>OY735257.1:10269586-10606165 GCA_963457715.1 Argyresthia albistria | reverse complement strand
TGTCGCCTTGCGTGGTACACTAGATGTTAACTTATTTTTGTGTGTGCTTTTCCCATGCTAATTTTCAGTTGGGCTTCCCACTTCTTATGTTCAATTCCCCCCTTTTGCATGCTGTGTCATTGTTGAGGTGACTGCTTTTTGGGACGGCATTATTCTATTCTATCTACCGTCACTATTAATTTAAACTTAAAACACTCAACTCAGCGTTGACACGGCATACATGTTTTGTATTATTATTTACGTATACGTAATTACGTATGTATATTTTTCTTTTCTTTTTTATAGAAAAAAGTCACGAAAACATAGCACGAGTTCATCAGACACGAGTAGCTCCGATTAGTGCAGTGTTTCCTTGCGAGTGCTAGTGTGTAATAATAATATTATTAGTACATAGTTTAATTTAAGATCACCTATGTATTTGTATTATTGTATGTCCTGAGGACATTTAACATTGTTTATTTTGACACACAATGCTTGGGTTTTCGGAGACTGACTAACGTTTCACATGATAAAATTTTGGTATTTGTCTATTTTGTATATTTATGGAATAATTGACATTGGCTGCGATTTCTCCATGCCATGAGCGTCAGCCAGTCTCCAAGAAAAAGCAGTTTTTATAATAGCACATTTAACACTTGGATGCGTAATGGATTCTAACGTTTGAAGGGTCGTGTTTGACTCCATTACCGAATAGAAGTGATACAAACCTGTACATTTATGCGGTAATGGCGTTAAAATGGGTGTGTGTTAATTTAAAAGTTTAGTCAATTTAATTAAAATCTCGTTTTTCTTTCTCCATAGCGCACCCATGATAGGTCATTCGCCAAATAGATACAAGTATAGATACAAGAGAAGATGAAATGCCGAAATTGCTGAACATTTACGAAAAGAGTGTTTGATGTTACCTGTAGATAGCTCAGTAAAACTTTTTGTTCATTATAATTTCAATAGTGTATATGTCTCACTTCAATCCATGTTTAATTTGTTTTATCGAATTAAATGTTATTGTGAAACCCACTGTGTTATTATTATGTTAGCTGCATGGTACCTTGATAGATGCTACAAGTTTATTTTCCTATAATTATTATTTGGTAGGTAGGAGTTTGTTTTGTTACGCACAAGCATGGTCGTCGAGGTAAGTTATCTATTTACACTATTATTTTTTCTGTAGTTAGTTAATATCCGCTCTTATTGAATGTTTGTTGTGCTGTAGTCCTTAAACATATTTGATATTTTACCCATAATGCCCTGTTTTTCTAGATACATAACTATATCTTTGACTTACAATTAAAATAACTTGAAAGAATGAACTGTACATTCCTTGCCACCTAAAATCCTCTCAATCTTAATTCACAAGCACGAAACTAACTCGCAAGCAACTCAACCAACCTCCATCAGTACTAACACATTAACACGGCACCCAGCGCGCGCAAGCGTCCCATCCCGTACCGAAGACCCACGCCTTCGTCGACGTCGAGCCACAGCTCCTGCAGCAGCCGCTCCTCCCGCAGCCCCACCAACACCCCGGAGCACGCGCCACCGCCGGAGTGAGAACACCGGAGAGTCGTTCTTGGCAGGGGATACATTGTATGAACACGCGCTTTGGGACCTGTTAACGACCTTCCAGCGATCTTTTGGCGCGTAAGTGACGTTTGCAGCTACTTCTACGTAAGTGACGTTTGCAGCTACTTCTACGTAAATTAATGCAACGAACCTGTCAAAAAGCGTTACCGCACCAGCCGAAAGACCGTTGAATAGCTGTAGCATTGATGAAAACATCTTGAGTAGTGTGAACTTGTGAAGCTAGCCTGAAGCTGTAGCCAGGCCCCGCCATGCTCCTTTCTCGAACACGTGATAGAAATTGGCGCGGGCTTCCTGCGCATTGGTTTATTAATTTATTTGTTGTTGCTACTAGCACAGATACTATTTATACTAATACAGATAGACCACCTAGAACAAAATATGATACCGGCGTAAACAGAAATGCTACGGAAGCTTCTTTAGTTCGAGGCCATTATCGCTTGGTGCAGCACCATCGAAAAATTGCAAATACTATGAGATGGCGCTAAGATATATATGATTTATTCTAAGATGTATGTTAACTGAAACCATGGCGTTTAAAGAACAAATCTTACTCCTCACGCCATCTCTTTTTTACGAAAGGTTACTAATTCTAATTTGTATGGGATGAGCACCCTGTGCTACTAACTAGAACGTGAATTGTCGCTAACCTCGAGTACACTTTGACAACTCTGTATAAATTGGTATGGACTTGTCAAAGTTTAATTAGACGAGGTTAGCGTAAACAACGTTGTAGTTATAATAGTGTCCCAGACTGTGCCTGAGCGCCCGCTGGTGTTATCGAATAACGTTAACTTTTTTGGAATAGATGTCGCTTTTCCAAGGAAGCTGAATGTTTGTATACAAATGAAAGGAATTGCTTTGGATACTCTTACGACCATTTGCAATATCCTATCTATCCATTATTTTCAAATTACTAGAGATAGTATTGACAGTTTTGCTATGGAATTATGTCAGACCCTATCTATCGGTCGGTTAATTGAGGATAGATAGGTTATTGAAAACGGCGGTTAGTTGTTTAGGTACTGTCTAGTCCACGTTATAAAGAATATAGTCAAATCGTGAATAGAGCTACTCAATTATTGTGATTACTTTACCTATTTATTGTACGTTTTACACTTTTTGTTTTTACCTTATTATTTTTGTTGATAATAATATTATTTGTCACATTCCAACAAATGATCTCTTTGTTTTTAATTTATTCATATTAAAATTAATTCTAGTCAAATCGTAATTATCTAAGTGCAATAATGATATTTATTATTGAGACCTGCTAATTTATTTATAAACCTAGGCATAATAATTTATTTTGCTGTTTTCATAGATACACTGTTTACACATTTAGCTTTAAGTTCATAATATTATTTACTTGCTTCTCTCTGTCCTAAGACAGTTTAGGGTTGTAATATGTAAGTCATAGTTAAATAAATTTCTAGTGTCTTTATGAGTAACGAAGAACCATGTATTGAAAAATTGTTTTACAAATACTTTATAGTAAGTACTTATAATACTCCCTAGATTAAGGTACATGTTGTACACAGTTTGGCGTTAGACTACTGGCCAAAAGATATAAAATGGAAATGATGTGAAAACAATAAGCAATCGTAAAATAAATACTCAATAATATAACATTCATACATTTTATTATAAAAATTGTACAAAATATAAAATTGGTTCTGCTATCTGCGCCAAAAGTAGCGTAGCATACTATAGTAAAATCACAATAGCATTTTGCACTACCTATGCAATACTATGCATCGCTATATAACCAATTAAAGTAAATATTTATTTTGCTGATTACACTTGCAGAAGTAAAAAAGTTTTGAATGAATTGACCCTTTCGTCGACGCTTCTAATAGTTCTCCATACTAAAATTGTTCGACCGGTGTGCTTATGAGAGTGAACCTGGTACTTACATATTAATCATTGAAAGCTCTACCTGATAGCATCTTTGTATGTACCACTTAATAACAACAGGTATGAAACAAATGAGTTGTAAAATAAAGGGTGTTTAACTCAAAAAACACGTGTTTCCAAGGGATCCTTTTGCCACCAATGAATTAGGTAATTGAAAATTTAAATTACCAAAGAAAATCAAATCTGAGAAATGATGATGAAGGAAGATGTCCTGACCCTGACTAGACTCGAAAAGAAGAAGATTCCATTTAGGCCAAGTGATAGATATTCATCTATTAGCGAACATTTGCTTGGGTAGGCTTTGGAATGCACTTAATATATTTTACGTTTAGTCCCATCCCTACCTACCCTTTCCCATCCTTGGCTCAAATAGCGGCCATCATTACGAATCCGTGCGCGCCCAAGAGAACATCTTCTTTGGGACAAAACAGTGAAAACGGTCGAGTGCTCGCGCCGAATAGCCTCCCGTGGAGCACAAGCCACTGTCGTTACGGTTCGTGGTCAAATCAGCAAGAAGCATCAAGCCTTCTTCAATCAGCTAATTGGTGGACGTCGGTGACCGCGCGGTCTGAAGTCGGAGAACCAGCGACAACGAAGTAAGCCGTGCCATCCTTTATCCCACACCACCATTTATGGTCCTTCGAACCGGATATTACATCTATTTATCTCAGTGCATCATCTCAAATTAATATCCAGTTGTAACCTCAAAAGTTTCAGGCTGTCGATATATTTTCCGCCATATTTTTGGGCATCATCTTGGCAAATCAACCTAAATCCATATTCATCTTAGCATATTACAGCAAATCAAACTATTTGCCTATCGTCTCTTATTTTACTTCGACCATTTGATCAAAATAAATCATTATTTTTCAATAGTCGGTAAAATTCAAGAGGGTAGAAATTCTCATTCTCAAATTGACATTTCATCTTGCGTTTGCGCCTGTATTCATGACATAGTTGTTATTTTCAGTTCGCAAAGTTGGCAGTAGTGATCGCGTTTTTACTCGATTTGTTCGATCGATTTACACCGGTTTTTGGTATAACATTTCACACCACTAGCGCTTCATTCATTCAATTGTGTTTCTTGTGTTGGCAAACTTGGTTAGTTTCGTTTCGTTCACTCATCAAACGTCAAACGTCAAGCTACAAGAAGTCTAACCTGAAATTCACAACAAACAAACATTTCTTTCCATTTCACTTAAAAATCGGTGAAAATGACTGAAGTGAAGGCTCAAGCGGTTGAGTTTAGAACTAAATACAAGTTTATGGCCGAATTGTATAACGCGGCATCCTCGATTTCGGCAAGCAAGTCAGCAAAACGCTCTGATCTCGACCAGTTTCGGGTTCGCTTTGGAGACATGAATCAAACCAAATCTCGCGTTGATCAGATATACCCATCGCTTGCTGTAGCCCTTGAGGCCAAGGCGGATAAGCTCGCCGAACTCGAGGAAAATTACAAGGCTTTTAATGACATGTACTATTCTGTAAACATCCTGGCAGAAACTTTTATCGCGAAACCTTCAGCCAAGGATGAAAGTTCAACAACCCAACAAAAGCAGATGTTTCATCTACCAAAAATCGCACTCACACGCTTTTCAGGTGACCACACTGAATGGCCAACTTTCATATCAATCTTCAATAGTCTGATACACACCAATCATGATCTAACTGCGGTCCAAAAAATGCATTATCTAATCAGCGTTCTCGACAAAGAACCACTTTCTCTAGTGCGGCATCTACCCATATCTTCGGATAATTATGCAGTCACATACAACCTACTACAGGGTAGGTATGAAAATAAGCGGATCATAGCTGACCAATACATAAACGCTATACTTACACTGACAACTGTTTCTCAGGTGACTGCCAAGAACTTAAAAAGATTTCTCAATGTATTACAGGAAAATACTCAAGCGCTTACGGCGTTGCAATTTGATGTAGAATCATGGAGTTTTCTATTACTACACATTGTACTCAGAAAATTAAATGCTGAATTGCGTACCAAATTTGAGGAAATTCTTGATCCAAAAACAATTCCTAGTTTCAAACAGTTGCTCGAATTCTTGGAAAATCATCTTTGTGTATTGGAAAGTGTATCAGGAATCAACAATAATGTAAAATCAGCTCATGTTGCAACATCTCTTGTTGTTAACAATGACAATCAACGTGAAAAATCAGCTCATGTAACATCTCATGATGTACATGACAATCAACGGGTAAACTCAGCTTCATTCAACAAAAGCGCACAGGGTCCGTGCCCCTGCTGCCTATCAACTCAACATGCTATTTTTAGTTGCTCAAAATTTGATGCCATGTCTCCAGTTCAACGAAGAGCTTTCGTTACTGAGCATAGGCTATGTTTTAACTGTATGCGTAATCATCACATATCGAAGTGCCTGTCAAGGAGTGTTTGTCGTCGTTGCGGTTCCCGGCATCACAGTAAGATTTGTGTGCCGGCCTCGAGCAACACCAACAGCCTTCAAGCTTCTTCGGAATCATCAGTACCTGGTCTCTCATCTCACACAAACACCGTTCAATCCCTACATGGTGTCGGCTTCAAGTCCACTATGTTGCTGGGAACCGCAATGGTGAACATTCAAGATGCTGATGGACATTTGCACCAAGCTCGCGCTCTCATCGATAGCGGGTCACAGGTTTCGGTCATCACCGAAAGCCTCGCCCAGTTGTTAAAAATCCCACGTTCAAAAGCATCAGTAGCTTTATTAGGCTTGGGTGCAAATGTCCAACAGACGTGTGGTGTTGTACAGTGCAACATAATACCACAAAACAAAGAAAATCAACATTCTCTTTCATCAAATTTCATAATTTTGAAAAGAATTTCTGGTAAATTACCATCAGCTCAAGTCGATGCTAAAGTTTTGAATAAATGCGAACATTTAGTATTAGCTGATAAGAACTTTTTGTTTCCGGATCATATCGACCTCCTGCTTGGAGTGGACCTGTATGACCAGCTGTTTGACGGCATGAAGTTCAGTCTAGGCCATGACATGCCTACTGCCTACTCTTCTGTCTTTGGCTGGATTCTTATGGGTAAAGCACCAGCGGCATTGTATGCCAATGCCAATGTCGTCTCACTTCACTGCGCAATGGAGCTCGATAACACTCTGACCAGGTTTTGGGAAGCAGAGGAACCGCCTAGGAAAACTCTTCGCGACCCTGAAAGCCTTCAGTGTGAAAAACACTTTGCCGAAACTCATAGCAGAGACGAGACAGGTCGTTTCATCGTTCAACTGCCTTTCAAGGTTGATCATAAACCTCTAGGCGAAACTCAACTTATAGCGTTAAAGCGCTTTCATAATTTAGAGCGCAAATTACTAAAGGATGACAGGCTGCGTGAGCTTTATGTAGCTTTCATGCGCGATTATTTAGACGCTGGTCACATGCGAGAGGTTCAGCAACCTATGTCCAGCGAGAAGCGGTACTTCATACCCCATCATGGTGTTCTCAAAGAACAAAGTAGTACTACTAAACTTCGCGCCGTGTTTGACGCATCAGCCCTTAGTTCCTCAGGCGTATCTTTAAATCAGGTTCTCATGTCTGGCCCGAAATTACAGCAGAACATTGAGGATATCATCTTACGGTTCAGAATTCACCGTGTTGTATTTACATGCGACATCAAACAAATGTACAGGCAGATTCGAATAGCAGCCCCTGATTGCAAATACCAGACTATTTTCTGGCGGGAGGATCCGAATGATCGGCTGAAGCAGTATGAGTTAACTACAGTCACTTACGGCGTGACTAGCTCGGCTTTCCAGGCGATCCGCGCCATCCATGAACTGGCATACCTCAATTCGAAGCAACATTCAAAGGCTTCTCGAGCACTTCTGGAGGACACGTTCGTGGATGACGTGGTCAGCGGAGCAGACACCCTGAATGCAGCAAAATCTCTTCAAAGAGAAATTCAGGACGTTTTATCCCAAGGAGGTTTCTTAGTTAGGAAATGGTCCAGCAATTCCAAGGAATTCTTAGAATCCGTACCTGTAGATCACTGTGAATCACCCTATCGTTTTGAGGAGCAAGGCGACAATATATATAAAGTATTGGGGATCGAGTGGAATTCAGAGTCTGACAGTCTTGTCTATCAGGTCTCACAGATGAGTAACGCCTTTACCAAACGCGCTGTTTTGTCAAATATCGCGCGGCTTTACGACCCGTGTGGTTTCTTGGCACCAGTGGTGTTTCAGGCCAAATACTTCATGCAAAAATTGTGGTCCCTTGAGTCTGGGTGGGACGAACCACTTCCATCCGACCTTCAAAGGTCGTGGTCGTCGTTCCAAGCGGACTTGTCAGCGCTAAACAAAATCGTCATTCCTCGGTGCGTGACCATAGACAGATCAGGTCCGTGCCAGTTACATGGTTATAGCGACGCATCTGAGCGTGGATTCGCAGCTTGCGTCTATCTACGCGTTGAAGATGCCTCCGGCAGCGCATCGGTTCAGCTGCTGATAGGAAAGTCCAGGGTAGCCCCCCTCAAACAAAAGGTCACAATTCCCAAGCTAGAGTTGTGTGGAGCACTTCTGCTTGCTCATCTGTTAGACCATGTTTCACAAACTCTTCGCGACAGACTGGACATCGACTCCATCTCAGCATGGTGCGATTCTAACATCGTTCTATCATGGCTGAAGACATCTCCCCACAAACTTCAAACATACGAGGGCAACCGCGTCTCTCAAATTCAAACTTTAATTCCAAATGTCACGTGGCGATACGTGCCATCAGCTCTTAATCCGGCTGATTCTGCTAGTCGAGGTTTGGCTCCTTCAGAATTGGTCAATCATCACCTTTGGTGGTCACCACCATGGCTCAAGGAAAAACCCTTGTCATGGCCTGGTGATTATCAACCATTATGCGAGCGCGATCTGCCTGGTATTAGATCCGCTCCCGTCTGTTTGAGCGCCGCTCAAATAGACGCTCAAGCAGACGGCGAGTGGCCGGTGCTTTCCAGATTCAGCTCTTTAGGAAAGTTGCAGTCCGTATTAGCGTGGTGCAGGCGTTTCATTCGCAACGCATCCACTCGCGATCCTGCGCTGAGAAGCGACCACAGCTTCCTAACAGTTCCTGAACTGAAGGCCGGTCTGATTGACGCAGTGCGGCTGGTCCAGGCTCAAGAGTTTTCTGACTCTATCCGACTACTTCAAGCAAACAAACCCGTCAAAGTTGGTCTCAGACGGCTCAACGTCTTTCTGGACGGTCAAGGTTTGCTTCGAGTGGGCGGAAGACTTGTTAATTCCGCGCTAGCATACGCCTCAAGGCATCCGTTATTATTGCCAAAGGCACATCATTTAACAAACTTAATAGTGGATCATCATCATATTGTAAATTCCCATCCGGGACTTTCTACACTTTTGAATCTAATTCAGCGATCGTTTTGGGTATTATCCGCTAGAAGTGCTATAAAACGTAGGATTTTCCTTTGTCAGCGTTGTTACCTGCTGAGGCCTAAGTCCATAGAGCCTTTCATGGGTAATCTACCTCAGAGCAGAGTCACGCCATGTAGACCTTTTCAGAAGGTTGGCGTAGACTTTGGCGGTCCATTCATCTTAAAATCATCGCACTTTCGAAAGGCTAAAACTTTCAAGTCATATCTTTGCATATTCGTATGTTACTCAAGTAAAGCGACTCATTTAGAGATTGTGTCCGAACTCTCTACCGAGGCATTTATCGCCTGTTTAGACAGATTCGTGTCCCGCAGAGGTTTTCCGACCGATATCCACAGCGATTGCGGAACCAACTTCCTAGGTGCGAACAATTACCTAAGAGATGTCGTGCAGTTTCTAAATGAGTCCCAAGTCAAAATTCAAGGTCATTTGAGTAAATACGAAATAATTTGGCACTTTAATCCCCCTTCCGGTCCACATATGGGCGGATTGTGGGAAACCGCTGTCAAGTCAGCGAAACTCATACTCAAAAGAGTCGTCGGCGATCGTGCTCTTCTTTTCGAGGAGCTCGCCACTGTGTTTGCGAAAGTGGAAGCCTCGCTCAATTCGCGTCCTCTCACTCCACTCAGTGGCGATCCCCACGATTTGGAGGCATTGACGCCCGGCCATTTTCTTATCGGACAACCCTTACAGGCACTGCCTCAACGCGACTTAAGCGAAATCAACTCAAATCGGTTGTCGCGTTGGCAGCTCTTGCGACAAATCACGCAGCATTTCTGGCAGAGGTGGCAGACTGAGTACTTGCACACTCTTCAACAACGTCCTAAGTGGCTTTCAAAGACTCCTAATCTTAAAGTTGGAGATCTGGTAATAATCAAAGATGCCAATTTGCCACCGCTCCAATGGAGAAAGGCTCGCGTGATTCGTTTGTGTCCTGGTTCTGATGGAATTTGTAGAGTGGTCGAGTTGAAAACTAGCACTGGCACACTACTTAGGCCAGTTGTAAAACTTTGCCCTCTCTGTCCATGTTAAAAATCAGTCCTTTTAGCATGGAGAGAGGAGGTTCAAACAAACTTTAACGTTGAGCCTTCAACTTTATTCATTAGTTTTTAAGTTTTTTACCTAAATGTTCAAACTTGTCAACATTAAAAAATCAACTTTGCCAACTAGAAAATCATCTTTGTTAACTTGAAAATCAACTTTGTCAACTTGAAAATCAACTTTTCTTTCATCTTAAAAGAGCTAAGTAGCTCTTTGGGCGGCGGTATGATAGATATTCATCTATTAGCGAACATTTGCTTGGGTAGGCTTTGGAATGCACTTAATATATTTTACGTTTAGTCCCATCCCTACCTACCCTTTCCCATCCTTGGCTCAAATAGCGGCCATCATTACGAATCCGTGCGCGCCCAAGAGAACATCTTCTTTGGGACAAAACAGTGAAAACGGTCGAGTGCTCGCGCCGAATAGCCTCCCGTGGAGCACAAGCCACTGTCGTTACGGTTCGTGGTCAAATCAGCAAGAAGCATCAAGCCTTCTTCAATCAGCTAATTGGTGGACGTCGGTGACCGCGCGGTCTGAAGTCGGAGAACCAGCGACAACGAAGTAAGCCGTGCCATCCTTTATCCCACACCACCACCAAGTGTTATGCACACACTTTATGTTATGCACAAAGGCCCCGCTCTCGTGGGCCAGGTGCAGGCACAACATCCCCCCCCCCTAGGCCAAGTGTTGACAAAAATATGTGTAATTTATCAACTACGTTTTTACACGTAATGAAATATTCATGCTTAACCTAATAGTATATTCCAATAATACCTTAGATTAGAGTATATGTAGCACCACCAAGGAATGTAGATCAAATTACATAATTTAGGCCAGATTAAATCTACAAAAGCCACTGCCACCAACTTTCTACCGGCAATATCACTATACTTGTAAAGTCAGTCAGCAAACTAAACTGCCTACCATATGGACAATCGGCGATACTTCAACTTGATTGATGATTAACTTAGAATAATAGGCTCTGCCTAAAGGCACAGTGTGTGTTAAATTGTTTCTAGTTAAACAGTTTTACTCTGACTCCTCCTGGGCCCTCTTTTGTCCTTGACGTCTTTTGCTGGCAATGAACATAGCCCATCCAAAGCCAACAAAATTCATGAACAGTACTCGGAGCTGGAAAAGAAATAAAATAGATTTAAAAATTAATTGTAGGTGGAAATATTAACTCGATCATATAAACAAATCATCAAGCTCTAAAATTAAACGATATAATATGCAGATTCTAGGTGCTTACCATTGGTGGAACCAGGGCTATGTTGATAATCTGGAAAAGTGTCAGCCACTTCCAATTGGCTTCCAAAACTGGCAGATATAGTTTCATCAGCTGTTTCAATGCCACATTGTGCGGCTTTCCTTCAAACCGGGCTAAGGTGTACAATGAGAAAGCCTGCATTATCGGCGCATATATGAGTCTCTCGAACAACAACTTCTTTGCCAGTGCAAAGGCCACAGATTCTTCTGGGAAAACATTCTCGAGGAAATTGTAGAAGTAATGTGGGACTGTGCCACCAAATAGTAATCTGAAAGAATAGTAAAGATAAGTAGTTAGCCATCAAGTGGAAACTCATAATACTGCATCATCAATGTAGAGTACCTAGGTACCTACGAAAACATCTGATAATCTCATTAGAAGTATGTGTCAGTGAAACAGTGGATGAATGCACGCTATAAATAGGTACTTACCTACAATCTATTCGGTATTGGATCAAAGTGATTTGACAGGTCCAGCGATACCAGTTTTTGCCGAAAAACCAAGTGTTGTGCCAAAAAAATCGATTGTCAAAGTTATTGCTAAAGCCCTAATAGATGCTACTATATCATAGTAGCCTTACTAATGTCTACTTTTTGTAGATGTACACGAAAATGCGACATTTTTGCATATTTGCCATGCGGAAAATGGGAATTTCAACTATAGGTATCCCAGAAAGTTTCGATGTTCTTTGTCGAAGTTCGACCTGTGTAAAGCAAAACTGTGAAATAAGTACTTATCAACTATTCATTCATCTGGCTGTTTAATTTCATTCATTCAACCAATTCAAAAACACACGTCACTATGATTCAGAATTCAGAAGCGAGCAACATTATTTCGCTATATGACATTTTGACCTGCCAAATCATTTTGATCAATTAGCGAATAGGGTATAGGCTTGGGATCTTTAAGTTATGTAGGTATGTGATAGGTACTGACCCATATACACCAAAAGCAAGAATGGGGTCAAGCTTCAGTGATTCTCCAGCCACAAGTTGAGACGCTACACTGCCTGCAGTGCCGACGACACAGCTGGAAATAAAACAAGGCTATGTTATGTACATTATGAGAGTAAAATATATCAATTTTTAAAACAATAAAGATTTACAGGTCACAATTTCAACGATTTCTTTGTTGGAGAAAAAATAATGCGATTGGACTATGAACTTTGCATAATCAGGGACACACAACTTTCTTGGAGTGAGTTTTAGATGTATCAAAGAATCAAAGTCCGAGTGTTTACTGCAATAAAAATCGGTGTGTATTGGGTACCTACTGACTACTGGCTTACCTTGTGATAGATTTAGTCCTAATGGGATTCAAATAGAGGTTCTGCAAATACGATACAACCAAGTTCATAATCGGTTTCGAGAGAGACATGGTTGTAGATGATTTTACCGATTATGGCGACGACGCCTCCCAAGCCTGTACTGTGTCACTTGCGTGCAAAAGCAATACGATAAAATGATCCGTTAACACAGAACCTAAGTACTTTAGATTTGATAATGTTATCAGCGACTTAGCGCAATCAAAACAAGTCTTGTTGTCGTCGATAAGTACTTGTCGTTGTCGTCCGTCACGTCCAGTGTTGCCCGAATTACGTCAAATTATCCTTAAAATTACCGTACACTAAAATTCAAAATACAGGTTGGCAAGAAAGTCTAGAAATTAAATGATGGCAACATTCACAGACTACTGCGTGTTTTCTTTAATGTCATATTTGGATTGTCTATCAAAACCTCAGATCAAAACACGCAATAGTGCTCTAATATGTCACTTATGTTGCCATTATTTAATTTCTAGACTTTCTTGCCAACCTGTACTTATTTTCCAAAAATCATTACAGGTAGACCACCTAGAACAAAACATGACACCAGCTAGCCAGTAAACTGAGATGCTACGGAAGCTTCTTTAGTTAGTACAAATCTTATTACTCCTCGAGTCCTCAACTCCTCACGCACGGCACGGGGCGGCGGCGGCATCTACTTTTTTTTTACGAAGGATTACTAATTCTAATTTGTATGGGATGAGCTCCCTGTTTTTTTAACCGACTTCCCAAAGGAGGAGGTTTACAATTCGTCCGGATGTTTGTTTTTTTTTTTTTTTTTTTTTTATGTCTATCCCCCGATAGCGCCTAAACGGATGGACCTATTTAGAAAATTATTTTTTTGTTTGAAAGGGTTTACCTTCCCATTGGTCCCATTGACACCAGGTCAGGATCTGATGATGGGATCCTGGAGAAATCAAGGGAACTCTTCAAATATTATAGGCAGACATATAGTGATTTTTGTGTTTTTCATAATAACTCGTGCAAATGCACATGGTAAGCATAATATTGTGATGTGGAACTGCTGATGAAGACCACATATGGCCACCAGATCTGCTCAATACTAGGTACAAATACAATGCGTGGCTGACGGGCAGGCAACGCATAGCCTAAACCGGTGCACCTAGAGCCATGAAACTTTGTACAGGGGTTCCTTAGTAGCGTGGGGTAGCACTGATATGGGATTTGACAAAATTAATTCCCCAAGGGGGGGGGGGGGGGATAAGGGGTTACAGTTTGTATTAAACTCAATCTAATCAAATAGGGTTTGTGGAAGTCGGTTTTTTCTAAAGTTTACTTTTTGTTTTAATTATAAGTTTTACTTTTTGTTTCAATTATACAGTATATACAGGGTGTAACAGAAAGGGGTGTACAAGCCGAAAGAGGGTTGTTAGGGATATCATTCTGAACAACTTTCACTATGGGGCCGACTTGATCAGAGCAAAATTTTTTACTCCACCATACAGACAGATCAGCTGAGCGCTAGGACCGAAATGTACTGAGTTAAGTAATAATAAAAAACAAAGTTGCTCTGATCAGAAAGTCAGTCCCATAGTGAAAGTTGTTCAGAATTATGTCCCTAACAACCCTCTTTCGGCTTGTACACCGCTTTCTGTTACACGCTGTATTGAGGATCTCAACTTCTAACAAAAAGGCCACCAAGCAGTACAATCACCTTGACTAAGGATAATAAATAGACTATAGATCTTTTGAATACATAGGGTCTAGGGTCCACAGCACAACTTTGACCATCTCCTAGCAAAGTTACATATTGTTGCTTACTGACAGTAAGTTACTGTATCTGGTTTAAATTAAAAATATTTGACTGAAACAATGTTTCTCAGCTCGAAAGATAAACTGTATTTAAAATATTTGTCACTTAATTACATACATTATTGAAAAAAGTGATTCAACTCTATAATCCAGACCAGAATAAGATCAAAAAATACACACCGACAATATGCCGAGGCTGGTACCCTTTATCTAAAGCAATTTAAAATATACATTCTATCTAACATTATTCAACATCAATTATACAATTTGCCCTCCCGTGGCGTAAATCATAAACCCTACAATTATAATTATTATCAAAAGGCATATAATTAAAATCTCTAAGCTTGGGCTCTTAAACAATACGGCCCAAAGTTCGTCCATGTCGCTGCAGCGCCTCACAGAGACCCAAAACAAACCCCCTCGACATTACACACATAGATACCCGTTACATACATGCATTACTGTGGTAAAATATCGCGGGGCATGGCTCGGGGACACATTGTCACAGCAGCAACATGTGGGAAATGTTGCACCTAGTATATTTGAACTTTACAATTATATTAATCTTTCCTATCCTAAATTCATAATTTCCTTGAATTAATTTGATTTTTCGGGATCAGCTATGGTTGAATAGTTTGTCTAATTGCATCTGTAGATTGTGTGAGGTGATTGCTGGTGTATCTGGTATCACAGCACTGGGCCGCCTCTTCACAACTGGTGTGTTCAAGAACTTCATCTGGTCTTTCATCTGCATGTACATAGTCAAGGCTTTGTCGCTCGAGTCAGTCTTCCATGGAGTCGGAATGGCATTTGACATCTCTGGCATGGATTTATGGAATACTTTCTTCCTGAGGCAGTTCTTCTTAGGTATCTTATATGAGGGTGATCTTGCCGATTTTATTACTGAACTTCGCTCACATAGTATTGGGCTTTTTGGTGGAGTACTATTACCTACTATTGTTTTTAAACTTTCTTCAACCAGAGTTTTGTCTTCGAAGCATATGGCGGAGGTTGAGGCACTCTTCTTTTTCTGTATCAACTTGTTGACATACTTCAATAGTTTCACTTGGGATTTGATGTTGTTTTCTGTCTCATTTCTTATTTCAAGAAGAATTTCTAGTTCTGTATTGGACTTAGTTTCATGGATAGGGTTGGTGACTGTTGCTTTGTTAAACATGTCACATAATGTGACAATCACACTCTCTTCTCGGTTTTCCATTTCATTGTTTCTGCAAATGGAAGGTTTCTCGAAACACATTATTGTATTGTCATGGATTGTGTTGTCCATATCGCTTGAGTCATTGAAATATTCCTGAACATTCCTATATGCTTTGAAAGGTGTGGAGACAAGTGGGGAAACAACATCCTCAGCAATGTTGGCGAGTGTTGTTTTTGAGACAGTCTTCATCTCCTCATCATTGATTTCTTTTTCTCTTTGAAGAAAACTGGCATCACAGCTTGATGTACATGAGTCGTTTGACATGGGTGTGTCAGATACAGGAGGAGGTATAGGAGCTTTAGGGGCTAAGGACTTTCTTGTATTTACTACTTTGAGTGATGCCGTGATTCTTCTACTGACACCAGTTTTTATGGGAATTTTCGGTACATTTCGTGTATTTGACATGTTTTCCTTGTTAGCAACAGTAAGGCGATTTCTGGCAGGCTTCTCTGTTTCAAGAGGAGTTTCAGGCATTCTGTATACACCACTGATTCTGACAGGGTCCTTTGCTGAAAAAAATATGAACTTCATATTAGATATTGTACGGTCGCCTGCGTCTAAAAGTATACGGGCGTTCATATTAACGAGTGAATCCTGCTTATACTGCTTGTATACTTTTAGGCGCAGGCGACCGTACATTAATATTTCATACTATTTTTTGTGGTTGCAATATTGGGAGGCCTTATTTATTTATTTTATTTATTCAGGTATACCTTACAGCTTTTAGTATTATTATGTAAGTGATATTTTAAAACTTGAACTTTATTTTTATTAACTCAGTACATTTCGGGCCTAGCGCTCAGCTGATCTGTATGGTGGAGTGAAAAATAAAGTTGTCTGATCAAGTTGGTCCTATAGTGAAAGTTGTTCAGAATGATGTCCCTGGCTACAATAAATATGTGATACATATTTGAACAATATGATAGTATTTACCATAGAGTAACTTGGTATTTACCTCGATAATAAAGAGTTTTTTTTGGCCTTGATTCAGGTTTAGGGAATTTTGGTGTTTCTGGGTTTATGGTCTTTCTTGAATTTGCATATATCTGAAAAGAAAAGTAAATAATTTTTATACCAGCAATGCACAAGAAAGTATTTTTATAAAATTAAAAATGTGATTTTGTAAATTAGTAAACAATGTAAGTAGCCTACCGGAACTCTAGATTGAAAATCTAGCATTTTTCTGACAGGATTATGCTTCATTTGCCCCTCTCTAGTATGACTGACCGTTTTCTTATCAACTTTTACTGAGGAGTTCCATTTTTTCTTCATAATGGATGCAGTTGATTGTTTAGTGTTTGGTTGTGGCTTTGCTGAGCGACTGACAGCTGCAACAGTAAAAAAAAAAAACGCGTGTAGCACCGTACACGTGTTAGAAGTAAAACTTCTGTAGCTAGATCATTAAGTGGTACCTATACTATACACCTATACCTACCTATACTAAAAGAGATTTAAATTTCCAATTTTGAGATCCAATCTCTGCTTCAAGTTACTTTTAAGTTTCAGACGTCCGATTATTTGAAATTATTTTATACTTGTACTTACTTTTAATACGTCATGTCATTTATTTCCCACCATTCCTTATCTACAATTTGTCGCGCTCGTGGTGATATACTTAACTCATTCAATAGTGTCACTACGTCACTACTATTTGCATCTCGCTCAGATTATATACCATCTGACGTCACGTCTTTAAGCCGTCTCGCTCAAATGTATGCATTGCTTTGCTTGTTTTAGAAATCCATATCGACCCGTGTGACATTGATGAAACTCTTTTCTTACAAACTGTATGGATCGCATCGCACAGCTGTCAAACATAAGTTCCGGTTCCAACAAAGAGGTTGAACGAAGTAGTTTGAGTCATGTCAGGCGGCGGCGGCGGCGCCATCTTGGCCATACCGGAAATCAAGAACTCGTGGAAGAATGCTTAAAATAATTTTTATTTGTTAACGTTTCATCAGGTTTTTCTCTCACTAATTAACATTCTTTATTGTACGAATGTATTATTATCTTATCTGATTAGTTAAAAACGTATTGAAAATAGTTGCGGTTTTAAAAGTCTTCAGCCGACCCTGACGTCACCGATTCCAATTTCCGTTACATTTCTTAGCCACTCGTGATAGCACCCGGCTAGTAGCGATTGAAAAGCAAATATATGAATAACCCACAGTTGAGAGGTTAAATAAATTTTACCCCCGTGCCCCAAGAAGTTTTACTTCAATAAATTATCTTGTAGCTAAGCTTAACTGTCATAAACTAAAGCTAAATAATTTACAGAAAGGCTGATCATTACATAACCTCTACGGTGTGAGATTCCCAGTCTGGTATGTTTTCAATCCATAGGTTTGATTTTTATTGCCAAGCCATAAGTTTAAAAATCGCGGGCCATTTTTACAACTAACTACAGGAATAAGATAGTGTCAAGTTCAAATATTTTTTAGGAATAAGTATGTCAGACAGAACTGTCTTTCAACAAGATGCCGTCAATATACAAATTGTGGACTATGTAAACAAACCGTTGTCTCGAGGTTCTGTCAGAGAGTCTCCTGAACATTATTCCAACTCATGTAGCATCAAGTCTTGCCTGTTATTCACTGTATTTCATCATGAAATATTGAATAATCACCAGTTAATTACGGAAAAGACAAAGAAAACATGGCACTTTGTTTACATAGTCCACAATTTCTATTGACGGTTACTTTTGATCAAGTGATTTCACTCAAGAACCCGGTACAGGGTTAACCAATATTTTCATGTCTGTGTTAATGAGTTACAAAGGTCGTCATTATGGGTACATACATACATGTCCATGGACAAGGGCCGACCCACTGCCACTTGTGATAGCTTACCTTCAATATCGGCTCTCATTTCTGCAATAGTGAGAGGCTTAAACTTCTCGGTAGTCTGAGGTCGTGCCATGGTGTTGCGCGGTCTCTTCTTAGCAGTGTTTGCACGGGAATTTTGGGAAAGTAGACCTGCAAAATCCAATGATACAACATATCAACAAAAAGTGAAGCATAGGCAGTACGTACATACGAATAAGTTCCATAAAATTGTTTCTATTGTTTATATAGTAGTCATGCTATGCACAAGCAAGATTCGTAAGCAAGTAAGTATTTGATTCTAAGGTATTTGGTAAAAGGTAAACAATTAGTGGGACTCACTTCTAAGCTCCGGTAACAACTCCGCGATGGTCTTGGTTCGTGCTTTGTTGGTATTCTGTGTAATTGTAGTATCCATGATTATTTTGATGGGTTATCCGTTATCCTTTCATTTATTCACAGAAAAACACTGATCATGATCACATCAACAGTAGACGCGCGCGCAACCGTTTTCCGTTTTCGAATTTTTGAAATATACGTTTCGTTTCACACAAACAAAACATGTGTCAAAAGTTTTTTGGGAAATCTTTCAAACAGTGTTGTGAATGCAGTAACATAACATTGTTATAAATATGTTACTGCAAAATTTTGTGTTGCCGTATCTAGAGTTTCAAATTGCCGTATTTTTGGAAAAAAAAACTCAGAATTGCCGTAATATTAAATAAACGGTCAAGTGAGATTAGGACTCGCGCACCTATGGTTCCGAACATGCTTGTACTCGTAGATTGTTAGAGTCTGGCTAGTGAAAGAAGTCCAAAGAAAACAACGGCAAATTTTAAAAATCTTAATGTGGCCACATTAACTGTACACCGAATTAACGGAGTTGATACTTTGATGTTTTTATTTTATTGTTCGATACCTATTTACTCTTATGACTTGGTTGATTGGTTGAAAAAGAAAATATTATATTAGTAAAAACGCGCGTTCGTAAATTCATAGAGCATGGGATGGGTTAAGTAGGTACCTGCTGAATATATATTTTTACCATGCCTATACAGTTTCCCACTGCTGGGCAAAAGCCTTCAATTCGAGTATAAAGTAAACATACTTATTTAATAAACTTTATTATTCTGTTTCATAATCACAATCAGACTCAAATAATTCAAAACCCGTATTTAAGCCACCTGGAAACAGTTATGAGTAATTGCAATCAACCACATTTAAATAAATGTATAATATCCAAAAGAACAGAATAGTAACTGAAATTAAAGAAAAATAATAAATAGTCAAGTAAAGTATCAAAATGTTGTAAGCCAAGTATAAACAAATTACTACCCGTTCGCTATAAGTTTGCCGGTGCGTGGAATGCGGTTGCCCTCCCCCAACCGCCAACCGCACCCCTGAGTCGCCCTATCCGCACACCGTTAGCAACGTCATCGCTGACGCGTCGCAGTACTCGCAGTCGGGAGGCGTGATATTTTTATTTATTTATGTGTATTAATGTGTATTTATTGAAATAAAAAACAAAGATTTTGAAATAATGGTTTATTTATAGCAAAGTTTGTACAATACATTGGAAAAAATCCATGACCCCTGATCCTAATTAGAATTTGGAATATACACTCGTAGGTAAGCCTAACTGGACTAAACTATTTTTATTGTTGTAGATTATTTAATATCGATCGAATGTGTTAAATGTTGCCTAATAAAATGTTTTGTAAATGTGTAATATTTCTGCTAACCCTACCTCTGAGTGACGTCACAAGGTCACCGGCAAACTTATAGCGAACGGGTAGTAACAATTCGTTTGACAAGTAAATAATGTTGCCATCATCAAAATTTGAAAACTACCAAAGGACAGGATTCACTGGCCAGACTTTACCTTATAAATAACTAGTGTAGTTGCTCATTATTATGAGCCTCTCTCTCTTCATAAAACAATATACTTCATAAATATTTTTTCTCACTTTTCTGTGTAAAACCATTTCGTAAACACATTTGTGCGCGATGATATTTGAGAGCCGACTTGAGCCTAGCGATAGCGAGACGTGGACACAGCGCGGAAAGCAAAGGACGACTGACTGACGAACTAAACTAATAAGGAGCCGGCAAGCATGCGGCGCGGCCTATAAATACCACCAACCAGGCCAACCAGCGCCCATCTATAGGCAGACCTCCAGACACACTTGCATCACCTTGGATAAATGGCAAATAGTAGATAGCCCCGGCAACAATAGGACGACCAAGTGACACCTGTCGTCTCACGAAAAAGTTGGTGGATACAGGCAGACAGTGTTTATTTATGCGTAAAGTAGCAATGACTTGCTGATCTATAATTAATAAAATACCTAACATTAGGTAGGCTACTTATAGCTAGAAAAATAAAATGGGGGATTTAAAAACAAAAAACAACTTCAGTAGTTCCAAATTCGTCACTAGATGTCGTAGGCCAGACATGAATTGCCTGTCCAAATAATAACAACCGAAGAACATACTTCTGGCTGCGTTGGCCATCAGACGATGCCACAGACGTCAACATGGACGTCACTTACTCTGTGCCAAATGATGGTTTTTTGTGTTTTGCGTGCCAAATAAAAGTTTTATTTGATAAAGATGACCCTACATATTTCCTCGTTTCTTCAAATACATTAATCGAGAGAAACACGGCTAAAACGAAAAACAAATGGTCGATTTCATCCGAATTTTGAGGTTAAGCGTTGGGCGAACGTCTGAACACCGTTTGCCGCCGTCACCAATTAATTCTCTTTGATTGGTCACTAAAAACCGACAAGATATGGATTGCCGGCCAACGCCCGTGGCCAACCCACAAACTAGGAAAAAGGCCCTATTACACGTTCGGCCAGCGCGTTGGCCGTACGCGTTGGCCCAACGTGTAATGAAGCTATAAATGGTAGACACACACGGCAGATTTGTTGGTCTGCCGTGTGTGTCTACCATCCTCCTTTCTGATGCGGCAGACAGTCTATGGGCTGCGTTCTAGATCGGTCAACAATTACTTACTCTGTAACGACAACAGACTGTGTCATATGAATTCATGTCTATACAAAGCCATCTGTCGGCAGCTTTCAGAACTATTTTTAGCTGTCAAAAAATCCCCTATTGTTTTTTTTAGATGATTTTTATTATTTACCGAGTACAGACCGTTCACGTTTATTTTACCTCCAGAAACCTCTTTGCCTCTCTTTCTAGCTGTAAGAATTCTGTACAGCTAGAAAGAGGCAAATAAATACTCTGGAGGTAGAATAACTGTGAACAGAGTTTATGTTTTGCGTATCACGGAACGTCTGACATCACATCACCCGAACACCTACTCACGACCCTATTTGTAGGATATCAAGGGATGGGAATGGGACCCCCATACTAAAATTTCAGTTCAGTCCGGCAGGCTCGTAGGGGGAGTATAGTATAGAGATGACACATTGTTAGAAAAAAAAAAAAGAAAGAGATGACACAATACGATTCATTATTGTCTAAGCGAGAAACAATAACGATCACCCTGAGCGATCACCTGTCCCTTACCCGCGTATGCGTTTTTATCGAGCCACACACGAGCCACAGTATTGTCAAATGCTTGTTTTGACCTTGTTTTGACAGATGTGTGGCAGAAAAAAATCTCTGATTTTGAACCTTATGCTTATTGAGAACCAACTCTATCTCCATCTCAAAGGTGTACGCATGCACTCCGTCTATTCCTTTCTGTGTCTACGGGCAGGCTGAATAATCTTCGGCTAATCTTTCGGCTATTTGAAATAGCCCTCTGCCCATCTCTATTTGAAATTTCACAGATAACGGTTATTGTCAGATCTGTCTGTCATTTCCAGCTGATTCATTCCAAAGTTTTTATCTGAGGTTTTTATACTCTTTGATTCATTCAACAATCATCCCCCGTCCACTCACGGTGCCGGTAAAGTATAGTTTTCTTTCAGTGATATCTCCCTTGGTTTACAATGGTTACTATGGTGGAGATCAAGGGCTTTGCCGATTTCGAAACATATGTTGAAGCTGTTGACCCTAATGGGCCGCCAGTATTTATCTACTTTAGCGGTAGTAAAGATTCAGCGGGACACAGTTGGTGTCCAGATTGTGTCGAAGGTACGTTGGTATTCTATAAAATAGCTTGACTTTATCACTCCCGTTTACCAGTTTATGATGCTGATAAGATAAATCAATGGATCATCCTTATCGCCTACTGTAACTAGGTAAATTACTCTTTATGGAACTGGTTATTAGCATGCATCAGTGCTAATAGAAAAGTTTCCCAGTTTGATTCAATATTAGCTACACTTGCTGGGTAAAGGCCCTTGCTTATCATATCTGCTATTGGTTGCTAGCAGGCAAAATCTTTGCACAACTTTCTATGTAATTCTTGAAAAGAGATAAAATGAGGTTTTAATAGGTCAATAAAAAAATGTTTCTGTCAACAATTAATAGTCATTTTTATTCTCAATTAATTATTTCATTAGAATGGTTAAAGTTAAGATTCACAACCTAAGCAATTATGAAGAGTTTATTAAGTTTGTTGATAATTTGGGTGAGACAGCTAAAAATGTATACTTCCTTTTTACGGGCAAAAAGAAGGAGAATGGCCGGAGCTGGTGCATTTATTGTCAAATGGGTTAAGTGGATTCCAACTCTAACATCTTTAGGGATCTCTTCACAGCATATTGCACATGCTTAGTGATGGTGATCTAGTTAAGAGCATTAAAAACAAAATCTATATTACTAAGATAAATTACAAGTAGGCTACTTAGTTCATTTATACTTTATTGCACAAAATATAAAAAACACATTGTTTAACTTCCGATCTACTGTAAGAATATTTGCGGCATGATATGTTTAATTTATTGAACTAATTATTTATTGTTTTGTTACAGCTGAACCCATTGTGAAGGCGTACTTGAGTGAACTGAAAAAGAGTGTTGTCTTTGTATATGTGGATGTTGGTGATAGGGAATAGTAAGTATATCTTCTAGCCACTCTGCGGCATAACACTGCTGCATATGAGCACTCTTTCAGGCTACGGGCCGTTTGGCTTTGGAATGAGCTTCCTTGCACTATAAGAGACAGTCCCACACTTTTCTCTTTTAAGAAATGTATTAAAGAGCACTAACTCTCACTTTCTTTAAAGTTATTGTATTTATTTATCTAAAGTGTATGCAGTATATGTATCGGTATGTATTTGGCATTTGTTTTTCTATTTTTATAGGTATTTAACTTATTCTTGTGTATTTTATTTAAATTAAGTAGTTATTGTGCACTGTCTACCCTTTCATTATACATTTTCCTTTCACGCCTGGTTTGCTGGAAGAAATCTCTTTTAAGATATAAGCTTGCCTTTGTATATGTGCTTTCTATTAATGTAACTGTATAAATTATTGTGTGCAATAAAGAATTGTGAATTGTATATTGTAAGAGTAGTAACTGTCTGTATCCTGTTCTATGCTGGCTCCAGTCCAACCCTGTTTGTACTGGGGGTGATTTGAGAGGTGTTAAAACTACTAAATTATGGCACTAACCCTGAGTGAAACTATTTTGAAATTTCAAGTTGTGACAACTTAACTGGTGACAATAGAATCTTCATTTATTTCTAACGCTAACGGATATGCTGTTTCTGTGGCATGATTGTCGCGCATTCGTTAAACGATATCTACACCTATATCAAGTGATTTTGTATGGGAATCTGTCAATATAGGTCTCGACTCGATATCCGTATACCTATTGAAGGCGCGAGAATCATGCCAATGTTCCCAGCAACTCAGGATAAACAGAACTGACAAGCTAAATACAGCAGCTCTTGCTCGCAGTGGCCGGCCACAGATTCCACTTTCAAACTCAGAAATTTCATTTGTTTTTTTGTTCATGTCGCCTCCCTAATCACAGTCTTGTATAACGCCTGGAATGTAACTGGGCCAGCGTTTGCTGTGTGTGTTGCGCTCTCTCACAGACAGACTTTGTGAGAGAGCTACACACAGCAAACGCTGGCCCAGTTAAATTCCAGGAGTTATACTTAGTTAAGTCCACAATCCATTTATCTTTCAGCTGGAAAGATAAGGCTTGCCCATTCCGGACAGACAATCGTAGCAAGCTCATGGTGATCCCGACCATTATCAAGTGGAAGGGGGTTCAGCGACTTGAGGGTAGCCAGTGCAACAACCGAGAACTGCTGCAGATGATGTTTGAAGAGGAGGAATGATCTCCTTTCGAGAGGAAAGCTCTGGTTTTTTTTAAGTGTAATTTAATTTGCAGGTGTTCATCAATACTGTTCTAAAAGTTCTCCAATAACCAATTGTATTTCAGCCCTTTCTTGGGGTGCAAAAGGTAAATAAATAATAAACTATTTGTATATATAAGTGTAATCACCAGTTAAAGCTAATAAATATTTTTGTAAAGCATATCACCAATTTTAAACAATCAATAAGTAAGTACACAGCATTCAGTCAGCAATAATTATATTGTATGTACACGCAAAATACTTATTCATAATCTTAATCTCTGAGCTACAGATAATTTAGAATCCATTTTTGCAATCTAACATAATCACGTAGGTAACAAGATACAGAGTTAAAATTAGAGACTTAATTAATCAATAGGTAACTGATAGTATGATCGGCACTGAATTTGTAATCCGACGACTTCACTGTTCCAGTATACAGGGTGTAACAGAAAGGTGTAGTCATATTTTAGGGGGTTGTTAGGGACATCATTCGGGGCAACTTTCACCATGAAACCAGCTGACCGCCTGAACCAAAATGAATGGAGCAATGAAAAATAAAGTTGTTCTGATCAAATCAGTTTCATAGTAAAAGTTGCTCAGAATGGTCCCTAACAACCCTCTAAAATATGACTACACCCTTCTGTTAAGAGCTTATTACATTACGCTGTCGGCAGGGCCCTGTCTGACTCACTGTCTCTTTCCATCATGAGTGAGACGTCTATACAAATCGTGCCCTGCCGACAGCGTAATGTAACAAGCTCTTTACACCCTGTAAAATGTACCTAATAACCAGGAGCTCTATTTTTCATTCGCTCGTGTGTTATAGTTATATCGCATGCGAAGTATATCGCGTTCGACTTTTGCATGACGTCGATTTTCTGCATTTCCGAATCGTTCGTCTTCGGTGTTCCCTCCTTCGCATTTGACGTCTATTCTATCATTCGACTGGGGCGTAACGAGTGGTCCTGCCTGACCACTCGATACAGAGTGAATGACTGAAAAATGCCAAATTATGAATATGGCGAACGAAAATCGGTAGAAAAGAGCGCTCGTTTGCAAAAGAGCGATTGAGAAATAGAGCGGGCCAGGGCCAGGAAATGAGCAATATGACAGAAATAGGCAAAGCTCATAGGCCTTGTCATGGCATGCCATAGTTCATTGCCGGCTTTTACCCTGCTATAGACCTGTGCTACATGTTCTTTAGAAAGCACATTTATCTAAGAAGCCTATTTGACTATAGGTACCGCCATCCACGATGACGCGTGAGTCGCGTGACGTAGTTATTTGCTTTGTCTTCCAGCAGAGTGCCTCGATGAAAAAGAAAGATGCAAATAGATACGTCACGCGTCGTCGTGGATGGCGTTACCTATACCCGACGTAAACTTCGCGCCAAGTTTTTTTGCCTCTGAGCGAGCCTACTATCTACTCTATCTACTACTTATTTTTCTTTCCCTCTCACCCTACACCTTACCCTATGCGAGAAAGAGAGGCCACAGCTAGCTTGGCGCGTATTCAGGGATCGAGAGGCCTATGGGCCTTTACACACGGCCAGGCGCCAAATTCCCGCGACATCGGCGTCATGTCCATAGTCGAGATGTCGGTTTAGTTAGATTATAGATGTGCCGAGCCGGCAATATTGCCATTTTTTGTATGGGGGCAATATTGGCCGGATTGGCCCATACAAAAAATGGCAATATTGCCGTAAAAAGGCAATATTGCCGGCTCGGCACATCTATAGTTTTAGATACCGCATATCTCCGTCGAAAAGAACTCTAAACATTTATATCGATCTAAAACGGGTCGAGCGAGATATCTCGGTTGGTCGTAAGGCGGATCGCGAGTATAGCTTTTGTTCATTTTCGATAGAGATATTCGGTGCTCGAATCGATATTTCAACCATGGAGATGATCCCGATAGCGCGAAAATTGCCCAAGCTGCTTTACAGCTATTTATTATCTCTGTCCCGTTCTGCGTTCCTGCTGTAAGTGCCCATCGTGGCCCACGTGATACAACTATAATCTGCCCCCGATAATAAGAAAGGCGCATGTAGCATCATGTTCAAACCGAGATAAAAATGTTTTATGTAAAAAATATTTTATTGCCTGGCTGTCTCACAAAGGAAAACTATAAACATATTCTATCGATGCAATAAAATGGGTTTCCTATTATGTTATAATGTGTAATCGATAATTTTTCTATATTTTAATTATTTATTGAATTATTAAGAATTTTCCTTTTCTTCTTAGCAAAAAAATGTTAGAAAAATAGTCAATATCAGGTTGAAAAGTCGCAAATAGCCATTTACGTCCTTTAAACTTAGCAGCACAGGCTCTCTGCACGACTACTCGGGCGCAACTGATCGATCGTCGAACACGCCACCCCCTCCCGTCCCCGATCGGGACTCCAGTGCTTAGCTTAAAGCACAGAAGAGATAATAGTAAAGGGCACTTATGTGCACTAGCGTCTTTCCAATGTAGTATTCCAGCGACGACAAAAAAGTTCACAGCAAAGTAGGGACGCATTTACCACATGCGTCTAAAAATTTAATTGATATACTAGATAGAATAGGCCCATTTGCCACATGCGTTTAAATAACTAAGTGAATTAATAGATTGCAAAGGCGCATGTGATCACTTACGTCTTACCTACTTCGTTCAGAAGAAAATGTGTCTTTTCAATTTCTGAAGTGATTGAAATTTTCCGAAAGAAAAGGACACATGTACGCAAATAAGTCTTTTCATTTAAGTTTATATCCAATGCGCCCTTTTGGCTTAGTACTCGTACATCATGCATTGACAAATGCGCCCTTATACGTTACAGAACTCCGTGTACGGACGAGCTAGACAAATAAAAAAAATATGAGCAGATGCGTCTTTTTTTGCTGATCACGGCCCTATATTCAACTCAATTTCGGAAAAAATGTTAGATGCGCCCTTCTTACTATCGGGGGCAGTATTACACTACCCTGTTTATGGATAAGGGGCCCTGAATCCTATATTCTAACAGCACATCTAATCTATCACAGAGTTATAGCTTCCCCTCCCCCCGCCCCTCACATGCACCCGGAGGCCCCGGACTCGTCCTCCGGGGTGTCAGTCAGGTTGAGGTCCCTCTCGGGAACTGCTATTAAGACGTCGTAAAACACTTTCTTGCTGCGAAGGAACGCGCTGCTGTTGTCGAAGATTACTGAGTCTGGGGACCAAAAAAAGTACCTAGTTAACAGTTATTTTAGCTGATAAAGGACTATTTCATTTGAGTAACGCTGCCTCTGCCACGCTGTATGGGAACGGAGTGACGCTGTGTGTTCATCCCGGGTACTGTCGTAAGGTCAGAGGCCTTATAACAGCCCACTAGCCCGACACCACTGCACAGAAAGTTTCCTAGAGTTTCCATGTATCAGTTTGCTCGCTGCGCTTCGTAACTCCATGATTAGAATGTATAGTTTGAAAGCGTGCCCGAGCTGTTATGTAGCCGCCACATTGTGGCGGACATTGGCAATGTTGACGCCCCCGGCCCTTTGCCCTGGTCCCGACCTCAGAACAATAACTAAAGCATATTGGTTATTGTTCTGAGCTGCCGACCGATGGTGGGCAGAAGGTTGACTTACAAGTGGCCGGGCCCGTGACCGGCAGCACGCCAGTATCGACGGAACCCTCCGGAACCTTCCTCGGGCCGTGCACGATCGTCTCCTGGCCGTCCTCGTCACGGCACTTGATGAGGAATTTGATGTCGTGACTGTCCACGCCGAACTCCCATCTGGAATAGCAGAACAGTCGGTGAAGTTAGATGTAGGCGGAGAGTTTAACTCAATTACAGCCAAAATGCATTTACAAAAGTTTCATCATCTATTATATAATTGAAACAAAAAGTAAAACTTTTTCGTCATATCCCATCTCAGTGCTACCCTACGCTACATAAGGAACCCCTGTACAAAGTTTCATGGCTCTAGGCTAGGGCCACCGGTTTAGGCTATCGTTCCCCTTCAGCCACGCATAGTATTTGTTTGTACCTAGTATTGAGCAGTTCTGGTGGCCATGTGTGGTCTTCATAATCAGTTCCGCAACACAATATATGCTTACCATGAGTTAATGTACAAGTTATTATGAAAAACACAAAAATCACTATAAGCTATAAGTCTGCCTATAATATTTGAAGAGTTCCCTCGATTTCGCCAGGATCCCATAATCAGATCCTGACCTGGTGTCAATGGGACCAATTGGAAAGTAAAACCCTTTCTAACAAAAAATATATTTCAAATCGGTCCATCCGTCTAGGCGCAATCGGGGCACATTTGATTGTCTAAGGGGCACATACATAAAAAACAATAGGTATCCCGACGAATTGTAAACCTCCTCCTCCTTTTGTGAAGTCGGTTAAAAAGAACACTGTAGACTGCCTGACTGACTGAGTTACCAACGGCAACGCAGTGCCCTAAGTAAAGCTTAAAAGGCGGAAATTTTGAGAGTACCTTCCTTAGAAGATGTTGGGAAACAAACACCCACCCTCAGGACATTGCCGTCTATAATGTGAGGTGCGTGTGTTGTGTTTTGCCCGCTGCGAGTCAATATTATTTACGCTTACCTCAATACACTTTCCTGATCAGAGCACAGTAGATCCACAGTATGTTTGTCCCCAGTCTTGATCGTGACGCGAGTATATTCCTTCTTCTCCGTATTTAGGTTCCGCGAGAAATAGCTCTTGGGCACCTTGCCTCCCAACTTCACCTGTTGATTGAACGGGTTGGTCTATTTATTGTAACTTAACATAGGCAGCGCCACTCCTTTTCCCGTATGGAGTAGCAGAAACATAGTTAATCCTACGTTTAGCAAGTTCTTCATCCATTCTAATTTGGGCATCCATCATGGGCCATTGTGTAGAGGGGCCTTTACTACTTATAACAGTTTAAAGTGGTTATAACTAAGACACTCATTAGTAGTAAAACATAGTTATTTAGGTAACAAAACGAGTTCTAACTGAAAACGGGTTGTGCTGCAAAATATCCACTTACAATGGCGCAGCACTTAGGGCACAGTATTATTATAGACAGTAGATAATCATCGAACAAAGGTACATCGCACGGCTGCACACATGCGCGCGTGTTCGGTATGCACGCACACATAGCCTTAGGATTTGTTTGAGACGGGTTCAATCGGGGCCGCGCCGTTGCCGTGTTCTCACGCTCTACTCGTTACCGCCACTATGTCATCTTCGTCGTCTTTACGGAAAAGTGTCTACTGTTGCGTTTATGGATCTATACTGTTCAATTTAAATGTACAACATTACAGATACAATTATTCAACACAGATATATGTCACAATTAAGATAAGTCAAATTTGGTTAATTAAATAAGCATTACCTATGCAACAAAACTTATGATGTGTATAAAAACGGCACTGCGCTCCTGGTCTACTCGACTGTACTTACCGAATGCGCGCGCGGCACGTGCCGCAAAGCTCGTAAGTCACAGGCGTTTGATCTTCGCCGCGTTCAGTATGCGAACGCGGCGAAGATCAAACGCACCTTATGCCTTATGCCTTACGCCGTCGTCTGTCTGCGTGGAAGCCACCTCGTAGTAGGTATGAAGACAGCGAGTCGCCCCCAGTGCCACGCGCGATATCAAAAGGAGCCGAATAGGCTTGTAAATAAGCACCTACCAACCTAGTGCAGATTAGCCACTATTTTATACAAGGAAATATTTTAGGTATAGTATAGTGGTAAGTAATAAAATATTCGATGAAATGGGAAACTAGAAACACATACCTAACGATCTGTAATATTATTACTTTGTGTAAACAATATTGTCTATTGAACTGTAACTGTAATACCTACTTTGCATAGGTACCTACTTAAAAGAAAAATTAGTATTTTAGGTATGCCAAGCCACAAACGTGACACAGCCCTGCGCATCGAGCGAAAGTAGGTAACGAACGCTCCTAGACGGCCTCTGATTTACTACTGTCTATAATAATACTGTGCTTAGGGTCTCCATTCTCATCGACCATGGTCCCTCCGTAATGCTGTGGCAGCTGGTCCTTCTCTACCATGTTGAGGATCTGTACCTTCCACTTCTTCTGGTCCGAGCCGTAGATCCTAATCTTGGATATCGTGTACTCATGCATGAATTTCTTGATCACGGAGAACGCCAGCGAGAATACTTTTGGGGCTGGTGAATAATGTTGTCAATGTAAAGATTTACTCATTATATCGCTTTGGATTTGAATGCACATACAAACAGTATTTATAGTTTGTGGATTACTTATACAGGTTTTAAGACTCGCGTGTATTCCAGTCGATCATGTGATAGTGATGATTGATGGATGACCGATGATTTTATTACATTCTGTTCTGTATGCAAGCCAAGATCTTTTTGCACCTAAACATGCGTAAAGTAGGTACCTAAATTCGTTCGAGATTCGAGAGACCCGTATTTTGAATTAATTAACATAATCGTTTGCTATTATTATACTTACCTCAAAATAAAAGTAATCCAACCACACGTGTTGTTAAAATAACAATTATTGACAAAAAATCAAGAATAACAAGAAATATTCCAAAAACTTGCTTATAAGTATCTACTTGTTGTTTTTGACATCTCAAAAACAACGGAACTCTAAAAGTGAAGTTGGATTTTACCATTGAATATGATGCAGGTCTTTAAAATCTCAGGGTAGTTGGCTTCGTAGATCTGCAAGAGGGTGAATACCATCTCAGCTGCAGGTCTCCAGGCGTACTGCCGCATACTGAACCCTTCCATGTCGAAGAGTACTGTGACCTAGAATTTTTTTTGGGATTATCGTTGCGTTAATCAGGATCCATCAGACAGAAGGCTTCAATGTAAGATTCAGTGTAAGATTACTTACGCTAAAAAGCCTTAGTAGTATCACAACAAGTAGTATTAGGTTGACATGTAAGAACTATAGTTAAACGTAAATGGACACCTAATGTTAGCCATCTAAACTTAGGTTTCCTAACATAAGCCCTAACAGCTCCTTGAACACCCAGGCCTCCTACTCCAGCTTGTGCTGTGCAGGAGTTGGGTTGGCTGAAATAAGAGAGCGGGAGAAGGGGACAAGCACATTATTGCACATATAGGCCCCGCACATGTGGGCCACGTGCAGGCACTTCAACCCCCTTAAAGAAGAATAGAAGCCCTAACAGTGATACAGACAGTTAAGTAAAGTTTTTGATCTGTGACTTCTATCGTGTGTTGCGTGTGTTGCCCAGAAAGGAGGATGCAAACTCTATGGTGTTGCCACAATAATTTCGCCAATGTCACCGTAATGTCACTATCATTATTCGTGTTTCATATCGGGCCCCTGTCGTTGCTAGCCTACCTTCAATGCAGCAGCGCCGTGCGTCGCAGCCTGCTTCCGTCCCGACTCCAGGTACCCTTCCAGATGACGTAACACCATCCGGATGACGTCGCTCTTGCTCACGGAGTGCAGAAGGCCCCACACGTCCAGCCCCACGAACGGGACTATGATCACTGCAAGGCCATAGGACTTTTTAAAACACTTATTTGCTTGATAACAAGGGAAGATACCCAAATCTATGAACGGTCGCCCACTAAGGGTGAAGCTCCATTGCTGTGTTGCGTTGCAGTGGGGCATGTCATAAAAAGTATATGGAAAACGACGCAACGTCGACGCTGCGACGACGCAACGCAGCGCAGCGCGCTAATGGGGTCTCACCCTAACAGGGAGCACTTATCCAGTGGAGAGCGCATATATACATTTTCCTTTGAAACACATCGAACTGCTCTGTTGATGGAGCTCGAAGGTGGGAGACGGAACCCTGGGATGCTTAGGTACTGGTACATCCATCGAACTGCTCTGGTGATGGAGTTCGAAGGTGGGAGACGGAACCCTGGGATGCTTAGGTACTGGTACATCCATCGAACTGCTCTGGTGATGGAGCTCGAAGGTGGGAGACGGAACCCTGGGATGCTTAGGTACTGGTACATCCATCGATTGCTCGTATTAAGTCCTATTCAATTATAGGTACTTATTATCTTCTGGATGTAGCATCGATATGGATGTAGTTTAAAATTAACAATATAGCATAGCCAAAGCCGCTAGCAACACCCTAGCGCTTTAGTCACTTAGCTTTAATTTAGCTCTCTCTACTCTACCCTAATTTATGATTGAACTTAACCTTCACTTTTCTACGGGCCAGGGTTTCGATGCGAACATTCTTACCCCACATGGTGTGATAGCGAGTGTTTTAACGGTACATTTATGTTTGTTCGTATTATATGTCTTAATTTTGAGTGATTTGAGTAATTTTAATGGTTTTTATGTTGTATCAATCTACGAAAAAAACTAAGTCTTCTCTATCCAAAAATATACTATAGTACTTACTTATGTGATATTTTTTAGTGGTAAACCATTTAGTAAAAACATTTTTTTCCCTAGTTAGGTAGGTCTCTAGTAGTCTCTACGTTTATTGGGTACCCGCTTACCTGGAGATCCTTCTTTATCAAATCCAGTCGAGCCACTGGGGAAGTACTTTTCGAGAACTTCCGGAGCCTGCCACTCGACCAGTGTGGTGTCGATACCCCATTTCTCCCGCCAAATTAGAGACTGCAATAATGAATTACAAACCTTTTTATACGTTAAGCTCGCCTTTGTATATGTCATTTAATTTATTGTTGTTTTTTTTTTCTTCTCATTTTAGTTTAGTTTATTTAAGTTTAAGTAAAAAGGTCTGGCCTGAAAAACAGCGCTGTGATGATGTCACATCACTCAGCATCAGCTGAGTCCAGTCCTTTTTGCCACAAATAAAATAAGTAGATTACATGCTAGGTATGTTTTATTTTAATGTGGCAAATAAACACTTCTTCTTTCTTTCTTTCTTTCTTTCTTTCATTCTTAATTTTCCATTCTAATATACAGGGTGAAATTTAATTATCTGACTATATTTTGGGGAATGACAGTAAGTACTCACGTTCAGTGTACGAACGTATGCCCGCGTTCAGACTCAGTAAGGTTGCTAATTCTTTTATGGGAATGTGTGTTAGTTTTTAGGGTTCCGTACCCAAAGGGTGCCAAACGGGACCCTATTACTGAGACTTCGCTGTCTGTCCGTCCGTCCGTCTGTCTGTCACCAGGCTGTATCTCATGAACCGTGGTAGCTAGACAGTTGAAATTTTCACAGATGATGTATTTCTGTTGCCGCTATAATAACAATAACTAAAAATCAAAAGAAATTTAAGGGGGGCTCCCATACAACAAACGTGATTTTTTTTGCTCATTTTTGCTCGATATTGATAATGGTAGCAGGTAGACGCTTAAAATGTTCACAATATATTGAGTATATTATTTACTTAAAAATAAATAAATAAATAAATAAATTCCCATACATTATTTTTTTTGCGGTTTTTTATAGATGATGGTACGGAACCCTTCGTGCACGAGTCCGACTCGCACTTGGCCGGTTATTATAATAAAATGTGTACCTAACGAAGCAACGGACCTACCAGAAAGGAGGGTCAAAATCTATGTCAAAAACGGTCTATTAAATAAGTCTTATTACAGTGTCTTTAAGTAAATAATCCAATCAATCCATGTTTTGTAAGTGACTGTTTGTTACCTGAATAAAATAAAAAAATAAAAAGTGTAAAAAAATATTTCGATGACAAAAAAATGCGTGGTCTTCACCATCTCGGCGCCCGGAAATCCAAAGCGGGGCGATGGACTCCGGTGTATTTCCTTAGACTTAAGTAGAAATACATGAAATTGTATTTTTTAAGGCCCTTACATATTTTAAGAGGTACGGGGGTGTTTCTTGCCCTCCTCTGCTCCATCCCTAAGCCCACAACTTTCGAACGGGCGGTAGTATACAAAAATATTAATATTATATTGACGTTAACTAAGCAATCTGTATGATTTTATGGTCAATAAAAAAATTGTCTGACTTTTGAACCATTATTATGACTTTCCCCAAGGAACATATTATGGTTGATCGCAAACGAAAAAAAATTATTACTACATGAAATTAAAGAAATAAAACAAGAAGATTGTGTTGATTACTTGAAAAGCTTTGTTTTAAGTTGAATACTAATTAATAAGCGCTTCAAATAAATAAGCAGTTAATTAATCTATTTTGGAAGTTGCGGCTTTTTTATTTTTATCGCCTTTTATGGACATTTTACTTCTTTCGTCGAAACCGATGACGTGGCCGTTGCAAAAACTAATAAGGAGGTATTCTTAATTGAATTTATAAAAGTATTGTAAAAACTCTACATACATCTCTCAGCATTTTTTCCGCAGCATCAGGATCCCACCTCCTAGCTGCAAATATGAAGTTTTTTAGTTTAAGGAGTTTTAGGCAAATACATAACTAACCAAAAAGCATTTTTAACTTAGTAGTGTAGTAGTAGGTATCTATAAAATCTGACGTGGTGTATTTTAAAGACCGATAAAGGTAATTTTGAGATCTAAGAATATAATAAAGGTACCTTTACCCTTTCTTTGTCATTCAAAAGCTTTACTTAAAAGGGATAAGTTAATTAGGCAGTTATATCAGTTGATCGAAAAACCAGACAATCAAATACAACAACAACAGGTAAAACCATTTTCAGGTATTTATATTTCCGTATTTATCCTTGAACTTTAAAACAAGGAACAATAGTTTTAGTACTTACATTTATTTAAAGATTACAATGTAAGTATCACAGATATCGATATCTGTGGTAAGTATGATTTTATGGCAATGAATGTAGGTTAGTCATGTTAGTACTTTTAAATGAGGCAAAATAGCAAAAGTTCATATTTTTGGGCTTACCTCTAAGCCAACGGAGCAAGAAGTGGTCATCATGCTCAGGCTTAACCACATCTCGGACGCTTCGGCGGAACTGTAACCAAGGAAAATACACTATTAATATACTCGTCTATGATTTACGTCTTACTGGTCAAGAGGCCACAGGTCAAAGAGGCATTACCTAGCTCAACATTTCTGGGAGAATTGACAGTTCTGACGAATTAAGTATTCTTATAGTAAGTTTACTTGTAATTTATACACTTTGAATTATTTTATATCGACAAGAAATACTTGAAATATGTTTTTATTTCTTTATCATAAAACAACGGTCGTCACACAATGTTCTCAAAAAGAAACGTCAAGGTTGCGGGTACACTTGATTACCCTGAACCTTAAAATAAAGGCAAGAGTAAAGGTAAGTACGAATAGTGTAGTTTGAACATTGGCAGTCCATTTTGAAGTACAGAGTAACACAACAAAAACAGTGCTCTGCGCCTTCATCACGTGAGGGTCAATATTATACGATGTGCTCCCGGTCCCGATTACTCAAAATGTCTGACATTTTATTCCCTCAAGAAAGTCTAGTATCCAGACTGATTGATTACTTACATAGGTAAGTAGGTACTTGTTTTTCAACCGGTACGGCTGTGTGTGAGTAAAGACAGCGATATTGTGCAAGTGCAATAGCATGATGATGATCGTAGCCTCAGAACAATAACTAAATCGTAGCCATCGTAGCCATCTAAGATTTTTTTATTCAATGAATCGCATTATAAGAGGATGCAAACTCTTTGCATTATTAGGTAGGACGTGGGTAGGACCTGGGGCCTAATGCTGCTCTGAGAATTTCATTACTATTTCATTACTATTCCATTGCAAACATTAAATAGTAATGAAATATAAGTGAAATGCTCAGAGCAGAATTAGGCCCCTGAGGGTAGGACATTCCCTTTCTCATTGACATTCTTCCCACCGTAACTTCCCACAAATGGTTGCCGTTGCTGCGCAACCAAATTGACATAACGTGAATGTCTGTAGGTACGTCTTTTATCACTTTGTAAATAAATAATGAATATCATCATTCGCTCGCCTTCAGTGCGTGCATAAGTTTTGATCAGTGTTTTTGTTTTTTTGTTGAACAACCATGGCGGAAGCAGGAGCCGACAACATATCGTCATTCAGCGCCGAGGGAGGCCAAGACGCCGTGGGCCTCCCCAGGATCGTCATGGTGACAGAGGGATCAGACACATCAGCCTCCTCAGCCTCCTCCACCTCCTCCTCCGAAGACAACTGGGGCAACCTCATCAAGTCCTCAGAAATACCACCAGAGTACTGGCACATTCAGAAACTCGTCAAATACATGAAAGCAGGTAACCAAACTGCCACCATGGTTGCCCTATCCTGCTTAAAAGATCACGACCTCACCATCGAGGTAAACCAGAGAGCTATCCAAGAAATTGGTGGACTGGAGTTGCTTGTGAACTTACTGGAAACGAGAGATCTCTGTTGCATCCTGGGGGGCCTAGCGGTCCTCAAAGACATCACGACAAATATTGAGATAAGAAAGAAAGTGACTGATCTAGGGGCTATACCACTGTTGGTGGGCCTGCTCTCTGATCCAGCGAGAGATGTTCAGATCCTGGCTGCGGAGACCATCGCCCATTTGGGGAGGATTCGTAAAAGCAGAAAGTTCTGCAGAAAATTCGGCGGCATACCGAAGCTGATTGACCTTCTTGACATAAAGGCAAAGTATGAAAGCGTAGATTCTATAAATATTTTGAACGTCAAGTAACTACCTACCTATACTAGAATACTGTAAGAACCTATACTTAGTAAAATATTTTACTCGAGATACAGAATCGTAACAGTATGGACTGGGATGCCGGGGGTGATCCGGGATGATCGATCATGCCCCTATTATCCACGATTACTATAAGCTCTCTGTCATATTTCTATAAAATATCTGGGTTACCGAGCTTTGCTCGGCGGTTGGTGGGACAAAAACAATAAAACATTATATTCATATCATCAGACTGCAAACGCTGCTCTGTTTTTGAACAGCTCCAAACGAGAAGCAAACAGGCATTTTGTTTTCCTCGGGAGTTTTAGGCTCTAACACTCACGAGGAAAACAAAGTGCCTATTTGCTTAGATAGTTGCAAGCAAGAAGGTTGAATAGCAGATGATGAACGTAGATTATTTGAACTAAACTTTTTTGTGTGAATTTTCCGAAGACGGGCCAAAAAGTGTCACGTGATCTGAGGTCGCAATGAGTTAACGCTTTAGTTATTGTTCTAAGGAGTTAACCCTTGCTTGCTTGCATTGCTCTCAGAAGCACTAAATAGTGCTTGACATTGACAGTGCCTGCGATTCCGAAGGCGACACAAACTATACTAACTAAACTAATTAAAATGGTGAGTTTGAAAATGGAATCTGTGGCCACCGCGCAAGAGCTGTCGGATTTGAAGGTTGTCAGTTTAGTGCCTTTAGTTCCTATAGTTTAGTGGTATTGACACCTCAAGAATAGCCCACAGTGACTACCAAGACGTCAATTAATATATATTGCAAGGGGATGAGAACTTAATTTCCCCTAAATTTTAATGTATTTTTTTTTCCTTTTCGGCCAGGACAATGAAAATCTCTCGACTGAAAGGGCTTTTTTTTATTGTCATTGGAATTTATGCCTTATTTTCATTGCACTAAAGTGAAATTGCCAATCCTAATGAAAACTATGAAATACGCGACTTTTCAGTTATGAAACCTAGCTCAATAGATTTTGTACCCCCAAAAACCCCTATATTGCAAATTTCATCGAAAACTACAGCGCTATTTTCTAGAACACAAAACATATATCGTTACATACAAATATTCCTCGTATTATATAGGTAGTATTGGCTACCGCTCGGATCGGACCAACCGCGACACCAATTGGGGATATGAGTTTTTACTGTCAGTGAAATTCGCAGATACCTAACAACATCACGCGAAGAGCTGAACAAGGATGAACTGGGTTACTTGGATACTGCCCGGGCGGGAGCCAAAGCACTTTGGTCCATGTCGTCCTCACAGAGGAACCGGGAGGCAATGCGCAAATACGGCATGATTCCCCTGATATCCAGAGTGTTGAAAACTATACACCTAGATCTGGCTGTACCAGCTGTTGGACTGCTACAGATGTGCGCGTCCGAAACCTCCTTCCAGCTGGCTATCCAAACAGAGAAGATGGTCCATGATCTGATTGTTCACTTAGCCAATGGAGATAAAGATCTAAAGGTGCAGGCAATTTGTTAAACTATCCGAACCATTATTGCGAAGTCATGTTATCTTAACACTTAAGTCCACATATTATACTGTCCACAGAAGTTAGTTTACGCTTCGATTGACTTAACTGTCATGCCCGTTAAGTATGATTATACGTATTTTCAGACGTATAGCAGCCTGGCGATATACAAATGTGCAAGCGATTCTATCACCCGTGTCATGATTCGCGAGGCAGGAGGCCTTGAGCTGCTGGTTGAAGCTGCTTCTGATGCATCGAACCGTCCCAACAAGCCTTTGATGGCGGCTGTCACAGGGGCTCTTTGGAAATGCGCTGCTAGTGAAGCTAGTGTCAAGAAACTTGATAGTCTCAACGCAGTGCCCATATTGGTTAGACTGCTGGATGATGAGAATGATGGTGTGCTGACCAACGTGGCAGGCGCCTTGGCAGAGTGCGCGGCGAAGCTGCCTGCTAACAGAGACAAGATCAGAAGTGCTGGTGGGATTCCTCAACTCAGTTAGTATTAATTTGCTCTGTATATATTCTAATGGTGGCCCTGGTCGAGGCATTTATCTACGATATAGGAAACCGACTCCTAAAGTCCTAACACACATAAGTTATTACATAAAATTATTTACTAATGAAAATGCAATTGTTTTCAGTATATCACCTAAGCAACACACACAAGCCGCTTCTGGAAAACGTGCCCCTAGTACTTATGGAGTGCGCAAAAGAACAGTCCTGCATGGAGCAAATTGACGAGCTCGATGGAGTCCGGCTAATCTGGTCGTTGCTGAAGAACGACTCTAAGAAGGTTCAGACCAACGCCGCACTAGCTCTCAGCCCTTGCGTGCAGAACGCTGCCGATTCCGGGGAGATGGTCAGATCGTTTGTTGGAGCGTTGGAGCTGGCTGTGGACCTGCTGGACTCTGACGACCACAACGTACTATCAGCTATCTGTGCGGCTATAGCCACCATTGCACGCGATAATGAGAACTTGGCCGTCATATCCGATCATGGTGTTGTGGGGAAACTCTCGAAGCTGGGTAAGACGTCCAAGGTCCAGTCTAAATTATCGTATGATAATGTTAGACTGGACCTTTTATCAATGCTTAATCGTAGTTTCGCACTAACATGGACATTGATGATGACATTCCGCTCATTATTTTTTTTTCACCCAGTGAGCACAACCGACGATCACCTTCGAGCGAATCTGGGCATCGCCATCGCGTACTGCTGCGACTGGGCCCAGAACCGACAGGAGTTCGGCAAGAGGGGAGCCGTGACGCCTCTGATCAACTACATGACGTCACGGGACCCCAACGTGCATCGGGCGACGGCGCTTGCGCTGTACCACCTGTCATTCTACTCTGTGAATTGCGTCACTATGCACGCCGTAAGTAGAAGACAATGGATACTTGTAATCTCTCATTCATTGAGATATTGTTTTTAACCGACGCAAAATATTCACACAGTTAGTCTTCCAACAAGCTTCCAACCTAAAAATACTTATAGTACCTAGATGATTCTCAAGGCATGGCATGGCAAGGCAACCTACCTCAAAAAAAATCGACACCAAATTAGTTTTGTACCTACATTTCATTTGGTAAGTGTGGTTAAAATTTCGTTATTTCTTACTATTGAGTTCATTTGATTTGAAGGCGACTTAATTTTTTTAAATTAGTTTTTATGTAAGTGGCTTAGCAATTTGTGTCCTTTGAAGGTAGGAATTTAAATTGGCGCCCAACACCAATGGATGTAAATAACATGATGATCGCGGTGTGGGTTCTATTGAACCCTAATTGGTCCTTCTAACTTTTTATTGAAAATCAAACGATATTGAAATCAGATGTGGGGTCAGCGAAGTACGTTATGTGCTCTAATTTCTTCGCAATAGCATTGCTATTCAAACCACCGTTTTCTGAAGGTATATAATATAAAACACTTCCTAATCATTATTGTAATTTGCAACTACAGATGCTTACTTGAACTTACATGAAAGTTGAAACAAAACGTTCGTTGAGGACGTTTCTAGGTACCTAGGTGTGGTGTGGTGACTCTTTTGACCCTTGAATTAAATAAGTTCTTTATTTAGACATAGGTAGGCTCGCCTTCCTTCGTGTAGTTGTACGAGTAGGTTAGGTAGTTAGGTAGGTTGTTTAAAGTTATTAGATAGGTAGGTACCTACCTATCTAATAACTTAACAAAATGAGGAGTAAATGAATTAATGACCAAGTCGTCATTACAAAGTTTCTAAAAGCAACGCCCAAACAAAATGCTAATTGCAAGAATTCATAAATAAATTAACTCCTTATAAATTCAAAGTGTATAAGTTGAGTCCAACGAACTGTTTTTTGATTTGATCAATTGATCATAATTATTTGCTCTTTCACAGGCTGGAGTTGTTCAATTCCTGCTGGAGACTGTGGGGTCAAAAGACCCCATATTGCAAGAGGCATCAGCGGGCTGTCTCTGCAATATTCGTAAACTAGCATTAGCCACAGAAAAGATTAAATTGAAACAATAAACATTTCGGAACTAGTATACCTACATGTAACAGAGTAATTTAATTTTCCCGAAACAGGGATTATTATGCTTTAATAATATTAATATTACTTAAATTAATATTTAATTTATGTTGTTCGTAACAAAGGAGATGTGTTGGTTTTCAAAGGCTAGGACTGAGCAGTGAACCAAGATAAATCTGTCCCGTAATTTGATAACCAGAACATAATGGAGGCTTGCATGCTTGCATTTAGATTAATTTCCCAACCTTTAAAATTTTCGAGGCTTTTATTGAGCCCTTTGACAGAATAATATTCAAAGACCTTTTGATACCCAAAAATAGTAAGTGTTGCGTAAAAAATTAACGTGTCCGGATTGCAACCCACCGTTTCTTGACCTTGCTATACCTTGGTCAATGAGAGTTGCACAATAGACAGCAGGCATACAGTCAGTAGGTAGGTACTCAAGTGCACTGAGCAGAATACTGATGGTCAGGTGAATGTACTAGTGAAAGTATAGCAGGTTATTATGCTGCGATGCGATTAAATTTCGTTTGTGCGGAAATGGTCGGGCTGACTTTGATACCTATAATGTTGGTGTTGGGTAACTATTTTTATTTTGTACAGCCCGGGTCTCTCAAGAGACGGATAAACAGTCAGATAATGATACTTTTTGTCGTGTGAAATGTCAAAAGCCCCAGATAAACAGACAGACGCTATCTGAGGAATGAGAGAACTGCACACAGCACAGATGAACAACTTTTGAATACAGCGAAGGTCATCTAAAAGCTCGAGATATTGAAGTTACACAACAACATAGCAGGCAGGGTGTCAAGCAAGGCTCTAAAGTTTCAAGCCATATCGCCACGCCATCGCCGTCGATATAATACGGCCATACAATGGCTATTAGTTGCCAGGGTAGGAACTTTATTTTAACTAGACAAGCCAACGGATCTAACTAATGTAAGAATTTTTAGTTCCTAGACTTATAGGTACAAATCAGCTGATCCACTCAGGCCTAAATGCCAGTACATTGGGACTGGAAGTGAAAAATAAAGTTGCTCTGATCAAATCGGTTTTATAATAAAAGTTGCTCAGAATGATGTCACTATCAAAGTAATTTCTCATTTTGCGTTAATTCATTTATACCTTGTAGATATACCTACCTAGTAACTTTGTAATTTCATATTTTCTTTATTGTACTTACATAACATGATACAGATAGAAAACTACTTCTACTTTGTTTGTACTACTACTTTGTGTTATTTAGGCATCTTAATATGTATTATTTCCACCCCGTTTTGTACAAAGCGCGAAGTACCTATAGTAGGTACCTACCTACCTATAGCATGTTCATCGAACGCGCACGCATCTTCATCAACATCAAGTCATCATCACGGTTGCTCTGCATGCAAATGACGTCTTTTAGACCTTATTCCCGTTCATTAGAACAGAGAAGTGCTAAGGTGTATTTTTGTAGTGGTACTGAAGTCAAGGTCAACTTAATTCAAAGACTTTATATCTAGAGGACTAACTATGTATTTGAAAAGCCTATCAGCTTCCAAAACCTTATGATCAGAATTGCTCTACTTTCTATGTACCTTACGCAAACACAGCTGTGAATGATTTGATTGAGTGTGACTTATTTAACTATCTGTTTACTAATTCGATGAACATACTGAATGAACAAAGAAGAATTAGTAGTAATTGTAATGAACGGGAATAAGGTCTAAAAGAATTCAGTTGCATGCAGTGCAACCTTGATGATGACTTGATGTTGATGAAGAAGATGCGTGCGCGCATACCCGGCATACTTATTCGACTGTAGCTGTAATGACATGAATGACACTGTCACACAACCCAAATTACAAATACAGGGCTGAAAATCATTCACTATGAAACTAATTTGATATAAGCAACTGTCTCATTCGTCCATCTAGAACAGTTATTTGATTCGTAAAATCGATACCTACATCTCTACAACTAAATACCAATAGAAATCATCTAATCAAAATTAGAAACGTCTATACTCGTATACCTAGGCACAAAGCTAAGATAAACATGGTCAAAACCAATTAGCGACCATGTCCAATAGAAAGAAATATATTTAGCAATTTAGTTATTACCCGCAAAGATGCACTTTGGAAGAAGTTTCTCTAAAAGATATACCTATACCTTACCTATATAAAAGTTACTACAAGACATCATCATTAATGTTTGCTGCAAGTGACGCAACTCAGCTGCGATGATGAAAGGATCCATCATTGTGAGGTCTGTGAGGTCCGACAGATAGAACTCGAGTTAGAAATATTCTCGGGCAAACTTTTACAACTCCATACTTCATATGAAGTTGTCACTTACCCGACAATAGCCCTGACTAGAGTGCTATTATACATTCTAATCTATGGTGCTATCTGTCGGGTCCAGGGAACTGGTAAATATAGATCGATTTTTTGGCGTTGAGCGAGACTCATTCCATTGTCAATACACCATTATGCACCAGTCGGTCTAGGTCACGTTGAACCTGTTGTTTACCACTCTGTACAGTTTGAGATCATTGGTGAAGAGAGAGCACTTGCAATTTTCTATCTATTGTGATGTAATATCTATATATATAAAAATGAATTGCTGTTCGTTAGTCTCACTAAAACTCGAGAACGGCTGAACGGATTTATCTTATCTTAGTCTTGAAATGTTCGTGGAGGTCTAGGGAAGGTTTAAAAGGCGAGAAAAAATCGAATTATTTCCGGGAAAAACCTAAAAACAGCCCTTTTCTATTTCCCATACAAACGTTTTCTAGAGTCAATCGTTTTCTAGAGTCAATTTGAACTTTATTGCTATTCAATAAAGTTCATATTAAATTGAGGCAGCACGAAGTCTGCCGGGTCAGCTAGTCATTGATAAAGATGAGGGAGAGAACCGGGCCGAGGTGCGATCCCCGAGGTACACGGATGCGGCACAGTACACCTGCGACTCGTAGCGTTCACAGCTACCACTTGTGGCATCAAAAATATTAATTTCTAAATATGTTTCTAGCAAAGCTTTTGATTTGAGCACTATTACGTAGGTAGTAACTATTTAGTAATCTGTGCTATTACTAAGCGGAGTAGGTAGTGTGGTTTGACTCCCGATACGGTTTACGGTATTCTATTGAGTACCTACCGCAGGTATTCGGTATTACCACAGGTATTACGGTATTATATTGAGGTAGCCACCCCAGAATTTTCACATGACTAGGTAAGCCGAGCTACACTAGAGTATAATATCATGGGCGCCTCAGAAATTTCACATAGCTAGCATGCCTGCCTAGTAACGAGCACTTTAGGGGAATGCACCGAAATTACGCATGTCACGAGTTCTTCAGAGGAATTCATGGACGGAAATTTCACATGGCTAATAAGTCGAGCAACGAGCACAGCAGAGCATTTCATGGAGGGCGTTGGCCGCCCCGGAAATTAAGCATAGCTAGATTGGCTAGTATGTTGAATAACGAGTCCTTCAGAGGAATTCATGGACGGAAATTTCACATGGCTAATTAATAAGTCGAGCAACGAGCACAACAGAGTATTTCATGGAGGGCGTTGGCCGCCCCGGAAATTAAGCATGGCTAGATTGGCTAGTATGTTGAATAACGAGTTCTTCAGGGGAATTCATGGACGGAAATTTCACATGGAACAACGAGCACAGCAGAGTATTTCATGGGCGGCGCAAGCCGCCCCGGAAAAATCACAATGTCGAATGATAATATCATTGTAAACGATCAAGTTTTAGTAGTTTAGTAGATTTTTCAAGTTGACGTGAATGATTGGGCGGGGGGGGGGGGGGGTGTCATGCATGACTAACATGACCATACGTCCCGCTTTCAGACTGTCTGTCCCGCATTGTCTGACATTGTTGATCTTACGGGGGACACTTGCGTTCCTTATAACCACGGGCTAGTTACTCGAGTCACTTAACAATATGAAATACAGAAATTCGTTTTATTTCAAAATTTTCGTTTGTGCGAATCCGACTCGCACTTTATCTATTTATACGAAATTCCGAAAACGTCCCGTTTTGGTGAAAAAAATAAATGGTCACGTTATGCATGACACCTACTATGGCCCTCCCTCGTACCGCCACTGTCGTGAGTTAGCATATCATAGCACTTTTCTCGGATTACTTTGACAATTCGATGAAAAATATGAAGGTGGCAAGCTGGCAAGTTAACCCGAGAATAGCGCTAACTAGAGTTCTATCTGTCGATTCTGAGAAACTGGAGGCGAATGGTTTTACCAACTTTAATGATGTCTCGGGAGATTGTCTCAAGTACCTTTTTTATTGAAATCTAATCGATCGTAAATTTTATGGCACTTATGACGTCATTAACATTTACCTCTGAGTTAATTCTTCTATAGGGTTATATAGAGTTAATTCTTATAATCATGAGTTTCTACTATGCAGTTCTCAACACGTGACATTGGTGGAATTATGGTAGCTACCCCACAGAGCTACCCACGATAGAAACCACAAAATAAATCCTTATCTTAATTTCTGTATTCTGAGAATTTACCTATTGCTTAGATTTCAATGAATTGTTGTAATTACAGAACCGATCATTATATTAATCATGCTAATCATCTATCTAACTCATCATCATGCTCAACACACATTGGCCATTGATAAGAATAATACCTACTTACAAGAAAATATCTGATTTTGAATCCAACAATGGTAGGTATAGCTTCGATTATGGTTCACCCAGTATAGAGTGGCATTTGCAATAATATCCGTCTTGTTGCATTGATTTTCTATTGGAAAGTAGATCAGATTACCTGTTACTTCGATCGATAGGAATTGCTAGATACGACTACACGATCACTCACTACGCGACCACCGATGGAGACCACGACATAGCCCATACCCACCCACAACCACTGCAATTGCAACGACCTATGTTATGTAGGACAGTTGCGTATAAGAGTCAGACACTATATACCATGTAGCAAGTAGCATGTATCAGTACTTCATATACATAAGGTATATTGGACTATTACTTTGAAAATGTTTACATATTTCGGATAATTAATTGCGGTTACATTCAAGAGTATTTCAAATCTTAAAGACGTGTTTTCTAATACTGATTGTGACAAGGTAGCCAATGTCAAAATGACGACGAGAGGCCAAGAAAGGTATAACTGCCTCACATAACCAGACGTACTCGTAGAATCTAGAACGTTCATGTAATGTACTTTGGTAGGTAGCTAACAAAATGGTCGTAACTTGTGCAAGGGCAACATTTGTGTAAAGGGCCCACGAGATTTGATAAGCGACGAGATTTCTCACATTCTGGTGTCATAACATGTTTCGTTTAGCTGAACCGTACGGACGCAGTCGACAATATTACAAGAGGAAAAGTAAAAGATCTACTTACCTCATTCATTAGTCTCATTAACAGGTACCTACCTCGTATCCAATCCAGACACTAGTCACTAGGTAGTCTACGTCTAGTCACAAGTCCTACGAGTTGGCTCTATAGGTAATGATTACTATAAGTAGTGTTAATTTTGGACTTAATGCAGAAGAAGCTGGCTCAACTGTGCTCTGCACCTCTGCAACCTCGTATTCGAAAAGGCGTGACGTGACCGTTCTTGTTGTTATTTGGAAATACGGATCGGCTAAGTCTTATAAGAGCACACCCAAGAAGAATGCTGCGATTGCTGTTGTCTGATATGAAAAGAACCATCAATGATCATCACCAAATGATCGCAATCCTCCGCAATCTCCAGGATATGAATTCCAAGATAGAAATTATTCAACTGGAACTGTGTTGCGTCGGTAATGTGTTGTGCATAGATTAAACAATGACCTCATTATTATTCAAATCAAGCATAGGGTTCAGCAACTAAGTATGGGTGGCAAATGATGTTCCTAGTTTCTAAGCGAATGGGCTTATTTCTTTGAAAACTGACGAAAGGATTTCAGCAGGGCGGACTGCAAAAGGTCCACTCCGCTGTTATAGAGGCTGTCCTGTCCAATGGCTGTACTAGCAGCGGCAAGATCATCTCATGCTCCTCAAGCTCCTATTAAATTGTACATAAATTATCGCATCTGGGGGCACGGAAGTGCCCCCGCCAAGACGAGCGCGAAGCACTAGGGAACTACCTACCTTTCTCGAAATGCTTCGTCGTTATTAATTTCTTCTGTCTCTTTTACTTCTGCTTTGAACTGTGTTTCTGTTTTGTGTATTGTGATGTCTGAATAAACGCTTATCTTATCTTATTTTGAACTCTCAGAACTTGGGTTTGGATTACACCAGATCAACAAAATTATCGGGATTTGATGACAATAGTAGACTTATTAAACATAAAAAGTTTCAGGTGCATAGCTCTTATACTTTAGATTTTATTGATATCTAAAAAAAACCCCGGTTTAATCACTGATTCACTCAATGATGATCATCAAAACTATTAGGCACTTCCTGAAGTCTTAGAAAGCTGAAATTTGGTATGTAGGCTAGTATAAGTACACAAAGAGGCTGCAGAGGGCATACATTGCTTCGGGCCCGTCCGTCCGTCCGTCCGTCCTGTCTGTCACCGGGTCCGTCTGCACGAACCGTAATAGCTAGAAAGCTGAAATTTTTACAGAATGTGTATATCTGTTGCCGCACCAACCACAAATACTGAAATACGAGAGATATTGCAAATTAAAGGGGGCCCCGATACAAGAGACGTGTTTAGATACACTTACGCATTTCAAAATGGAGATCTTGACTGAAACTGTTTATTTATTGTCATAGCAACCATGTCATAGACACATATACTACACATTTAAATATGATAGCATATTTCGCGTCAACCCACATGGTTGTGGTAGCTCAGACCTCAATCCGGAGGTCGTCGGTTCAAATCTCGTGAAGGCATAAACTTTTTAAATTTTCTTTTTGTTTATTTTTTTATTGTTTTGAGTGCTTTTGATTTGTTGTACGATGGTACGGTACCCTTCGTGTGCGATACCGACCCGCACTTAACTGATTTTTTTGCCCCAGCCAGCCAACCTCTACGCCACAGAGGTCGGACAGGCGCTCGGCAGCAAAAAGGAAGGAAAATTCATAAAGTGCATTTTCGCTTGTCCGCAGGGCTCCGACCCCGCGTGGCGACCCCCGCCTGTTCAAGGTAAATATCATAACACTTGGTGGTCCATATCAGAGACTACAATATATCCAATTGACTGCGCATGCGGGGGAATGTGGCTCGCCAAACATTAGTTGTATTCAACGTATGCAACCTATGTACGATGACGGGTATATTTCGCACATATTTCGAGTAAGGTGTAGAGTTTGTGAAGTTAGGGCGTGTAGAGTTAGAAGCTTGGCTCTACATGAGATCTGATAACTTTTTGTCTCTTCCTGGCAACATTTTTTACATGAAAATGTTTTTGGTGGGATACACTTTACAATTCATTTTCCAGATTCCGCGTATTTGACCGCTTTTCATACATGGGCGGCTCCAGGATTTCATTGCGAGGGGGGGAGGGCATCCCGACTTTGCCAGAACTTAGGGAAATTTTCCTACGTATTCCCATGCGTACAGTAAGTACATAGATGTCCTTCTGCTTCTACTAATTAGGGCCTAATTTGGGATGCTCGTTATTACACTACACCTATTAGGGCCCTAATTAGGCGTCAGGCAGAGAGTGCACTCATTAAGTGCCCTAATTAGGCGTCAGGCAGAAAGTGCATTCTTTAGGGCCCTAATTAGGGATGCTCATTATTAAGCTACACCTAATTAGGGGCCTAATTAGGCGACTATTTAGGGTCAGGCAGAGCAGGCGGTGGCGGTGCACTCATTTTACTAGGAGCACGACGCGAGGACGAACCCGCTGCCTCCGCTTTGATGAATGACGCTGACTAAACGCTTTAGCTTAGAATTTCTGCATGTGTTTATGGTGTTTATTTATGTTGTGATTGACATGCATGAAGAACCACAGTGAAGATCAATGGTACAAACACCTTGTCATTAACTACACGTTTAATGACAAGGTGTTTGTACCATTGATCTTCACTGTGGTTATTCACGGAAATATCGCGCAGTAAAGGTCATTTCCAACTATTTTATACGATTACCATAGGTATTTACGATTTAGAGGTGAAGGTGATACCTATATTGTGAAGACCAATATTATGGCAATTTAGAATTCCTTATTTTATGTTCTCCGTCTTGGTACCTACTGTGTCTGTAATGCAAATAAGGAAAGAAGGGACCCATGGTGCAAGGGCGGATCCTGGATTTCAGTTTGGGGGGGAGGCATTTTGGCTATGTTCAGTATCTTATTTATAAAGTATATTTAGTAAGTAAGTAGAAGTTTACAAAATAAAGTTACGCGCCTTGTACCGCATTTGGCAAACTTTCAATAAGCCACCCATACCACTAATAGGGCGGCGCTAGCCGCCCCGGAAAATTCGCATTGCTAGCAAGTCGAGTAAAGAGAACCTCGTAAAACCAACTCATAGGACGGCGGCGTCAGCCACCCCGGAAAAGTTTCATTGCTAGCAACACGAGTAACAAGAATCTCATAGGGCGGCGTTCGCCGCCCCGGAAATTCCCCATGGCTTAGAAGTCGTTTGAGGAGAACCTCATAAGAACTCAAAGGGTGTTAGTAAGTAAGTAGAAGTTTACAAAATAAAGTTACGCGCCTTGTACCGCATTTGGCAAACTTTCAATAAGCCACCCATACCACTAATAGGGCGGCGCTAGCCGCCCCGGAAAATTCGCATTGCTAGCAAGTCGAGTAAAGAGAACCTCGTAAAACCAACTCATAGGACGGCGGCGTCAGCCACCCCGGAAAAGTTTCATTGCTAGCAACACGAGTAACAAGAATCTCATAGGGCGGCGTTCGCCGCCCCGGAAATTCCCCATGGCTTAGAAGTCGTTTGAGGAGAACCTCATAAGAACTCAAAGGGTGGCGCGAGCCGCTCTGAAAATGCCCCATGGCTAGCAACAAGTCACTGTGTAACTCATCTCATTAGGCTTTTTATCACGAAAACACTTGATTCCTCCTGTGGGTACGTAATGGTATGGTAATTGGTAGCTCAATGTGTCTCAGACTCTCAGTACAGTAGGTAGGTATTTCGAGTGCCTAGAAAGGAATTGTCATCGATATACCTACCTACCTAGTTTTTAATGTTAAAATGTTTCATGTTCTAGTGAATGTGACCATCTGATAAAGTATACGATACGATTGTTTGCAACAGACCGTTTGGTTTAATATGACTAAGTGCATAATGTAGCATATGCCTAATAAACTAGACACGAATAAGTATATTATCTGAATCATCGTGACGCAGCATAAGCAGCTACAAGGCAAAAACTACCTAGTTAATTTTAATTACCTACGTAATTAGTCGAATTGATAAGTTCCGTTATCTAACAATAGGTACCTAGGTTAGGTACCTACCTACCAACCAAATCGTTGATTGGGAATAAAGTACAATAGTATCTTATAAATACATCGCGTCGCGCGCGAACAACAAATAAAGGCAGGCAGATTTATACGGTTACATAACATAAAATAATATTGAAATTGACTAAGTAGGTATAGAGGGTACACAGACTTCAATACTATCGATGAAAGCATTATATGTCTACATAACATACCTACCTACCTACCTATAAATAACTGGATTGGAATGAAAGCAGAGACTGGGAACCGTCTAATCAGTTAACTATCTTGAGATATCCTACCTACCCGCCAATGGAAAAACGGAAAAACCCAACATACCTACCTAGGTAACTAGGTTGGGTTTTTGGGAATGGGTAGTGGGAATGGGTGTTGCTGATATCTATCGGCCTTGTAGCACAGATTAATGGCTTGTAGTACTTGTAAAGGCCGCGTTCCTCCAAGCTTGTAGTAGGACCTGTTGCTGATTATATGTAGGTATACCTACCAAAGAGTTTGCATCTTCCTTTCATACCTAGGTATAATTTACTCTATGCCCAGTACATTCATTTTACTAGCCATGCATGTACCATGTACCTACCTACTTAGCAACTCAGAAGTACAACTGCATTCCCTGCAATTCTAAAGTCGAATAGTCCTTTGTTGACTTAAAACAACGGTAACTTATCTTATCATTAAGTTTCAATTATGTATAAATTGCAAAACACATACCTTCATGAGAGCGAAGCGCTGGTCATCATCAATTCCGACCACAGACTTGGAAACGGGCGCCATCTTCACTTTCAAAGTATGAATCTTCGGAAACCAGCAATGTTTTGTTTTTATTATGTTTAGGTATTTTAGAGCGCGCGGCAAAACACGTAAAACCTTCGCGCGCGCTTCGACGTGGCTTCAACGCGACTGAGATTATTGAGTGAGGTAGTGAGTCTAGTGAGGTGAGGTGAATGCTTTGGTGTTGGTGGGAAATGGGAGACACCACACACAAGTCCACAACAACAAACTTGCGTTTGCAGCCGGTTATTATGTTACATCTATCTAGTGGAATGACATATGATTTATAAAACTGTTTTATTTTAACACCAATGTCCACAGCACAGGGTACAGTATCCCATATGTATGTGATTTTGTGGCTTTGACTTAAGAAGTCCCCAGAAGGTAAAAGTTGCATTAGCAAAGATAGTCAAGTTGTATGAAAGTACCTATAATATATTTGCAAGCAAATGATTTGTACAGTAATAAATTAATCTTATATCACTTTGACTTAATTATCAACTATGTTATAGTTCATTAAGTTTATAGTTTTTCTTAATTTTTATTCTGTCACTGTAAAAACTACACCACCCTTATCAGGTTCCTCATCATCAATAACTTCACATACTTCTGGATCTGGGTCTGATTCAGCATCACTTTCCACCTCTCTATACTCCCCAAATGTGCTAATGTTGAGAGGCAGTTGTGGCATCCAGACCCCTGTACTAGCCAGCAACTTGTCTGCTGCATGCTGTGCCTCTACTTCCTTCAAATGTGTGTTATGTTCTATCTGTAGTTTTAGAGATTCTTCTATGGATAAAGCTTTAGCCGGTCCATGAACTGTGGGCGGTGGTGTTGCTGCTGTGACTTCCCAATGTTTTCCCTTTTTTCTGGCCATTTCCTTTTCAGGATTGTGAACGTCAGATTTTGTCGTTTTGTATGGTTTGTACTGTCCAGTCTTTGGTTTTGTACTTGTTTGATTTTCTGTTATATCAACAATGTATTTTACATGTGGCACTTCACCAATTTTTATGAGATCCTCATGCGTAATAAGATTTTTCTCTGGGGGAAGCACTTTCACTGTCCGTTCCTGAGCTGTGCTCTGACTTAGAATGTGCATGACATCTTCAGGATCACTGTCGTCATCTGAATCCAAGACCATCTCACTTTTAGGTTGTTTCCGGCCGTCCCATTCCATATTTTGTATGGATTCTTTACCAATGCCATTGATTCTTAATTTTTTAAGCAAATCACATGCAGTGTGGTCCTCATTCTTAGCTTTGAGTTGTTCTACAACTTTATGATGAAAGGCTTGTATTTTGGAACCTTTATCTGGCAGTTTAGATATGAAGGCTTTATTTCTCAAAAGCTTTACTTGCCTCTCAAGAAGTTCTTGGAGTTCATGAACACTTTTTGAAGATAAATCCAAGATTATTCCATCAATTTCCGTTTTCGGCGGTGGTGGCAGAAACCCTGGGATCTTTCGGTTGTTTGTCTTCATTATAGGTATGTTTTGTAGGCTAACGGAATTTATATTGGTATTTAAAATTTATGTGCGGTGTAATTTTGTTTGTTTATTTTCGACTATTCGAGGTGTTTTTGAGGTTAGGTTAGGTCTAGTTTTTTTTATGTGTTATATTAGTAGTGCTGTTCCCCACTTTGTCGACTTTCGGTCATTTTCGGCCACATTAGAACCACAGATCAAAATCAATATCGAGGCGAACGTTCCACTATAAGCAAAAATGCTACAAACCTCGAACCTAATATTTATACGAAATGGATTTAATGGATCAACTATAGAATGTATGTAATGGTTATTGTTCTGAGATGTAATGCATATGTAATGAGTATGTATTCTATTCTATTTTAGTTTATGGCACTTTGTTGCCTATCGACAAATTCTGCCAGTGTCAGGTGTAAATAATGGAAGTCTTATGACAGACAACATTTTTGACATTTGAAGTAACCGTTCCATTCACACTTGGCTATGCGCTAATGCGCTATCTCAGTGCGCTATGTTACGCGTATTTGCCATGACCTCCATGTGTATTTGCCAAATATTGCCATGCCTATTTGGCAAATATAATAATAATAATATAGCCTTTTATTCCAAATTAGGGTTCACAAATATTAAAATTTTACAGTTTATCGTTTCTTATCGGTTATATGGTGTCCATTAATTCGGTGTGCCTCTTGGCATAGGCCTCCTCCAACCGTCTCCATTCTTTCCTATCTGCTGCCCTGCCCTTGCGACGAATGATCCAACAAATAAAATGGAATTGCATTTATTTTTGCGAGTTACAAATAAAGATGCTGGCAGCATTTAGTCGCACGACTACAGCGCTGCGTCTAGGGGACTTCTTTGCACAGACTATATAGCTATATAGGGATACTACGTATGCTTCTTTGGTGAAATGAAAAGCACTTTACGGTGCCGCCGGCATCTCAGAACACAGCGGCTCGCCGGCTATCATGTATTTTGAAACGTCAGAGTAATTGTGTTCTGTCATTTTGAACGTTTTGATGAACACATGGCGATGATATTGGCGATTGGAGAGACTTGCGGAAATAAAAGCTACGCGTTCACCTAAGCTTAAGCAGTGCTTTGTGAAAGAAACTAAATTTAAATACGTTAACGTTGCTTCAAAATAATAAACATAAATTCAGTGGCATTCCCATACAATGTAAGCGTGAGCGTCCAGTGGAGCGATGTCAAAAGAAGGTTACGTTCCAGAAAAGAAAGAAGGAGATAACAAAATTGTATTAGAGAAGTTGCAGTCCTATCTGAAAGATAAGAGAAGCAGCGAGTCTTCAGACACGAGCGTCAGTTACAGCAAGCCTTGCAGTAGCTTCGAGCAGATCCCAAACCCTGCCCCGTCGTATGACGACAGCAGCACAGTACTGAAGGAGGTCTTGAACTACAAGAAGTCCGAGCTACTCCGCTCACCAGAAATCGTTGACCTCCTGAAGACAATTTCAACTAATCTCAAGAAGTAACTGCTTCATGATGGCAGTAACCGCACAAAAGACTGTTGCATCATTGATGCAAAAGTCTCTAGACCGTCAAGCTAGTGCTGCCCGAATGAAATTCAAATTAAAACCTAACCAAGTTCAAAATATCCTCTTGACATACATTAGGAACAATGTGTCTGCATACCATGATCTCATAGACATTTTGAAAACATACCCAATATCTGATGACAACTTTAAGCTGTTGTTTGAGGATTGTGTAGCTAATGTTGTGTTGTTGGGACGGGAACTGAAACCATTTGTAAGCACAGTCTGTGATGTGGCCTGGATCGACCGGAGTGAAGATCTTGTGGAGTTGTTTAGCAGATTTCTAATAGAGCTTGTAACGGCACATACATACCATTCAACTTTAGTTATGTCAGCATTAGTCAAAATTTTCAAAGGTAAGACAGAACTACACATTTTGTAGAAAATTTTGCCCTGTTCCCATTTTTGGCAGTATGCAGCATAGAGTAACTTTTATGTATGCAGTATTTCAGAATAAATTTAGTATTTGCACTCTCATGTGTGTAGTGCAATATTTTGAAAACCAGTATCACAATTACAAGACATGTTCATTTTATGCATTAAAATCATGTTGTGAAACAATGACACTGATCATGGGCAATTTTTTAAATCCTTATGTAACAAACAAACCTAGTGCTACAACATTTCCAATATTAGGTAGCAGAGACAAAGCTGTGTCCACAATTAGCTAGATATTAAATGTTCTTATTTTGTAATCTTAATTTACATGTTTAGACAGAATACCTATATCCCGTACCTTTGTTCTTACTTAATTTTTGATGTTATAAAATTTATAATGTGTGTATGATATGAAGATGATAGATAAATGAAGAGGTGTGTGGGAGGCCTGCATAATACAGGCAGCTGATCAGATCAGTCCTCTATTGTGAATATTTCACCTAATTCTGAGGTACAATAAAGTGATGTTTGTTTTCCAGCTGATGGTGAAAATTGGGAGGACGACCCCTCAGAAGATATAGTAAGAAAATGGTCTTATGTCCATAACATTATAGCAAAAATTGTAGCTGTCATGCCCATGTGAGTATTGATTTGAATTACCTAATAAGTTTTGTATATCTCGTATTTCATATAATTATATTTATTGCACAAAAAAGACAAAACACAAAAAGATACAGAGGCAAGCTTATCTCTAAAAAGAGATCTCTTCCAGCAAACCCAGGATGGACAGAGAATATTAAAATACAGAACAGGTAGGCCTATATGCTCAAATAAGTGAAAAATAAAAATAAATAAATCATATTACTAATCTACTGAATATGAGGTACATGAATATTATATATATGTATATTTATACATAAACCTAACATAAATAAACTAATACATATTTAAATACCTTCTATATTTATCTAAGTTCATTTTATTTTGATGATCATTTGTCAGTAATTTAAATATTGTTATCATTATTCTAGTAAGCAAGATCTCTTTAATTTCCAGGACCAGTGATATACTTATGCAGACCATAGTAAACCAATATCCATATTACAAAGCAGGAGTGTGTGCCAATAGATCATTTGTTTACAATCTAATATGGATAACAAAGTATATACCTTCACTATTAGATCAAATAATATCAGCTGCTATAAATAGGTAAGTCTGTATTCAATATCAATATATTTTACTTTTTATAAATTGTATGGGTTGCTATCCTCGAAGTCTCAGTAATAGGGTCCCGTTTGGCACCCTTCGAGTATGTAACCCTAATGACTAACATCCTTCTGAGACCACTCTTCATCACAATCATCGGTCCTGTCCTCCCGTCCCTCCTCAGCAGGGTTATAGGGTTCCCAATACAGATTTCCATAACAGACTACTCTTACTTTGTAAGTATACCTCAAATACCCCTTTCAGAATGATAACAATGGATGTGAACCTATCGGAACGAGCCAAGAACAAGTCTCAAAGCGATATGATGTTCACCATGGATGTGGACGAGGAAGAGTTGACCCTCACCGACTCACTTGACTACTGCATGCTGGAGGTACTTCACTGGCTTCAGGATGAGAAGGATCCCTCTTGGAGCACAATATGTAGTGTGTTCGAGAGGATTGTATTACCGACTTATGGTATTCGGTAAGTTTCAACTACATTCTTCTGTTCTTCTGTAAGTGGTTTGAAGTGCCTGCACGTGGCCCACATGTTGACTACATTGAAAATTGTCGCTATACATACATTAGTACTTGAAGTTGTATATTGGTGATGTAGGTTGCACTGGTTATACAGCTTGCCTGTCATGAATCAGCACCTGTAACGTGCCCACAGAGACTATATATCCAATTGACTGCACCTGCGGGGGAATGCGGCTCGCCAAACGTTTGTTGAATTCAACAAACGTTCGCATAATGCAACCTAAGTACGATGACGGGCCGCCAGACAGTTTCGCAGCGGCTGACCAATCACAGCTCTCTTACCTCGTCCCCCGCTTTTAAATTCGTGAGTTGTGTTTCAAAGGAAAATGTATCTATGCGCTCTCCACTGGATAAGTGCTCCTTGCTTGGCAGAGAGCGCGGAATTGTTTTGCTTGCAGCGCGCGCGGGCGCGTCTCGGCACCACGAGAAGTCAAAACAAGTCTTTTTGCGCCCTCGGTATTAGGCCGGCCATATAGAGTCAGAATTTTTCCGATTCGGAATTCCGAAACGGGATTCAATCCCATCCGTTCCAAATCCACGGAAATTCCGAACGGAAAACTTCCGTATGTATGTGGTAGATCCATAGATTTGTATGAATGTACTGCGTTCAGGATAGTTCCGACTGTATGTGGCTGGAGCCACTGGCACGTAATTCCGTACGCGACTCCAGTGCTCAAGCGCAACTAGGTATCTCCCATCTCAAATGGCAAAAGGCGTGACGTTATATTTTTGGTTCCTGTTTTCAGACACGTCCAATTCCTGTTGCTGTACACGATATCGATAAGCCAGCAGTGCGCGGACCGCGTGCTTAACAACCTGTGGATGGTGATGGGCGGCATCCACGGGATGAGCCCGGCTGCCATCACTACCAGGTAATGGAGGAATGGTGCTCATAAACGGGCCAGGTTTTGTTGCATTATGTGGCCGGCAACTGTTGGTGTCCCTCTCTTAAGGTGCTCCTAAACGGTCCAGGTTTTGCTTAAAGCACATATTCCCGTCACCAGTCGCATACCTGCCCTCGTGGGGGGTCGCGACGCGATTTAGTGAAGGAGAGCGCTTTACTTACATGTCTGTCCTTCTCCTTTCGCGACAAAATGCTCGGCATGCTTGGGTGCAGGAGCTCTATTTCTCAATCGCTCTTTTGCAAACGAGCGCTCTTTTCTACCGATTTTCGTTCGTTATATCCAATTCGTTCTGCAACGATTGGTCAGAACCACTCGTTGCGCGAGTCATACGAGCGATTATATTAGGTCCTTACATATGAAATTGGCGTTTGGTAGCTTCCCTGTACACATTATTAATCCTTCGAGCTGTTTCTGCGGCGCTGGTGCCACGGTGGAACTCGTATTCGCAAATAATCCAATATTTCAAGTTTTCCATATTGTGAACAGAACGATGTCAAAGAAAAAACAAATGGCACAAAAACAAATGAATCGCTAAAATGGAGACACAAATACACAAGCCTTATTTGAAATAAATTTGAATATGGAATTCCTAACCAAACGCCAGATATTTGAGATCAAAGTGGCCAGTTTGAATAAACGCCAATTTCATATGTAAGGACCTAATATCACACGAGCGAATGAAAAATAGAGCTCCATGTCTTTGTATAGTTTTGGTTCACATATGAATCACACTGTGTCGTGGGCTTTACGTTCCTCCTCTTCCATGTTTCTACCGCTCTTGTGGCTTTCTGCCTCTCATGACTATAAGGGATTTTAGCTCATCTTCCCAACTTCTCACATTGTGACTTCAGCTCCTTGTACCAAACAGTCACCCGTTTGCCATTACCTATACTCAGAAATATCATACACAGTGCGATGGTGATGCTGGTTTAGGTAAAGCAAACTAAAAAGCACTTGGTCATTTAAGAAATATCCACTGAATTTTCTACTCTCAAAAATTCAAACTTCAATCTTTCAGACGCACAGCCTCCAGCCACTTAGCCGGCCTGTTAGCCCGCTGCGTCCGGATGCCGAACTCTCGTATCGTGCACTACATGCGCAGCATGGCGGAGTGGTGCCACGCTTACGTAACGGCGACTCAAGAGTCCTCGTCGGCTGGTACTGACAACCCGAAGGGGCATGGGGCGTTCTACGCGATCTGCCACGCGATCTTCTACCTTGTGGCGTTTAAACATCAACAGCTGTTTGCTAGTAAAGAGAGTGAGTGTTTATTTTTAATTTGTGATGACGATAAACTGATGTTATAAGTTTGAAGCGTCTGTGACAATCTAGCGATTGGTGGCGAGAGTGGACGGATATTAATGCGGTTGTTAGGGTTCAGATCCTTAAAAGGAAAACAATGAACCCTTATAGGTTACCCACTTTGTTGTCCGTCTGTCTGCCTGTCTGTCTGTCTGTCTGTCTGTCTGTGTGTCAAGACCGTTTACATGAAGAGCGCGTGGATGTATCAAGCTGAAAATATCATTGTTAAGGTCTGTGGTGGCATATAGCTGTGAAAAAATCAACCTTCTAGTCTAGGTCAACGCAATCGAACGCTACGACCGTTTATGCTGTAAAATTGTTGGATTTTCATAGCACTCGCAATGGACCCAAATCCTATAGGGTGCTTCCCTAGGCCTACAATCATGAAAGGCACAAGGCAAGGTCTTGTATACGAGTAGCACAATTAAAAGGAAAACTCTGAAAAACTGCAAATTTCTGTCTACACGTGCTACACTATCCAAGTGTGATCGGAACCCTTGGTGCGCGAGTCCTACTCGCACTTGACCGTTTATTTGTAAATTAACTACTTTTACTATTTCTTCTGTCCTTTGGTTCTCTTTCAGTAGTTGGAAAGTTGTCAGCTTATCCGCCACTAAATACACAGCAGAGTTTGTGGCGATACTTTCAAGCGCCCCATAAGATGTCCCTACCACAGAGCAACTTATGTCCCTTGATCTAATATAACAGGCAACTTGGCAGATGTCAATCTTAGCCTGTTAGTGAGGGGATATTGCTCATAAAAATCGATTAATCAAAATAATCGATACGCCCTTTAAACATTTGTGAATCGGGAAAATTTTTACAAGATTTGAAAGAGACATTAGAATAAGTAGACAATGGGGGCTATTTGGAAGGAAAATGCACTAAACTAAAAAGGCAACAAAAGCCTCTAAACGTCATAATGACGTCATTTTAGTTGATATCAACAACTAAGATGACGTCATTATGACGTTTAGAGGTCTTAGTGGCCCTTTTAGTGTAGTGCTTTTTCCTTCCAAATCGCCCCCAATATGTATAGTTGAAAATGAACTAATTATATCGTGTGGATAGCAGTGATGACAATGACAACTCTTCTGTTAGTTCAACTGAATAAGCAATGTCGCTTCGTTCCGATTGCTTTGGTAACATCCCTAGTGTTTAAAAGGTGGAATTTATGAAGTTTTGCGTTAGCTGTCAAATTCTTCTAAGCATGGATAGAGTATTCTAGTGTGTGGCTTGCAGGTATAAACTTCGTGGAGTCGCTGAACCTGCCGCGGCTGGTGTCGTGCCCGCTGAACCCGCTGCGCAGCTGCCCCGCGCAGGTGACGCGCGCCTTCGCCGGCGTCACGCGCGCGCACCAGCTCCTCTACTGCCAGGCCATCGTGGAGCGCAACTCGCGGCAGAGCCTGCAGGTACAGCTCCGGCCGAGGCTGGCCGGGAATGCGCTCGAACAGGCTCGTGTCCTGTTAAGCGGGCTACGCACGACATGATATCGGTGGCGATCTAGGGTGTAATAAACTGGAGCCGCCTGCTGTGTGCGCTTGGAGTGGTGTACTCACACACAGCAGGCGACTCCAGTTTAACACCTTTTTACACCCTAGATCGCCACCGATGATATCATGCCTTTCCATCCTGGTTTGGCTGGAAGAAATCTCTTGATAGAGATAAGCTCGCCTTTTTACATGTTATTTCCGTTATTAATTGACATAATGTGTTGATTTGTGTGCAATAAAGTATTGAAACTGTCAAAACGGTACCTTTGTTCCTGAGCACCGTGTGCATGTGCATGTTCCGTGTTCAGCTTCCTTATACGGATGTCCCGGTGATTGGAAACATCGTGAGGAAACCTTCATTTCTCCATAGTTGCGACGATGGGCTAGCCTTCTGTCACGCAAAATGGAGTGTTGAATAACTGGCTAAAAGTGGGCACAGGTTTGCCTCTGATGCAATGTTGTTCTGGATAAATCATCTTGGCACCAGAGTGAGCTCTCAATAAAATAACATATGTCCAGTGTCCACCTCTCTGGCAAGTCATCAACCGGATAATATGTGACATACCATTTTTTTTCTATTTTTTTTCTTCAGGCGGACCGAGTAGAACAGTACGATAACTGGTTCCCATACGACCCCTACAATCTGCCGAGGTGAATATTATAATCAATTTACTTACTAATTCAAGGCGACCGACCAAGCTAGTCTAAGTTCTTGACTGCTCTTCTCTGGATTATAATGGGTTACAGATCGGTTAGGGATCGTTCAACAATTACGTGATCATTTTTGGCCGTTTTTTTAACCCTCCCCCCCTATGTGATCACAGCGTAATCTTTTTTTTTTACCCCCCCCCCCCCCTCCTCGCCTTGATTACGTAATCTTCGTCCGTGCTTAAATTTTTTTGCTGTTTTTTAACACTGACACGTATGTCATATTTCTATGGGTCTTAAATGACCTAAATTTTGGATCCCGATCCCGGAAATCCCGTTTCTTCTATCTAATAGTAAGTGTTACCAGTAATAAACTTCAAAATTGGACGTAAATATTTAAATATAATTTATTTTCGGAAACGAAGCGCAGATGACGTAATCATGGATTCTTCCCCACCCCCCCTCAAATAATCCGATGTATATACAAGCACCCCCCCCCCCCCCTTCCGGTGATCACGTAATTGTTGAATGATCCCTTATGAAAAGCTGGCACGTTCACCACATTAATACATTGAGCTTTGAGCTTGTGTAGTTGCATGCGACGTTGCACTGCATGGGCATCAAGATAAATGTCTGTCTCTCTCGCGCGCGGTTAACTTATGTATGAACATGAAGGATGGGGATATTGTATTGCTTTTGTTACTGTTTATAAATACAGGGTGTAACAGAAAGGTGTAGTAATATTTTAGGGGGTTGTTAGGGACATCATTCTGAGCAACTTTCACTGTAAAACCGATTTGATCAGAGCAACTTTGTTTTTCACTTCTGTATACAAATCAGCTGATCGGCAGACTCAAAACTTATGGAGATGGGAAAAATAAAGTTGCTCTGATCTAATCGGTTTCATAGTGAAAGTTGTTCGGATTGGCATCCCTAACAACCCCCTAAAATATTACTACACCTTTCTGTTACACCCTGTATAGAGTGGTCTTTTTGCATTCGTGTGATGTGTCAATCAAAGCGCGTTATTGTGATTATTTACTTATTACGAGTTTTAAACATCTGTACAGTGAACTTGCTTAAGTGTGAGTACTGTGAACGTGCCAGCTCGTAATAACTGACCTGTATTGAGCTTTAGGACCTAGCTGCACTTGTGTCAGTCATATCGACTATACTCTGGCCGCTGAGAGAATGCGATCCTGACACATGTTTATGCCCCTGTCTGTCCCGCGCTACTCCCACTCTAGTGAGATAGAGTGAAAAGTGGCGCGGGACAGACAGGGACATTGACTTGTGTCAGGATCGCATTCTCTCAGAGGCCATAATATAGTCAAATGTTTACTGTAGTACTCTTTCGTCTGTCACTCACACACGCCTAGAAGCATATTTTGTTTCTCATGTGTGTTATCGCAGAAGATGCCTGACAGGCTTCTATTCGCTTACTGGAGAAGTGACTATTTAGTAAACAGACCAAATAACATTCCAGATCCGGCAAGATAATCTGGCCGCTGTGCATAGAGTACAAAGAGTGGCTTCGCGACGGTGACGACGAGACGCAGTCGCCGCGCGCCAACAAGCTCGATGCTGACGACGACGACTACCTGATGGGCAGCCCTTCCGCGCGGCTGGCTAGCTCGCTCTCCAACTGTGTCACACCCGGCTTCAAGTCTATGTGATGAAGGGGCACGTGAAACAGCAGAATGTAAACGCAAGCTACTTAAATCCTAGCCCCTTCAGTCGATAGATTGTCATTCTCCTGGCCGAAAAGGAAAAAAAAAGACATTAAAATTAGGGGAAATTAAGTTCTCATCCCCTTGCAATAGACATTAATTGACGTCTTGGTAGTCACTTTCAAAGTCAAGTACTTTATAGTACTTCTGTGAGCCATAGGGGCAGAAAAAAAGCGACGCAGAGCTCTAGGTAGCGGAAGTGTCAAAATGGTGTCAACATCCTCAGAACAATAGTCAACATCCAAGTCATAGTCAGTCTCCAATTAAGAGGAAAACTGAAAGCTGAAACCCAGATGGCGCTTCGGTGACTGTACCTTGTTTACGTCAGTGTCAAGTACAGGGTTTCGTTTTTTGTGCTTTTTATTGCGATAAAGAACCATGAAATATATTCTCTGATGACCGTGCGTGAGCTTCAAACTGAGATTCGAATGAGAAATGCGAGAGTAGCTGGAAATAAAAAACCGGCCAAGTGCGAGTCGGACTCGCGCACGAAGGGTTCCGTACCATTATCTATAAAAAACCGCAAAAAAAAAAAGTATGGGAGCCCCCCCTAAATTTTAATTTAATTATTTATTTTTTAAGTAAATAATATACTCAATATATTGTGAACATTTTAAGCGTCTACCTGCTACCATTATCAATATCGAGCAAAAATGAGCAAAAAAAAAAATCACGTTTGTTGTATGCGAGCCCCCCTTAATATTAAATTTCTTTTGATTTTTAGTATTTGTTGTTATAGCGGCAACCGAAATACATCATCTGTGAAAATTTCACCTGTCTAGCTACCACGGTTCATGAGTTACAGCCTGGTGACAGACAGGACGGACGGACGGACAGACGGACAGCGAAGTCCCGATCCCGTTTGGCACCCTTCGGGTACGGAACCCTAAAAAGCTCATCTGGTAGAAAGGTGGAGATGGTTTTGTTTAGGATGTGTAGATCTACTTAATTAGCTTGCATGCTCAAATATCTGATGCTGAATACTAAATAACTAGTCTGATATACGTTTCGGGAGGCGTGTAGGCAAATAACTAATGAGAATAAGAATTGTGCCAAGACCACATAAGCTTCATAATTGTGTTGTGTACTTTATGTATTGTTTTGTTTCCCACTTTGTTACTAGTGAATAAGCCAGTGAAGAACATAAATGTTATTAGTACCACAACCAATGGACAATAGAATTCTCTACCTTATGCTATTAGTGGAATATTTTCCGTTAAGTTTCTTAAGTCTTTTATGTCCTGGGCCTCAGTCACGAACGGATGACAGCGCGTAAAACGTTTTCGAGAACGCAGGAAATTATATTTTATGTCCTAAAGAATAAGAATCACTGAAATTTTGCTTTTCGATAGTGTTGTATCGAATACTTTGTTTGTGATCAGGCTACTGTTGTAAAATCAGTCGGTTATTTTATTATAATAGATTGTTTGATTCGATATTTCTGTATTCTAATCAAATGTATCTGAACCATTTTCGGGACAAAGTAAATATTACAATGCAATCATGCGCCTTTCGCAATTTAGAGGGCAATATACAGGGTGACATTTAATTAGCTCACCATATTTTGAGGAATGATAAATGTTTCTTGGGGAAAAGTCGTTGATAAAGATATCATCATGTATGTGCCTGTATGTAAATGTTTATTCCGAAAAATATGATCCGGTTAGTTAAGTGACATGGTATTGTTATATCTGTCTCAACTCAATCAACCCCACCTTTGTACGCAAGTGAAAGGCATATGTATTATTTGATCACTGTCCCAGGAATAGTTTGTCATATTTGTTAAATGTAATGTAATACCCCCAACCCCAACACAAGGTATTAATCTTATCTAATTTTATAAATTATTCATAACTATGTGAGATTTCCCTGTAAATCTTTTAATCTTATTTAATGTAGCAAATGTAACTAAGAGTTACTAGATAGGTACTAAGAATTAAAATTCTTTTAAATTAAATACATTCATATTTATTCAAACAGTTGTTTTATTTTCATAGCTGAGTGATTAGCTGATTAAATGTAAGTATTATCAATGGCAATAGTGCCGTATTCAAAATTCACAAAAATGGTGGGTAATACCACAGATTACAATATTAGGTAATACATCACATACAAATTAGAAACCCTTCGTAAAAGAGATGGCGAGAGGAGTAAGATTTGTACGCCATGGTTTCAGTTAACATACTTCTAGGTGGCACTAATTTTAGAATAAATCCAATATATCTTAGCGCCATCTGGTGGTTTTGCAATTTTTCGATGGTGCTGCACCAAGCGATAATGGCCTCGAACTAAAGAAGCTTCCGTAGCATCTCAGTTTACGCCGGTGTCATATTTTGTTCTAGTTGGTCTATCTGTATTAGTATAATATTATAGTATCTGTGGTAATACGTAACACCTAGAATAATACACAAGATATAAGTAACAGAAGGGTGTAGTCATATTTAGGGGGTTGTTAGGGAGACCATTCTGAGTAACTTTCACTATGAAACCGATTTTATCAGAGCAACTTTATTTTTCATTGCCCCATATGTTTTGGTCCGGGCGGTCAGCTGATTTGTATAGAGAAGTGAAAATTAAAGTTGCTCTGATAATCGGTTTTATAATGAAAGTTGCTCAGACTTATGTCCAACAATCCCCTAAAATATGATTACATCTTTCTGTTACACCCTGTAGTGCTGTTAGGTAACACATATGAAGATATTAATATTGATAAAATTCAAGACAGCACATTCACAATTAAAGAGAATAAATCAATCATTTCGATAGAGACAGAAAGTCTCGTAGGACGTGCAATTCTGAAAATCCAAAAAAATATCTAATTAATGTTACTAAAAGAGCAACAATCAACCACAAACAAACACGTTTGATCACAAACATACATTAACTTAATGGAATCCAGCATTGCTGAAGCACTGGACCATTTTGTAAGTAAGACAACAATATGTTCTGTGTTCATAAATTATTACAATACCTAATCTTAAATCAACTATGGTTTAGCACGCAGGCTCGAGCCATTGTCATTCTCCAAAATTATAAAAAAAAATACATTAAAATTAGTTTGACAGTGTGGTCGATTCTCTAGGTTACACTGACTAAAATTACTTGACAATATTAAGTTTGACAGCTCTTATGCAGTCGCCATAGATTCCATTTTCGAACTGACTTTTGAATTATTTTCAACCGACTTCAAAAAAAGGAGGAGGTTCTCAATTCGACCCGTATGTTTTTTTTTTTTTTTTTTTTTTTTTTTTTTTTTTTTTTTTTTTTTTTTTTTTTTTTTTTTCTATGTTTGTTACGCGATTGCTCCGCCAATTATGAACCGATTTGAACAAATCTTTTTTCGGCGTATAGGTAATACCTCAAGGGTGGTCCCATTGACACCAGGTCAGGATCTGATGATGGGATCCTGGAGAAATCGAGAGAACTCTTCAAATATTATAGGCAGACCTATAGTGATTTTTGTGTTTTTCATAATAACTCGTGCAAATGCACATGGTAAGCATAATATTGTGATGCGGAACTGCTGATGAAGACCACATATGGCCACCAGATCTGCTCAATACTAGGTACAAATACAATGCGTGGCTGACGGGCAGGCACGCATAGCTTAACCGGTGGACCTAGAGCCATGAAACTTTGTACAGGGGTTCCTTAGTCGCGTGGGGTAGCACTGATATAGCATTTGACAAAATTAATTCCCCAAGGGAGGGGGGGATAAGGGGTTACAGTTAGTATTAAACTCAATCTAATCAAATAGGGTTTGTGGAAGTCGGTTTTTTCTAAAGTTTACTTTTTGTTTCAATTATAATGTACTGATGAACTAATTCAAAACTGAGTTCGAAAATGGAATCTATGGCAACCGCGTAAGAGCGTCGGAGCTAATATTGTCAAGTAATTTTAGTGAGTGTGTCCTAGAGAATTGGCCCCATTGGGTACCAACGTCAAAAATTAGACATTCATTGACGTCTTGGTACCCACTGTCAAAATAATTTTAATGTAATTTTTTTTATAATTTTAATGTCAATATTGTTCCAAGGACTCTTTTGTCCTTACGCTACCGTGGGTGCTAAGATACTTAAAAATACTGAATTGACAAGAATAAGTAATCTCAACACTCAAAAAAACTATCATTTGATTAAATCATTAAACTGTTTTTGTTCAATGGCTCCATAATGCTGAACCAAAAAACGTTAGCATTAGAACCACTTTATTTTAACTGAGTAGGTACATTTTTTTGGCTACACTTCAAAAGAAATATCTTTAGTATATCAATAAATTCATAGACGTTTTCAAAGTTATTAATTATTAAAACTTACTTATGTCAGATTTGATTGTAATATTTGTAAGTTAGAGCTGTTTTAATTATATCAAGCAAGAAGCATTTATGTTTAAAACATTTCTTTCAATATTCCATAGTTGCAGCTAAGGGCCGGCGCCTTGTCACCCAAAATTAATATCAAATATCTGGCTATAAGTGGGCACAATTGTGTCTCTGCCACCCAGTATGGGACAAAGATGTGACGCTTTGTTTATGCTGTTTCCAGCAGATTCTAACATATGTATAATGATGTTTGATAGATACTAAGGCATACTAACAAATTCTGAGACCCATACATAACATACCATTGCCCGGAAACAACAATACAGTTACATACAATTATCTTTTCTTATGATAAGGATGTCTTCTTCTAAATGAGCTAGTGTTCTTGTTTGGTGGTTGATGCTGCTTAGTTTGGTACTGAGCGATGATTGGAGCTTCATGGGCAGCCAGTCTGTTTATAACAAAGTCGTCTCCAGCTTGCATGTTCTCCATCATTTTGAGTTTTGCCTCAATGGATTGAATGGCCGTCTTCCTACTCAGTTTGGTCTCAGGTTTTGCTCCGGCTAAGGCTGCTATACCCAGTTCTGGTTTTGGTTTGTCTTGTTCATCCTGAAAATGTAAAGGATCAATTAATTTTTGACATTATTCATTTCATTTCATTTTCTACATTGTTCAAGACATAGACCCTGACAGTAAATTCAAACTTATCAGCATTGGAAGTACCTCTCTATGATATAGCAAAAGAAGAATTAATAAGGTCCTCACCCCTGTATGTTTCGCAAACTTGACGCTAATTTTCCTGGAGCCCAAGAGTTGTCCATTGAGGGAGTGCATAGCCTTGATGGCATCCTGCCTGTTCTTGAATGTGACGAAGGCAAATCCCCGGGACTGCCCTATGTTGGGACCACTGCGGTGAAACAGCATGTCGAACTTCTCGATGTTGCCATACACACGGACCAGTTTCAGTAGTTGATACCGGTAATGAGAAATGGTATGGTTTAATAAAATTTTACACACATTTTTCAAGTTGTATGAAAATCAACAATTATGAGTTAGATGCTTGATGCATTTCTGGAATAGGAGGGCTATATAGAAATTATTCTCTGATTCATATTAACGTAAACACTGCTATAATAATAATATTTAATGTCATAAAAAGAAGTACAAATAGTTACAATGGTGCTATTTAACCCACTTTGGCCTGAAAAGTTGTCAATTTGCCACTATAAAAAAATACTCTCAAGGCTTCACCTGCATGGGTTGGTATTTAGTATGGAATGTATGATATAATACTACTACGCAGAACCGTCAGCAATGCAACAAAGAAGAAGAAGAGTATGATATAAATAGACATACTCATTAACTCTTGTGTCCAGGTTGCCGATCCATAGCCGCTTCTCAGTGACCTCACTCGGTTGAACAGGGGCAAGACGAAGTGGTAGCTGGTGAACAAACACAATAGAAGAAATGTAATCACTGTACCATCTTATTTTAGAAGATAATACGCAAATACATAATGAAACAGGTGTGCTAGACAACAGAGTGGCTACTAAATGAGTAATTAATCACTGAGAAGCCAAACCAAGGCTGCTGGAGAATCAATAGTACAGACAGACAGGCAACTGAGGCACGAATGCCAGTGATACATTATGTGCCAGTGAAGAAGAACCAGCAAGAACGTGTAAAACTACATACCGTAGCGTCGTCCATAACGGCGACGATAAGTGTTTTAGTTTACTTCAGCTTTCTTCAAGAAATATCTAACTAAACGTATCAGAATCAATAAAACGCTTTCATTTCTCAATCTCAATCAATCAACATATTTTTTGGAGAGATGACAGATAGTGACAGTTGGAGATGGAGCCCGGAGGACGGAGGACTGTCAAGTCAATGTCAAGGGGTACGTTCGAGAATTAGGGGATGCTCGGAGAAAGAAAAGAGATGGAGATAATGACAGAAAGAGAGATAAAATGCGGTTTTCGAACGCTAGAATGAGAATTCCCTTTTCCGAACGCGATAAATTGTCAATGTCAAACTTGTTGTTCAGAATTTCGGAAAGTATTGCATGAATTTTCCATTTCATGATTTCGTCTATATCTACCAGTTAGCTCTGAAAAATAGTTTGACATCTGTCAGGTAATTTGTAACTACGCTGAACCAGGGTGAGAAATAGTAAATAACTCTAAAACTCTTCTACCTAGGTACCTACCATCCAAAAACACTGTTGCAAGCTGGTAAAGTGCTACAAGCTACAACTGCTACAAGAACATGGATGTTTTGGCACATGATCGCGTTAGTTCAGCCCCCTTATTCGCTAACTCAGGGATGATGATCCGTAAAAATTAAGAAGTTATTGGTGTCGTTCATCATTGAGTTATTGAATAAGGGGGCAGGCAGGACTATGTCTGTCCCTTTTATGCTCATTGAAAAGGTACAGTGCTACATTGATGTTTTGGCACGTGGCCAAGGGTCGGAACTGCCGCAATCAATCCATGTTGCAGTGGCATCAGTGTTTAGCCGACTTATTTAAGATGCGTTTCACCAAATAGTTCCTTTGTCGAAGTCTTTATTGTCAAAGGTTATGTACGAAAATGCCTTGATCCAAAGGAACTATTCGGTGAAATGCAGTCTAGCCGACTAATTTTGATATCCTTTGGTTACACGATAGTTGAACGACACCAAAAGCTTCTTAATTTTTACGAATCATCATTGAGTGATCATCACCACTGAGATAGCGAATAAGGGGGCGCCGCGCCGGTCGGTCGGCGTTCTATCACTATTCAATTCAATTTCTTAAATAATGGCTTCCATCGATTTGATGATTCTGCCAATGTCACGTATCTGAGGTGGCACGGTAATTTATTAAGATTTTTTGGTAAAATGAAAATATCAATATTTCCAGAACCTAGAACAAAAAAGACAAAACAATATATAAATAAATATTTAATAGTTTTAGATTAATTAGTCTACAACAAGAACACAACTACGGTTAGAGTTTGATGTTATTAACATTAATGAAGTTACACAAGATTTGGATAAATGGGGAATTGACATATGATAAAAGGGATTTGAAATTTGAAGGTCTGGGAATAAAAGGAGGAAGAAGATTGTACAAGGAAACTTTAAGATTAGAACATTCAAAAAATATGTGGTCAACAGAGCCCTCTGCCAGACCACACTCACAAAGAGAGTTATCCCTGACCCTAATTTTAGCCAGGTGCACCGGAGTGCAGGAATGACCTAGACGAAGACGGCAAATGGTAGATGTGGTGCGTTTATCCGAAGCGCGGAATTTGAAGTACCAGGGTTTCAGAGGGATCGTATCCTGGATGTCTCCATAGAATCTGCCCTTGAGCTGACGGCTAACCTGCCAGGCATCGTTCCATGATTTAAATAGATGCGCTTTAGAGATAGAACATATATCTGAGCTGTAATTACGGAAATGTTCAGAGCCACCCAAAGCTACAGCATTCTTCGCACAGGAGTCTGCCTCCTCGTTTCCCGTAACACCCGCATGTCCGGGGATCCAAGCCAACACAATTTCTAATCCCTGACGATGGCAGTCATATAGCGATTCTTTAATTTTAAGTATTACTGGAAATTTAATTTTGGACCTGAACTGGTTTGACAAGATGGCTTGAAGACAACTAAGGGAGTCTGAAAAAATAATGGTTTTGTTTAATTTATGCGATAGGACATACAGGATAGCTTCCAAAATAGCTACCGACTCGCCAGTAAACACAGATGACAGAGGGGGGCATTTATAATGCAGAATGATTTTGTACCTTGGTATCCAGACCGCAGCACCAACACAACCGGCCTCTGAAAGTTTAGAGGCATCGGTAAAAACGAGGAGCCAGTCTGGCCAAGAAGTAGAAACGATTTCCTTAAATGAGGAGTTGGCGTCAGAAGAAGATTTCGAAATTCCAAGGGATAATACAATGTTAGGAGAATGAATAAGAGCATCAAAGTTCGTGTTGAAGACAGGATTCATATTACATTGATAGAAAGGTTGATTTATATCTAAAAGTTTTTGGAGGCTTTTGACAAGGCACGGAGGGTCTTTATGGGACCAATAACTACAACTTGACACTAGCCGACTTAACAGATTGACTTTAGATAAAAGGGGATGATTTTGAAGTTGGTTTACCTTATAAAAGAATCTATCCGAAAGGTACTGTCTACGTAAATTAAGAGGGGGATCGCCACATTCAACCTGTAAGGCATTCGTGGGAGATGATTTCATGGCGCCAATAATGATACGTAGACATTTAAACTGGACTCTCTGAAGGCTGTCAAGAGCTGCCTTATTACAGGGCTCAAGGAGAAAAGTACCGTAATCAAAATGGCTGCGCACTATGGCATTATAAATCAACTTTTGACAATATGGATGGGATCCCCACCAAGTACCGGAGAGACATCGCATTACGTTAATACCCTTTTCGCATTTTTTAATCACATAGTTAAGATGAGCAGAACCATTCATTTTAGAATCTAAAATGACGCCTAAAAATTTAACAGAATTAGAAATTGGAACCACTTGGCCATTAATATATAAATGCACATTTGGGATAAGAATTTTTCTGGAGAAAATAACAACTTTGCTTTTTGAGGCTGATAATGACAAACCATGCTCCGTCAGCCAATCCTCGAGATACATAAGGGCAGAATTTATTCTGGAAGCAGCCTCCTCAATCGAGGCCAAAGGGACGTAAAGGGCAAGGTCATCCGCATACTGAAGAACGCTGCAGAATGAGGAGACTACTCTATCAAGATCGTAGGTGTAAATGCTATAGAGTAGGGGACTCAGGACTGATCCTTGAGGAAGACCTTTCCACACTGACCGCGGAGAAAGATAACAATCTTGGTTGCGAATCAACACAGATCTGTCGGAGAATAAGCTCGTAATGAAATTTACTAACCTCACTGGAATACTCAGATGAAGCATTTTTTGCCTGAGAACAGGAAGAAGTACGTTGTCGTAAGCGGAGCATATATCTAAAAATGCTCCCACTACCGATTCATTTTTGGAAAAGGCTATCCTTATATCCGTGGTCAGAATGGCCAGACTATCCATTGTGGATTTATTTTTCCTGAAACCAAACTGGCTTTCAGGTAAAATGTTCTTACTCTCTACGAACCATTCTAAGCGATTTTTAACAAGGTGTTCAGTAATTTTAGAGAGAGTAGAAGACAAAGCGATAGGCCTATAAGAGGAAGCGTCAGAAGAATTCTTCCCAGGTTTTAATATAGGTATAATAATTTGTGACCTCCATGCTTCTGGAGGAGACCCAGATGAGAAAAAGGTATTAATTAGTTGTAAAAAGTATTTTTTGGTTGCGGGCCCTGAGTTTCTAATAAAAGAGTATGGGATACCATCTAAGCCGGGAGAAGAGTCCTTTAGGTCATCGATTGCTAGTTGGAACTCGGATTCAGAAAATTCTTCATCCAATCTATGAGAAGGACACTGAAGGGAGAGAATGGGAGGCAGACAATCTACATAAGGAACAGAAGGGGGGGCTAATTTACAAGCGAAGTTCTCCAACCAAATTTTGGGGTCGCTATATGACGAGTTGGGGGACGAGAAAGAACTTCTAAATATTTTTATATTTTTCCAAATAAGAGAAGCAGGGGAACGAGGACAAAGGTTCTCGCAAAATTTTGTCCAACCCAATTGTTTCTTTTTAGTTAGGAGTTTGCAAACCATGGCAGAAATTCTTTTGAAAGAGATGAAGTTATCTGAAGTCATACTGGAAGCATACGTCATCTCAGCCTCTTTTCTTTTATTAACTGCTTCAGTGCACTCAGAATCCCACCACGGGGGAGAACGGATCTTATTAGGGGGAGGTCTCTTTAATGGGATTGAGGAGTTAGCACTTGAAACAATTGCGTCAAGAAATTTTGAATACAGATTGAAGGAATGTTGGGGAAGAACAGGGTCAAGAAGCTTTATCCTATGGTCACATTCTCTGGCAAATCTTTCCCAGTCTGCTCCAGATAATCTATATTTAAGAAGAGGATCGAATTTTTTTAATGGGGGTTGCATATAAGGGAAGTTTACTATAATTGGAAAATGATCACTCCCAAAAGTGGAAGAAAGAACATCCCAAGAGAATCCAGAAGCTAAAATTGAGGAACAAAGGGAAAGATCAACTGCACTTCTAGGATCCTGAGTCGGGGACACTCTACGTGTTGGACGGCCATCATTTAAAATACATAGGTCAAATTTGTCTAACATATCTAAAATTGTAGAAGAATTAGAGTCATTTTTATAGCTACCCCATATCTGATTATGGCTGTTTAGATCGCCCAAAATGATAAGAGGAGGGGGAAGGGAGGAAATGATGCTGTCAAGTTCGAGAAGAATAAAAGGATCAGGATGGGGAATATAAACTGAAAGAAAAGTGGCTTCAAAACATCTTGCGGCAACTACATTAATATTATCACTATGGGGGGGAGGATTTATTCTAGAAAAAGGGATGCCATTCTTAATTAAAAGAATAGCACCCCCATAACCATCTATTCTGTCCTCCCGAAGGCTGGTAAAACCTGACACCCGAAACCGAGAACCAGGCAGCAACCAACCCTCTGAAAGGGCAATAACAGACGCTTTATATTTATTTATTAAATAGATAAGATCTGATTTTTTAGGATTCAGGCTCCTGCAATTCCACTGGAGAATGCTGGCCATTTTGATGGGAATAAGATGAGTTAACAATTTGTAAGATCTGGTTAAGACCTTGAGTCACGTTGGGCGGTAATGGGCAATCACTGAACTTAGTCAGAAGATTGATAATGGTAGAGAGAAGAAGTTCGAGGAGATTTTCGTTTGGCTGGGCCGAATTGGACGGAACAGATGGGAATGCATGACCGTTAGGGAGAGAAGAAGAGGGAGTGTTAGTAATCTCGAAGTGAGCGTTACGATCATACCCCTGTCTATCATCAGATCTGGGTTGTCTTGTTGTAAATACAGTTTTGCGGTATGATACCGACTTTGGAGATAGAGAAGGGGCTATTGATAAGGTTGAAGTTGAGGTTGGGGACACTGCTGGGGAAGAGCGGGCAGCATCTGCGAACGATTTTCTAACTGCCGGAAGACGAGTTGAAGCCTCTCTATATGAAACACTTTCTTGGGACATAATGACCTTTATAGCTTTTTGTCTGTGAAATTCAGGGCAGCACTTATCAATGGCTCTATGTGGGCCAGAACAATACAGACAGGAGTCTTGGGTTTTTTCACATGAATTACCATCGTGGGATTGCGAGCACTTGAAACAGCGCGGCTTAGACCGGCATTGATTTTTGACATGGCCAAATCTACAACAATTCCAGCATTGTATAGTAGGGAACTGGTACTGTTCCACCAGAATAGAATTATAGAAGCAGAAGATTCTTTCTGGAAGAACCTGACCTGAGATTGTTATAACAACGGATTGAGTTGGGGTGTATGAAACTGAGTCATCATCTTTTTTGGTTTTTCTACTAATCCTGCGAGCTTTAATTATAGGACCACAATTAGGGGGGAGCTGGATAGCCTCTACAACCTCCTCCAGGCTCCACTCCACAGGGATTTCCCTAATTATACCCATCCTGGTCACATTATAGGTTGGAATAGTCGCTTTGTATTTGGCTCCGGCCAATGCTGGGTGAGACAAGAAAGAGTTGGCGTCAGAGGCAGACTTAAACTGAATCGCAACCCGGTTGCGACCTACACTCTTAACCCCATCTTGAACAATGTTTTTAACATTATTTTGGTGTAGAAATTGACCAAATTTAATTGGTCTCATGGTGAGACCTGAGGAGGACTCCTCTTCAATTCGCATCACATGAACAATAAAAGGGCCTTTGTCATTATCGGAGTATTTGTTCAGAGCAGAAGACTCTGCAGTAAACACAGTTTGAATGGATGGATGGGACATGGAGACATCGGTGACAGTTTTTTTGGGAGAAGGATTATTGGCAATATCCGCGGGACGCTTACGGGACACAGACTCTAGGGAACGGGATTGGGGGTCGGATTCACCAGACAGAAAGAGAGGAGGAGAGGGGGAGATATGGTTGATCAAGTCGATCATAGGAGACGGATCATCCGGAGGCTTATCCGGAGGGACATTATCCGTCTCCATGATTTACATACACACACTTACCACCACACAGAACTAAAACGGACAAATCACAACTATTTTGATAAATTCTAGGCACAGGAAGAATCAGCAAATGCTCAAAAATATAAGAATTATTCCGAACACGTGCGACAACCTCCACAATGACGGCAAGAATCCCGTTCTATCACTATCAAAACGAACACTTCCATTGTTTGACGTCTACGTTCCGTTTTTACGATGCCACGAATGGGTTTTTCACCAAAATGGGCTAGAAGTTATGCGTGTAACGGGGCTACAAACTAACAGCGTTTTGAAAGTTTTTGTTTATTCATACAGTCGTGTAATAAAATAAAATATGTTTATCATAACAATAGCTTAAATATGGTGTTGTATGTATTAACTTTAATAAGTTCGATGACGTTTTGCACTTATTTTTGGATTTATCACTATGTATCACGAGCCTGATGACTTCTTTTGTTTGCATGACCTTTGATTTGTTAAAATGTAACATGTATGTATTTGAACAGATTTCATGTATTGCAAGAAGATTGCCAGTCAAAACGTTCTTGCTAGCATGGTAGAAAATAGAGGTATTGGGTAGACTTTTGTATGCTGTTTTTTTATATAGTGTGATTCTTCAAAAACTGGTCATTTAATAGGGTTAAAGAGGACCCTATTTTATCGACAAAAAATGTTAAAAAAAATCCACCTTATTATTCCATATCTAGCCTATCAATGTCCCCACAGAGGGGCACAGGCCTTTACCCGATAAGAGTAAGATTGAGCCATACTACATCACGCTGGCTCAGTTTGGGTTGATGGATGGGTATTACGATACATACTGCCAAGTAGCGATAATAGCCTTGCCCCTCTTCGAGGTTTTTTTTTGCTTCGAGTACGAAAACTACTACGCATTGTGCCTTCAACAACAAGGATGATATCTCTGTTTTTGTTGTAGTTACATTACGTCGATGGATTAATTTGTATTTTTTTTAACAAAATAAATTATAAGTATAAATTGTACATATTATTTTTCATTGTTTTAATACATTAGCTCTCCATGGTCTAGTCTAGTGGGTTTCACGCTTGCTTCTCACGCGCAGGTCAAGGCTACTATCGCTACTTGGCAGTATGTATCGTAATACCCATCCATCAACCCAAACTGAGCCAGCGTGATGGAGTATGTATGGCTCAATCTTACGAGGCCTGTACCCGTCGGTGGGGACATTGATAGGCTAGATTTATTTATCTCACCTCATTAATCCACTGGAAGTATCATTATAGTGGATCCAACATAGAATGACTCTGACAGCTTGTCACTGTGACTTTACTAGGCATGGGGATAGTGTCGATACAAATTATCGATATTCTAACTAAAGTTTCTGAATGTTTCAAGCAAATCAAACAAAAGGATGTTGTAACTTGTTTTTATTCTTGTTAAATCGATTCACAGCCCAAATCACCATCATCAAAGTCTGATTCGGACTCGCTGGAGCAGTCTTGTAGATTTATAATCAGTTCCTGGGTAGATTGGTCGACTCGTACATCACGCTCTTATATGTATTATTGTTAAAATAGTGTGACAAAATGCTTAAGTCCGAGTCAGACTTTGATGCTGATGATAAGGACTGTGTGTGTGAACCATTTTAACAATAATAAAAATGTCTAATTAAAGGATAATGTGTAATTTTGTTTTCTTTTCGCGTGGCCAATTACCAAACCTTGTTTTTATTGTGCAGAATAGAATAACAAATAAAACTTAGTATCACATATAGTGTTGCCACACTATCGATAGTTTGAGTATCAATTGTTGACCTCGAAAATCATCTCTAATACCGATAAGGATATCGATAGTATCGATACTATCGATAGTGATTTCAATATTGAAGTTTAATACGATACTATCAATAGTATTGCTGTGTGTCAATAGTAGTGTGCTAAAAAACTATCGATACTATCGATAGCCTATCGATACTATTGCTGTGGCCTCAACTATCGATAGATTATCGATAGTGGCCTATCGATTAGCAACACTAATCACATGTATACCTCTACAGGGTGTAACAGAAGGGAGTAGGTATATTTTAGGGGGTTGTTAGGGAGGGAGACCATTCTGAGCAACTTTTACTATCAAACCAATTTGATCAGAGCAACTTTATTTTTAATTGCTCTATACGTTTTGGTCCGGGCGGTCAGCTTATTTGTATAGAGAAGTGAAAATTAATGTTGCTCTGATCAAGTCGGTTTCATAGTGAAAGTTGCACAGAATTATGTCCCTAACAACCCCCTAAAATATGACTACACCTTTCTGTTACATCCTGTATACTCAGCCCGGACTGAGCTAGAGGAGCTCAAAGTTTCTAACTTTTATTAGGTTTTTGAGATGTATGGTCTTGGGCCAGTTCAGTGTGAAAACGTTATTATAATCATAGCGTAATCATGGCTCAGCTCATAGCTCAGGTATACATTTCATGCTAAGTTTTATTTCTTACATTATTCTGCACTGGAAAAACAAGGTTTGGTTGATGGCCGCGCGAGAATAAAAAGGCACCATTTTTACCCACAATACTTTGCATCCTAGTGTGGGGCCGAAAGCAATGTATGTGCCTGTATGTAAATGTTTATGTTTGTACTTTTTTATTTGAAACATTGAGTAAAATCGAAAACAATATAATTATATCGACCTCTTCCCAGGTTTAGTCATGCATGCATGACACTCATGTCTTTGTGATTGTGACAGCTGTCATGTCACATGTCACAGTCCTCCTACATTTTACAAAGTATAGCAATTGTGTTTTGGTTTTACACATATCTATGATTATCTATCTATGGTAGTTTTCAAAACCCATTATTGTGGCAAACTCAATACGAATGAATGAAAAAGTGGAAGAACACAGAAATAAATACTTTCGACTCAAATTCTCGTCTTTGCAAGAATGGGAGGGGTGTTTGGTGAAATGTATGTGTATCCTGAAACTGTGTCGTAATTAGTGACCGCCAGTTACAAGTGCCACGGCTATCATGTTCACCTAACGGACGCTTTACATTGTGTACCTACACTTACTTTCTCGGTACGTTTTCATTTGGGCGTTGATAACCATGCAAAATGGCCAACGAGCTGTGGTCATGTACCTGTTGTACCGAGGCTCTGACGTGCTGGCTGAGGCTGAAGCTGTCTCCCGAGGAGATAGAACAGCGGTACAGGAGCAAAGAGATCGACAGAATCCTAGAGAAGGATAAGCAGACGTTACGGCGGCAGGTGAAGCTGCTGCTATTAGGCGCGGGTGAAAGCGGCAAATCAACATTCCTAAAACAGATGAGGATCATCCACAAAGTCAAGTTCGAGCCCGAGCTGATGCGGGAGTACCAGCATGTGATATACCAGAACATTGTGAAGGGAATACAGGTTTTAGTGGACGCGAGAGACAAGCTCGCGATACCGTGGGAAAACCCGCGGAATCTGGATGTTGGGCAGCAGGCCTTACATTTCAACAGCACAGCATCACTGGATAGCCGGCTGTTCATGCATTATGCACCGCACATACACTCCCTGTGGATAGACCGGGCAATCAAGCGGGCATATGACCGGCGGAGAGAATTCCAATTGGTGAGTACAGTGCAAATGTTTACTTTGTCCATTGAGCAAACAACAAAGATCTCTGTAGGTTGGGGAATGAGTAATGGGTTTTTCTTACCATTTCTTGCAATAGTATGCTTAGTGATTACATTGTTGGGATGTTGTAGTTATGGAAATAATTTTATAAATTGTGTGAGCACATGTAGATGTATACAATTTCACTTGCAGTGTTTGGTCTATTTACATGAATACATTGTTTTGACATCCTATTAACACTACAATAACAATGCTTGCTTATTTAGGTCAGAGTGTCGATAAGGGGGCGGAAGCCCCTACTTACAAGTTAAAAAATATTGGTTTTGGTGTCTTTTGAGGAAATAAAACAGCAATATGACTATTAATCAAATACAAATAAGTGGATTACAATATTACTTTATAGTATAAAATGCTAAATTGATACCTATGAAATATCCCTTTGCGATTATGATCACTGTGATGCAATTTTAGTTGCAGTTGGAGTTTACATGACTTGTGAATACTAGGTTGTCACTAATACTTTGCTTTTACCTACTATCTTTTGTAGCATGATAAAAGGATTCTCTCACTTAGTGTGTACTATGCACTAAAGGTAAAGTGTGAAATTAGAAATGCAAATAATGTAGCTAATTCACTTAACATGTGCATTTCACAATTATTCAGTCTTTTGTAACAGTAGTAACATATTGTAACATTCACATGGCATCGAAAATTATAAATCTATATTGTAAAAAGACCTACTAGTAACCTTCCATTGAACTTTACTGGAAAGTGGTGGAAATATCACACTACTATTGTCCATTGTCAGTTTGTTTGGCCTAAGTCCTTATGAGAGTATACCGATTAAAACTATTCTACTATAACACTATACCTACCTACAACATACACTATCTAGATTACCAGTGGATTACAAATTATTATTGTGTTTATTGCATTTCCTTATCATATTTGATTAGTCATTGACTGTTAGTCATGTCATGCCTGGCCCAAGAATGATGTTACCTACATAGGCTCATTTATATCTGTAAGTGTTAATTTAGACAGAAACATATGTGTTGCTTAAGTTGCATGTATTGTATTTTTTTACCAGTTTTGCCAATCCCATTAACAAACAATTGGTTTTCACTTCAGAATAAAATGATAATATTTTAAGACAAATATTTTGTTTTTATGGGTTGGAATTGGAATGGGTGTGAAAAGCAAAGGTTTTACCTTTTAGAGCCCAATTATCAGGTTTTTGATTCATGTAACCTTGAGCCTTCCTGTTCTGTTATACTTATTCTGCTATTGTAGATTTATAACTATGTTGGCTTTATTTATATGTAAATACAGAAATATTTTAATACTTAATTTACCATTTTACTTCATATTTAGCTTTAGGTTTTCAGGAATTCAGTACTCAATACCTGCCTTGTAGCAAGTCAATGAGATGCCATACAATGAAATTTAAATATGCATCTTTGTTTCCATATTTGAATGTCTACTTCAAGCAAAACCATAAGTTGTTCCAAGTTTTATTGACTCCCTCTCCATCAATATTGGATGAACTGTTTCATTGTCAAGCAGAGGACACTCAATGTCATCCTCTGACCCTCATCAATTGCATTCCCTGATCTTGACCCATTTGATCCTATTAAGTGCGACTAATGTTCAATTATTGTTATTCATATTGATTTAGTTCTGCTTTGCCTTTGATGAAATGCCTACAATGTTGGTTTTAATATTTTGAAGCACTTTCCAACAAACAATGAATGGTAGGTTACATGCTTTTACATAGTTGACTGCAATAGCACCAATAGGAATGCATGTTTCTTACATATTTTATTCAGCTAAGTATGTGTATAATTATACAACATTATATCTACCTAGCTAGAGTATGTATAGTGTACACTGTACACAATAAAAATGATTGTACTCTTTCGATTTCGCAAGGATGCATTCCATGCAGTTGAATATATAGTCATAATACCTACCGTAACACTGCAACATCATGACCATTGATAGATGCTTATGAAATAATTCATATATGACATCATCTACTTGTCTAGCGATTAGCGCCACAATTTTCTAGGCCGCAGGATATGAACAAGTAGATATGTTCAGTCTAATAGCGGCGGCGGTTCTAATAAGTAATATCAATCTCTAATGGCGGCTCTTTAGAAGATGAACATCGCGGCAATATTACGAAGCGAAGGGAACTGGTATCAGACTGTCTTTGAATTCTGTTCGGTAAAACTATGGGTTTGGTTCCTGGGGATATTGTAAACATGGCGTCACCTCTTGTCCCATACGGTGTCGCAGGGACACGAGACTATGCCAACGTTTAGCTAGTTATTTAGTACTCCATTTTGCGTGAGAGGGGGTTAGCCTATTGAAGGTTTCCTCACGATATTCCTTCACCCCGTTAGAGCTTCTCGAACCCGCATCTCCAGCGTGAGAAGCGAGCTTTGATGGAACCAGAGACTATGGAGGTCTCTGTTATTGTAAACACATTGCAAAAATCTACGAAAAGTGTTGTTCCTCAAATACTTAAATTTGTAGGCAAGTACCTCAGGTAAATTGTCTAAACTGAAATTCCAGCATATCACCATATCGCTTATGAATGTTATGCTCTTACGAGCCCCGTTATCGGTACAATCGTACCACGATATGACTCAATTAGCATAATGCAATGTGTGTTACGCAAACACAATTATTTTCATTTAAAACACAAGTCTTCATGTTCGGCATTACGAACGATCATTGTACGTGGCCAAGGGTTCCTGTTGATAGTAAGTGGGTGTATTTCATCACTATCCTCGATACTTTACTTCGACGACAACTGTCTAGGACAGATAACTAGACTACGACTGAATTGATATGCTGAGATAAAACTGAGTTTCCTAGGACTCTACTGGGGCGGGACTCGCGTACAGAAATTTCATGACAATAGCTACCTATTACCTATGGCGAGGGTGCTAAATGCCGCTTACGGCCGGCATACACCATCAAGCCTATCGTCAAATCGACATGACGATTGATTTGACGAACGATTTGATCAGTTAGATTTGACCGTGTGTATGAGTGGATTTGGCTTGGCAGTTAGATTTGACGGCAAAATCGAATTTCGATTAGGCTTGATCATGCCGATTTGATCAAGCTGATTTGACCGTGTATTGGTGGATCATGCCGATTTGACGTCTGACGCCATGAAATGAAATGAAAATGAAAATCGTTTATTGCCATTAGGAAATACAATTCACAGGTATGCTGACCCTCACACTAGGCATAGCCTGTCTTGTGAGGGAGGAAATAAACATTTGACAATCCTTATTTGCGGCGATTACATGAAAATTGAATAAAATTGAATTGAATTTGAATTTAAGCTTAACAATGAGATTACTGTTATTATATAAATTTATATTATATTAAATTATGTTAAAATAATTTATAAATATCTGCATGAGGGTGTATGTATGTAAGTGAGTGTGTGTGTGTGTGTGTTAAATTTTTAGACACTAATTATTGTTTCTGTGGCATCATAATCTATAGAACTTTTCGCTTAGCTTCCTTTACAGTACATTCCTTTATTCCTCCTTCACACTCATTTACCACGACGTTGTATATGTGTGTATGCACAAATGGTGCGAATCGCTGAGTAAAGGCAGTGTTTACAGAAGGTTTTGAAATTTTAAATATTTTTTTTGACAGTAGTTGTTCATATTCCGTACTATTAATGATAATTCTATGCTGCATCAACACCACCTTCAAAACGTAGAGTTTTCGTAGACTCAGCACTTTGCTTTCCTCGTACAATAAAGTGGTAGGATACATGGGAGGTTTCTTGTACATTACTTTTAGTACCGAGCGCTGTGCTCTTTCTACAGCTAACATGTAAGATTTCGAAGATCATGGCTTCAACTGAACGCCGTCATGCCGATTTGACAATCAAACTGATCGTTTGTGGTGTATATGGACGAACTGCAGATTTGATCAAGCCTGCAGCGTCGTGCCGATTTGACGATAGGCTTGATGGTGTATGTCGGCCATTATGGCTTTTTTCAGTGCCGTGACGCTACCGGTTACAACAAACCGGAATTTCGCGCCCTCAGCTATTGCAAGGGGATTCTGTACGCGACTCACGGCCTGGCTATAGTGAATAGACTATAATTACTTAATTTAGGGCTGCGCGAGACAATGAGGCTGGCCGACTACCTAGCAATAAGATGTTTGTTAGTATGCTGTGCCTGTAGACTATGTTAAACTCTAAGGATAGCGAAACGAAACGATAACTTTTATGTATGCGATTTGACATTTGTAATCGCTACGTGACGTCACCTTCGCGAAGCCAAATGTCAAATCACATACATAAAAAGTTATCGTTTCGTTTCGCAACGGTTAGCGTTTCACTTTGTCTAGGGGGGGCAGGAGATTAATTGATAACCTCTTCGTTTGTGCGTTCCAGAGTGACTCGGTGAGCTACTTCTTCGACGAGCTAGAAAGGATCGCCAGGCCCGACTATGTGCCTTCTCATCAGGACATCCTACACTGCCGGAAGGCCACAAAAGTAGGTTTAACTTCAAACACCACGACCGTTTCCAATAATATTGTTAGTCATCATTCGGTCCTCCGAAAGAAAAATAAACAGGACGACCGAGCGAATTCGATGGCATTATTTAACGAGAACACGCTAAAAACCGATAGACTTGACTTTGGACCGAAACAGTTACAGAGTGGTGACCAGTGGGACCAATCTGCCCGGTGGTACGACGGATGTGGATCCGTTCGCACAGGACTGAAAATTGGCGCTATAGAGTACAGTCCAAGAGCCTGCTGCGGGTCGATGCAGACTAGGCCTGATTAGTGTTATACCATTCGCAACACGACATCTAGAATCGCGAGGTTGCCAAATGATTTGACTACCTGTATGTGGCGTTGGTCATGGTTCCCAATGTAGGTGCTTGTTTAACATCATAACTTTACATGGCGCCACGCCTTTTCCCATACGGGGTGGCAGAGGCACAACTGCGCGTGATTCAGTACTCCATTTTGCGTTCCCATGGCCACCCCATCGCTTTAGCAACCGGCTCCACCACCTAACGCCGAATTTGCTTGTGATCGCTGTGGCAAGCAGTGCAGATCCCGAATCGGTCTGTTCAGTCACAAGAGAAAATGTGACTCCCAAAACACACAGCAGCTGTGATAAACATCTGAAAAGATGGAAAGGCCAATGATGAATCAACGTTTCTTGGCGATGTTTTCCACTCATCTCATTGGTAACATGGTCAGCGCCGGGATTCGAACCTGCATCCTGCGTGAAAAGCAAGCGCGAGACCCACTTTACCACGAAGCTCGCCTGTGCCTTCTTCATCAGCAGGTATGGCTACCGTGGTAGTACCAGCATCTTGAGCGGGGCCTTTGTGCATTTCTCCTGCGCCTGCACTTCAGTTCAGCCATCCTAACTCCTGTCACACTAAAAGACAAAGTCAGACATAGATATCAGGGGCAAGACAAAAGTAACAGACATCCAACTAAGGATCGACCAAATGAAATGGAGATGGACAGGGCATATGCTCCGATGCCAGAGGGAAAAACGGAGCAAAGAGGTGACGCATTGGTACCCAAGAGACGGCAAAAGAAGCCTAGGCCGCCCAGTAAGAAAATGGAAGAAAGAGTTAAAAAGTACTCGTCCATTTTGGCAAAGAGTGGCAGCAGACCGCATGCAAAGGAAAGATTTGTCGTTAGACACACCAAGATAAGGGATATTTTATAAGAGAAATGCAAAACCAATAGTAATTTTCGGAAATAAAAGGCCTTTATTATTATTTTTAACTCCTGTACCACCTGGAGTAGGAGGCTGTCGTCTGTGCCTGTTTGTGTTGTTTATATTCCTGACTTGCTCCCAGGGCATCACGGAGTGCACGATCGACATCAACAACGTGCCGTTCGTGTTCGTGGACGTGGGCGGGCAGCGCACGCAGCGGCAGAAGTGGACGCAGTGCTTCGACAGCGTCACCTCCATACTATTCCTCGTCTCCTCCAGCGAGTTCGATCAGGTCTTGTCGGAGGACAGGTGAGTTGACGGGTGTAAACGTCGTCACGAGCTTGAACCTGGTGCATTGCAAGTTGTACAAAACCTGGGCCCGAGTTCTACTGTTCACAAGCATACGACAAGCCTGGCACAAACTTGAATACTCGACGAGCTATTTGGTTCAGCGTAATCCAATTCACAAGCGACAGCGTGAAGCCAGCGTACTTCGTATTCTACTGTCCAAAACGTACTTAAGCCAAACTAACGCCTGCGTAAGTACGTTTTGGACAGAATAATAATAATAAATAATAAATACGAAGTACTCTGGCTTCACGCTGGCGCTTGTGAAATGAATTCCGGTTTTAGTAGAATACCAAATATCTCGTATTGAAGTTTGTGCCAGGCTTGTCGTATGCTCGTGAACTTAGTAGAATTCGGGCCCTGATCGCCACCGCGGACGCGAGCCGAACGCGTTGGTTTGGTCAAGCCTTAATTTATCTAGTCTTAGGCCCTGGCAACTCCATACCTGATATTATCATAGCGTCACGCCTTTTCCATACTCTTGGCCATACTCTTCCTCGTCTCCTCCAGCGAGTTCGACCGGTTCTTGTTCGGAGGACAGGTGATTTGCTTTCTTTGCTTAATTGATCTAGTCTTATGGCTGATTTCACCAATAGTCCTTGCCTTACCTACATCGCAGGTCATCACGCTTCTGAAGGAAGTCAGATAGGCTGTCTGACGCCTTCTGACACCTCCCCCATCGACCTTTAGGAGGTCAGATGGGCGCCCTTCGTCCGCGACTGCTTATTTATTGCCTTTATTCGCAGTTTACCTCCTTCCATCTTCTTTCTCCTTCAAGAGGCTCCAAACGCGCCTAGTCCACTGAGGAATGAGTCCTTCTAGATCACTGCCGAGCGGTGGGTCCGCCAGATAGAAGCGACCCTTAAGTGTCCCACTTTTTAGGGACCACATAGGGGCCACCTAGCTGTTCTTTCGCTATGACCTAAGTTTGATCATCTAGGCTACTAGGGGACCCCCTAAAATTAAGAGGCCGGCCTCAAATAGAGCTAAGTATTAACTCCATGCTTGATATGTCGGTTCTTACTCTGTTTGTCGTGTTTCGAGCGGATGACACGATAGGCGGCTAATGCTATTGACAGTAGTCTTCGCTCGCTAACTGCATCCATAGCGTCACGCCTTTTCCCATACGGGGTGGCAGAGGCACCACTGTGCCCAGTTTCAGCCAGCAGTGATTCAATACTCCATTTTGCGTGACAGGCGAGCTAACTATACTAAAGGGGAGTGATGGTGATTATTGACATAAGACAGTGGGGTTGGCCACTGGCCCGACACCCTCTAGCCCGCCTTAAGCCAGCGTAGTGGGGCATACATACATACCCCACGATTAATTGCTTAAAGGGTGTAACAGAAACGCGTAGTCATATTTTAGGGGGTTGTTAGGGGACATCATTCTGAGCAACTTTTATTATGAAACCGATTTGATCAGAGCAACTTTAATTTTCACTTCTCTATACAAATCAGCTGACCGCCCGGACCAAAACGTATGGAGCAATGAACATAAACACATAAACATTTACATACAGGCACAAACATTGCTTCTGGCCCTACACTAGGATACCGTGTGTCGTGGGAACCAGAAACAGCGATATCACAAACCTGTAAACATCCAAGACTTAGGGGTTTTTTTTTGTCCCGAGCCGGGATTCGTACCCGGGACCTCTCGCATGATAGGCAGATGCGCAACCGCTGCGCCACAGAGATCATCATAATAAAAAAATAAATAAGTTGCTCTGATAAAATCGGTTCCATAGTAAAAGTTGCTCAGAATGGTCTCCCTAATAACCTCCTACCTAAAATATGACTACACCCTTCTGTTACACCCTGTACGTACATGGTTTTGTACTTTACTCGAATGTCGAGTGGGTACATTGATAGGCTACATTAACACGCCTTATCAGCTTATCTCACCTTATCCTACCTCCTTATCCTACCTTACCTCACCTTGACCAACACCAACAAGCACGTTAGGTAGGTACCTTCGTATGAGTTGACTAGGCGAGCCATTATCATCGGGTACAAAAGTTTTGTAGACAATTTTAATACATCGATGATATTAGTTAATATTGATTGGCATTAGATTTGATACCACATAGCAGTATGAGTTAAATCACAAGCGGCCTTGGCTTAATTTGGATTTTATAGTTTCCATCCTTACACTGGTAGGCAATGAAAACTCGTAAAATCTGAAGATCGACGCCATTAAACAGTCACATGTTTTTGCCGTTCATTTATTAGTTTCCTGTTTATTGACTTGGCCTTATCCGTGTTCCAGGAAAACGAATCGGCTGGAGGAGGCGCTCAACATTTTCGACACGATTGTCAACAACACGAGCTTCAAAGGTATATCCATAATACTGTTTCTGAACAAGTCGGACCTACTAGCGCGGAAAGTGGCCAGTGCAGAGACCGACATCCGCTGGTTCTACCCGCAGTTCGCCGGCGACCCCCACAACCTGAGAGACGTGCAAATGTACCTGCTGAACATGTTCGCAAACGTTCGCCGCGAACCCAAAACGACGATGTACCACCACTTCACAACCGCCATAGACACACACAACATTGAAGTAGTTTTCAATTCGGTGAAAGACACCATCCTCAACCGAAATCTAGAATCTCTAATGCTGCAGTGACAACGTTTCCACCCGTTTTTGATACATTACAAGTTTGGTTGCGCGATTGAAGCATAATTTCTACGGTATTCCTAAAGAATGTTGATTGTTGACGTTTTTTCCACGGCGAGCATAATAATGTATAGTGAAAAGACAAAAATGTGATGTTTAACACTTGGCCTATTCAAAAGCCTTCTTGTATAGATGTTTGTAATCTGTTACAGAGCGTGTATTTGGCTGCCAAATGCGTCTGTTTGGTACCTACGTATAGTCTTATATTGTAAGTATAAAAGTTTGTATATCAGTATATTTATGACCAAAAATTTCGACTTTTCACGTGAAATGTATTATTATCATTACTATGATTTTGATATGTGTGTGAGGCACAATCACCCGTCTTTCGAATTGGGCTTGGCTTGTATACTGTAAGTTATAGCTGAATGTAGAGCTTTTTAACGTAGCACGCAAAAGTAATAAACAACATAAAAATACAAAGTTTTGCAGATGACTGATCGGATAAAACAAAACAAGACATGTGTCGCAAGAGCCAGGAGGAATCTCAATTATATCTAAGCGTATGAATGAATTCCATGCGATGTGGTTCAAAGTTGTTTTTAGATATTATTTCTGGCGGTGTAATGATAAAATATAGTTCGCCGATCATCAGCCTATCTGTAATGGCGGTTCATATGTATCGGAGTGCCAAGCTGAGATGAAATAACATTGATGATGGTTAGGGAGCAGCTTTATAGAAATATGTCATGCTATTGGTTGTTAAGAAGTATTCACAAAACCGGGCTCAATTTTATACTGTTTTTACTCATAGATGTTTAAATAAAACGCTCGTAATATGTACGTTACCGATGTGTGTAATCATTATCAAGGATGATAATAAGGTGAAACAGACCAACAGAGCAAAGCTCGTAGTATAGGCGTATTTTTGGAATAAAAAATGTTTTAACCGTTTTTCATATATCTGTCAAGATGCGATGAGCTAACAACTTGTTCTTCAGGTTTCTTTATCGTCATATTTTGTGACAGCTCTGGCTACCCCACAATGGTACGACACAGGCGACAATCAGAAAAATATCCTGTCGCAAGAATGTCGTATTTTTGTTGACATTGAAATGTTGCTCCTTAATTTTATACTGTATTTGCTACTGAAATCGAAACCATGTAAATGTAACCACTAGGCTGTAAACAGCAACGAAATTTTGTTTTGTTGTTTGGACATCTCAAATTGAACGATCCGTTCGATTCATACCTTGACACCAAAACAACGTTTTTAGGGTTCCGTACCCGAAGGGTGCCAAACGGGACCCTATTACTGAGACTTCGCTGTCTGTCCGTCCGTCCGTCCGTCCGTCTGTCTGTCACCAGGCTGTATCTCATAAACCGTGGTAGCTAGACAGTTGAAATTTTCACAGATGATGTTTTCTGTTGCCGCTATAACAACAAATACTAAAAAACAAAAGAAATTTAATATTAAGGGGGGCTCCCATACAACAAACGTGATTCTTTTTGCTCATTTTTGCTCGATATTGATAATGGTAGCAGGTAGACGCTTAAAATGTTCACAATATATTGAGTTGATTATTTACTTAAAAAATAAGTAATTAAATTTCAATTGAATTAATATTTAGGGGGGGCTCCCATACAACATGTTTTTTTTTTTGCGGTTTTTTATAGATAATGGTACGAAACCCTTCGTGCGCGAGTCTGACTCGCACTTGGCCGGTTATTCATAGAATGAACTCATTTTGAACTGTCATTGTCATACAAATTATCCCCAGGATAGTTATTTTCTCATAACTTTTTGATAACTTTAGTATGGCATGCACGATGTCAGATATATCTTTCTAAGCGCACCACCAACTTGAGTTTTTATAGACTGCTCTTTTTTATGATTACTTATACTGTTTTTGTGAAGAATTCCGTCCCTTGGCACAATTATTTAAAACTAGACAAGTATCCCTTTTATTTGTCACTTTTTACTTGTTTTTGTAAATAATTGTTTATATTCGCATGATATAAGAGGGCACAAATACATATATTTTCCCACATATTTAATTTTTAAATCATATTTTGTGTACATGAAACGATCGCGATTGGTTTGATTATTATTCCTTGTAATGCATAATCGACTTTGATCATAATAATTATACTCATTTAGTTGTATAAGTTTCATAAGTTTTAGGATATTTATTTCCAAATTAGCTGGTAAAATGGATGGTTATTTTCATGGTTTAGATAGCGTATCTATTTATTATTTTGTAAATGATACTTTAAATGTTATATTTTGAGGCTATCTGTGTAAATACCTCTTAGTTTTGTAGTGTACTGTAGATCAATTTGGTACATATAAGGCCTGTTCAAAGTAGTCTCGATAATCTCTTTGTGACAGATATCGCTTATCGGGGCTTTTAGAAACAGGCCCTCACTCTTGTTACGTCACACAGCCTTATTCAGAGACGTGTCTTTACTGTGAGCAGCAGTGATAACAATCAACATGCATTTATACATACATAGTGCCATTTCGTGGTGTTACAGTGATGCCACTGAAAATAAATTTAACTCTAATAGTAATTCTAATACTTATGTGATAGGAATTCACTATTTTATAACAAAAAAAACCTTAGCAAAGCCTTAGTTTGCACTTTTACTTAGCCTTTCTTGCACTTTGAAGCAATTTTGGGTACAAAACATTATTGTACGCGTAGCTAGAAAAAAAATCTCGTTTCCTCATTGGTGCTGGCAAACACTCGTTTTTATAATATCGCACTAGAGATCACCATTTTAATATGATGAATGATAAAATGTTTAAAATTGTTGATACGATTTACTGGTGATATGTTGGTCATGTTATTGGAATATTTATCATGGTGATTGGAAGTAATAAATTGGTGTCAGATGCTATCGAAATTTAAAATTATGTACCTACTACAATCTGATGTAAAATTTAAACCAAAGCACATTCGAGGCATTTTGACGGCATTTAAAGTTTAGATTTGGATATACCTAGGTATTTTGGCCAAGTATTGATTGTTTAATAAGCTATTCAGTAGGTACAAAAGTTTAAAATATTACCGGGTAGTTGGAAAATAACGTTATGGTGTAGTAAATAGACTGATTTAATTGTGGGTGTAGTTGCTGGAATGTTATTGTTAGTTTTGAAAGTACGCTTGATAAATTGCACGCAAGAAATATGTTAAGTAAGTACTTCATTATATTTTGATAATTTGCGCGACAGAAAAGCCGCCATCTTGAAATTTATTTCATTATGGCGGAAATCTTGGTAAAGTGTATTTTTGAAACTTGGCGATAATTTGTATTTTACTGTTGACCAAGTAATGGTCGTGTTGAATTGATTTTTCGTGATTTTTTTCCGCGCGAATTAGAAATTCGCGGAAAGTAATTTTTGATTCGCGCGGGAAAAAATCGCTGCAGGTACAGGCCCTTATTCAGCGTCATCGTGAGCACCCCCCTCCAAAACTGAACTATTTTTATTCATTCTGCTAACCGACTTAGTTATATATTCTGCCAGATTTATATCGACTTGGGGTGATAGAGTTCACTTATGAAGATCCGTTTGATTTGATATTTTTTAATATGATATTTGCAAAATAATGATGTAATCAAATTAAAATGTATATAAACATGAATTGTATGGATCGTGCAGATAAGACTAAAGTGTCGAAGTAATGACACGTGAAAGCAAGAATGGAATGGCGTCAATATAATTGTTTATCAATTGTAATTATTCTCAGGCTAAATGAACTAGAGTTACGGTTACGAATTTTAATATACCTATGTATGTACCTTTATATGTGTAAGGCAGTAACTTTTACACTCAAAAGTTATAAATAATGCTAATGGCGACAATATGTTTTGGAATTCCTCTATATTTTGTATACAGCCCAATATTTATTGTACAGTGTAATAAAACACCATGCATGTATATTTTTGTGTTTTATTGTACTTGTCTGATTCACTAACTTATACCTTAATCTGCCATTTCATGTATTTTGAGGCTTTTAGTTAAAAAACTCAAATGGTGTTAATCAGTCTTTAATTATTCGACTTCATTATGTTTCATTCAAATACTTGTCTTAGTTAATAGGACATACTTACTTAGTTTAAGAAATAAACTCGTACTCGACAGTTATAGGTAAGTATTTGAAATGCTATCAATTAAATGCAATGTCTGTTAATGTTTAGGTACACAAATAGTAATGTTATGGCAGAGATAAAACTATACACATTATAAAACTTTTCGTAGACTAAGTAAAACTCATACAAACTATTCGTCCCATATGGCACACGCGCTAGCTTACATAAAATTCATCAACAATAAAAGGCACAAACAGCATTAGTTTAGTTTCACGCCGCCAGCTGGCGCTGTTTTTTAAGATGGCGTCGTGTTTAAATTAGAGTACAATATTTTAGGGCTCTAGGATGATCCTCTTGAAACAACCTACTGGTAGTTGCTCTAGGATGCTCTTAACGTTGTCCACATCCGCCCGAAGGAGTTCGTGCTCGTCTTGGTATTGTTTGATCCACCTGGAGATGAATTTATCGTTAGTAATATGTGTAAAAGGCAGACAAAATGTAAATGATAAGTTATCGAAAATATTGTTATTGTTACCTTTGGTGGTTGTTTTTTGCCTCCGACAAGTTCTTGATCCTTCCATCCAAGTCCGCGGCTCGGAGGTCGTTCTCAGCTTGATTTAGACTTTCCTCTGTGAACAGAAGGTTATGTAGTTAAATAACTTTAGCATTAAAACCCCCGCATAAAACCAGTCTTCCAGTTTCATCATCTGGTGAAATTAAACGGTCTTACCACAACGCATCTAATAATTCTAAACTCGATGGGTTTACTCGTAAGCATCCCGGGGTTCCAGCTCCCACCTTCGAGCTTCGCACTCCATCATCAGATCAGCTAGATAGTACCATATTCTCAAAGGTCACTTCGAGTCTAATGAGCCCAAACTCAATTGGTTTACTAGTAAGCATTAGAAGTTATACTTCAAAAATAAAAGTAAAGATTCCATTTATCGCATACATTTCCTGTCTACGTTTCAGCGAGCTGTTAGATCGACGTCCATTATTTATCGTTTTCCCCTATTTATCTGTATGCAAATTAACAACTTGTTATCCATTACAGTTTCACGATTACTGACCCAGCCTGTCCAAAGATTCGTCGTCTAACGTGGGCAGGTTTCTCAGCTCGTCCATGATGGTCTTCAAGTCCTCGAGGCCGCTGGTGACTTGCTTCTCTGCCTCCCTGGCGTCCGTGTTGGCCTGACTGACCTGTAAGAGGATGTAACAATAACAAGGTATGTGGAATGAGTTCGTATTGTTTCGCCCGTTTCGTGGTACTTTTAACTCTTCACTTGCCTGCCGGTCTTTCACCACTTTCTTTTGCTAGGCAAGTGAAGATAATACAATGTAAAATTGTAGGTACACATGAGTACGAGTACCTAGTTTATCTTTGTGGAAAGTGACTATTTAATGAAAGAATTGGTAAGTAGATATTTTGTTTTTGATTTAGTTGTCACTTGTCACTATACCTTCATCTTAGCATCACGCGTGAGTTGCATGTTGTCAGCCGCTTGTTTTTCCAGCTCCTCGATTTGTTTGCCAGTTTCCGACACGCGGTCTGAAAAATTAAACAATCCATTAGGCCTTAACGTACGAAATCTCAGCTGTTATAAAGATGAAGGAACTGCTGGTGCTGCTCTTACTTGACAGTTTTTCAGCTTCGTCCCTGAGCTTGCTTGCTTCAACTCTAGCCGCTGACGCCTTTGTCTTGATCTCGTGAGCGGCCTGTAACACGACATACATGATAATTACCTAAGTGCAACGAATGAGCATAATGCTCCTTGATTTTCACATTCTGTAGTAGAAGAAATGTCGTCTAAAATATATTCAGCCTAAGGTCATGTAATCATTCTCTCGTCTGTTACCTCAGAAGCCTGAAAAGCGTATTCCTTCTGAGCCTGTTGAGCGACGTCATTGGCTTCCTTCGCCTTGTCTCCAGCCACATTCAGCTCCTCGATGATATCGTTGACTGTGGCTTCTGCGCCTGCGATCATGGCCTGGACACTTGGCACGTCGAGTAGGGCCTCTTGAGCTTGGTTACGGGACTCGGTCACCTGGTCGCTGAATTCTGATGGGGAAAACATTGAAATATCATACCTCAAGAATCACGGGAGAGTTGCCGAAAAAACGTGTACCTACTTACTGATTAACCTAAAAGTTTAGTTTGAATATAAAATGATCTTTTCAGCCGATTCCTTCCAAATTACAGTTTTCTCTGAGATGAAAAAGTAAAATTGATCCTTACTTTTCAAAGTCTTGTAGATTTCGTTGGCATCCTTTAGCGTGGCTTTAGTCTGTGCTACATCATTCTTGGCTGTGGCTTGGAGCTCGTCGAGTCTCGCTAACAAATCATTCAGCTCGTCTTGTCTGAAAAAGAAGTTGGATTCTGAATATTATGGTATATATTGGTTCCTAAATATTATGTTTATTTTGAAAAGAGTCACTTTTAGAGGTCTTTTCCTTTTCTATTATAATTCGAATTCCCCCACAAAAACTAAAGGATCTAAAACTAAGAATTTTAATGTCCCAGCTAAGTTACTTTATGACAGGATTCTTATAACAGTCCATACCTGTCTTGACCTTGCTCTAGGAGTTCCTTTCCGCGGCTGATCGTGTTTTCAAGATTTTCCAAAACTTCTCGATTTTCAGCTTGTAGAGATTCAATCTTGGCATTGGTTTCATCCAGCTGCGAAAATTTTTACATTTTTTATTATGTTTTCAAAATCGTTCTAGTGACTCCAAATAAATGGATTACATTCTAACGAAAGTACTTACAGTCTTATTCAATTCCTTTGCATTATTTTGCAATTCATCCAGTTTGAGATCTGGCAGTATGGTTCTGTTGACTTCGGCATACTGATCCAGGGCTTCTTCGTACACCGCCTTCGCAGTTTTGAGCACCTGCTCAGCTAGCTCTGACATACCAGCGAGTTTGCCCTTAGCGCCATCCAGCTCGTTGGCAAGGATCTGCACCTCAAGGCTGTTGGTAAGAAGTTAAGTTTAACGAAAACCTTGAATGTCAAAACTCCATCAACTACTTTATAAATATCCCCATGTCCTGGGTGCCATGAACGAGTCTCCCTACTCATATTATCTCGGTGAAATTACCTTATATTAGCCTGTTTGTTAATTCCATCTTTAGCCAATTTGTTAGTCTCAAGAGATGTGTTGAAGGCCTTTTCTGCGATTTCCTTGATGCTCTTCGCCTCGGTTTCCAGGTTATCAGCAAGAAGGCGGGATTCCTTCGCTAAGGCCGACATATCTACGGACTGTTTGCCGAACTGATCCGAACGATTGCGGGCTTTAGCAAGAGCGGCTGAACCTTCACCATCCAAATATTCAAGAGCACTCTGTCGAATAAAATATATTAAGTATAAATATTTATTTAACAATGAAAATAACGTAATCATTCCGAAAAGTGACCTACTGTAATCTAGCTCATTAGTTACTTACATTGATCTCTTTCTGTGCCGCTTCAATGGTGTCTTCGGCTTTGATGACGTTTCCTTTGCTCCTTTCTACAGCGTCATTGCCTTCTGAGCTCGCATCCTCGATCTTGAATAACATGTTTCTAAAAGAAAATATTATTGTCAATGACCTTATTCAGACCTGACCTATACATTATAGTTTAACATTAAGCTAGTTAGCCATTTTGAACTACTCTGTGCTTATTTCCTGCGTCATAAAGAGCAATCAGAAAGTTGCAATTGGACAAGTGTCGATAGTATAGCATAGTTTTAGGCAAATTGTTTCCTTTAATCAATTCACAAGATAAACTAAAATGAAGTTCATTGGATGGGCTGCTCTTCCTAAGACTGTCTGTAAAATCTTAGCTGTACAATAGTAGCAGAAATATTCTTACCTAACATCAGCGATTCTATCAGACAAGTCGGCCAGCTTTTCAGTAATGTCGACGGCAGGCCCATTGCCCTGGTTGGCCTGGGCTTCTTTGGAAAGTTGATCGATATCTTCCTTCACTCGTTTCAGTTCATTCTCGAAATCAGCATTCTCTACAACGGTTGGCGTCTTGGCAATCTTAGACAGGATCTGAATAGGGTAGGAAACAATTAAGTAGGAAATTAAAACTGGCTTGCTTGAGAAAAGTTTCTCATCTTGTAATAAAAACATGCAAGTTTCTTCGCAACTATTCCCGGTATTACCAGAAAGAAATCTCGTATCTGATGTGATGACAAACAAGGTTCATCGTATTTTATTAATTATTCAATATTGATATCGTATATACCTCATCTAACTCCTTGAGGTGCTCCCTGTGTAAGTTAACAGCATCTTGCACCAAATTGTAGCAATGAGGACAGTTTTCGCAGCCCTGACCGTCACCACGACGTTTCTTGTTCTCCATACACCTGTGCAAAGTAAGCATTTAATGGTAATTTGGACGATGAAAATCAGAACAGCGACCTTCCCAGTAACTGTCCATGTACTTACATGCTTACCAGATTATCTAGACTTTATGGCGGGACATTTGCAATTCAATGAAAGTTCGCGTTCTGCATTCATTCAGAAGTATGACTATATTGCACAAAGGTACAAACCCTGGTTCTATTTTGAGATGCTATTTTCCCTTTAAATGGATAATGAATAATGATAGACTGAGATAGGAATTCAGATGAATGCAAGTGATACATCGATGATATGATCACATAAAACATATAGGATGACATACTTCAAGAAGTTTAATGAAAAGTTACCTGTCACATCTGCGTCCCTCGACATTATCTTGACAGCTACACTGTCCGTCCTTGTCGCACTGATAGTTGGTGGAGCCCCATTCATCACAGTCGCAGTCAAAGCAGCCTTTAGTTGAGAAACCGTAGTGGTACGCTCGGCATTGGTCGCAGTGTTTACTTTGGATGTGAAAGAAGGCATTAATTTCAATTGATCGACATTTCCAATTCCTATATATTCCATCCATGGTCCTGATGTCCTGTTATGAAGGAGCGATTTCTTAATATTTTTAGTTTTCAGACTGGTTGTAGTCTAGTGTATCTTACCCATCAATACCCGGCTTGCAGTAACATTGTCCGCTCTGTGGGTTGCAGGTAGAGTTAAATGAGCCCTCAGAGTTGCAGTTGCAGGGAATGCAGCCTTCGCCTGAGTTGATGTTGTAGTAGCCATCCTGGAGAAATGTGTTTCGGTGAAAGTCAAGCCACGCCGTATGTCCACAGCCGCCGCCGTCACCGTCACGATAATGAGAAAGGCCATGGTAAAAATGTCAGCACCGACACATTCACAACAAACGGCTTTAAGCTGCTAGTTCGAGCGAGGCCGGCCGCTACTGCAGACGATTCACGTGGGTGTGTGATCGACGAGACCGCTTTAGTTATCGTTCTGAGATCGAGAATCTGAGCGCAGAATTACGACGCGAATGAGCGTGACTGCGATATACATACTTACTACGCTCGCACACACACACACACACACATACTTTAGCGACAGGTCGCTTGCAGTTGTGGTTGGCTTCGAACTAGCACCTTCACTCCACTAGAAGTAGTTTCGTCTCTAAAACCTAAAACATACCTCACACTTGTCACAGTTCTTCCCAGTGACGTGGGGCCGGCAGGCGCATATGCCAGTCAGCCCATCGCACTGCGGTGGTCCCTCCAGACTGTCCAGTGTTCCCAGCTCGTGGCAACCGCAGGGTTTGCAGTCGCCCTTGTTCGTCTGGTCGAGGGCGTATCCGAAATAGCCTGCAAGCGTTTGTTAACTTAAGTAAGACTCGCATTTATTATTCACATAATGCACTTATGGTAATGTCAGCATCAGATGTTTGATAAGCGAAAGAAAATCAAAAATATCTACACACAATAAACAATCAGATGTATCTTAGACACAGCCAAGGGTACAAAATGCCGTATTTTGGGGTACCAAATGCGGCGCCTATGTTTTTCATAAGACCACTTAGGCCACTCGAGGCCCCAGGTCCGATGAACTTTGACTTACCACTCAAGCACTTGTCGCAATGTTCCCCAGCAGTGTTGTAGATGCACTTGAGGCATTCCCCAGTAGTTCTGTTGCAGTTGCCAACTGCGTTCGAGTCGACGTTACCGTTGCACTGGCACTCTTGGCATCCGCGGGGCTCGCCGAACCGACCGGTCGGGTCTCCGAAGTGACCGTCGGCACAGACTTCGCACTTCGGTCCTGTGAAAAGATAAAATGTTATTTTCGGAATGCTAATTCAGTCATTTGAGGACCCTCTCCATTTTTTTTTGTAAATCCATGACGGATAGTCAAGGATTATGATGAATCTCCTAAACCGTGTCTAAACTTACGGTTCTACTAACATATTCCTTACCAGCGTATCCTACAGGACAATCAGTACAGATGATGCTTTTATCCGGTAACTGAATGCATCCACTGCCCTTAGGGCAAGGGCAAGGCGTACAGTCGTCAGGGGTGCCGGAGATCGCATTGCCGTAGAAGCCTTTGGCGCAGAGTTCACAGTTGCTGCCAGTTGTGTTGTGCTTGCAGATACAGAAACCTGGAAAAGGGTTGTTTTTATTATTTCGTATATTTCGTATATATTTATTGCACATATCAGAAAAAAACACAAACAATACAGAAAAGGCATGAACAAAGGCAAGCTTATCTCTAAAAAGAGATTTCTTCCAGCAAACCCAGGATGGACAGGATACATTTTAAAACTCAAAACTCAAACTTATTTGTTTGCAAGTTACCTACTTCATATTGATTCCTATATCCAAACAGTGTTGGGGTGGTGGGATTCGCGATGTGGCGTCGCTCTGACTAAATGTTCGCCATTGTATTACAGGTTCCATTCCTTGATTGCAGCGAAAATTTTTGGAAAATTATAAAATTTTAATTATCTTACCGGTTGCAGTGTCACAAATGTGAGCGTGTCCATTACAGTCGCAGGGTATACATCTAGAATACGGTCCTCCATTGGCCGGCGCGTGTCTGAACCCAGGGGCGCATTCCTCGCAATAATCTCCCACATAGGCGCTTGGACAAGAACACTTCTCCACCCAGTTAGCTGGAGCAGACCCTTTCTCTCTTCCTTCTTTGGCGGTCTCCAGTTTGAAGTTCATGAGGTAACCGAGACCACCTCTATTGTATGTTCCTCGGATTTTTATTGCTGTTAGGTTTTGAAGAATGGACATGAACTCGAAAGTTGAAAGGGTTGGGGTCCAACCGTAGCGAGGGTCTTCGTGCAGACGGAAGGAGAATTCATGGGGCTGAAATAATAATAAACTGGTTTATATTTTAAGTCTTTACGGTATGACGCTGCTGCTGGTTTTACGTACCTGGTCAGTCGGAGCCGGATTTCGCTGCCCATAGATATTCATAGCGATAGACTCTTGGGCTCCTTCAAGAATGATGTCCTGGGAGGTTGGGTACCCAGAGTTCTCTCCCAATCGGAGAGTGAACTTCAGATCGTGGTTGTATGAAGCTCTCTGGTCGCCGAGCAGCTGTGGTGGTGCCACGAAGTAGATTATGTCAGCGTCATTGGCGGTTACAGCTGAAAGAAGCATCAGTGTTGAGTATCTATATTTTAGTCACTCGTAAATCTAAACCATGTTTTCCTCATTATGACATGGTGGACGTGGTTTTTTGTATTGTCCTGATTACTTGAAAATTGCGAATTGTTTCAATTCTCTGCTTTTACCTGTTACACCTACAAGCTTGTTTAACAGCACATAAAAGCAAGTATACCTACCAATATTCTGCGTATTAGCATTGAACCGCAGCGGCACAACCCTGCCTTGGTTGTCCTCTGCCGTCCACTTCTCTGAGTCCCTGATGAAGTGGGCGCTTAGCTCATGATGCTGGTACTTGGGGGCGGAGTCGCAGCTAGAGGAGTGTCCGAAACAGAAGCACGGGGTGCAGCCGAATTCGTTCTCGAGGTCCAGGTTGAAGAAGCCAGGTTTACATCTATTAAAAATGGTTTATAACATAGAGTAACAAATATAATTTTTATTTTAGGTAAGTAGTCTAAATTCAGAGGTGTGTAAGAAATAGGTACATAATTTTTATTAACATGGTCTACCACTTAGCTATGAAGACACTTACCATGGGAAAAGTGGTAGTGAACGTAATCAGATAACAAATTGAAGGTAAAGGTAGATAATACTATCCATATCAATATGTACTCACTCTCTACATCTTTTTCCTTCCACGTTCTGCTTGCAAATACATATTCCAGACACGGGGTCACACTGCGGTTCGTTTCTATAAGACCCTGAATCATTGCACCCACAAGGCTTGCATCCCTGTGCGGTGAACTCATAGTGATTCGGTGCGCAAGCGTCGCATTTGTCGCCCGTGACGCCTGGCTTGCACTGGCATTTCCCTTCGGAGTTGCACTGGAGGCTGCGTGATCCTGGGAGAGGGATATTTAAACAGTTTTTCACTCTGGCTTTAACATCGAACGTAGTTCTTCTTAATCGTAGTTTAACTTCTTTATCTTATCTTACCAAAACAGGCAGTACCTCTCGCTCGCACATATATTGTTGCTATTGTTAGTTTGGCCCGCGTGTGTCTTAACGCGAGCGAACCGTTTAAGAAGGTTTATCGACATGGACCCTTGGAGTGAAATCATCATCACCACACCTCTTCTATGGCGAATGTCTCATCTACCAACTTATAGTTAAACATATAAAGTGAAATGTAACGAAGCGGAAATCCGACGGCTCTTAGATTTGCTGTACCTGTCTGTACCATTTTGGTATCTATATCTATAGCTTCTATCAACGCCAACTCACCATCCGCATGACAGTTGCAAGGCAGACACACATCTCCCGCTGCTTGGAAGTAGTTCTCCTTACACCGCTCGCAGTTAGGGCCGTCGCGGTTCTCATAGCAGTCCAGGCAGTGCCCTCCGTGGCCGGTCATTTCGTAGAGCTCCTTGTCGAAGAAGCATTTGTTGGAGAAACCGTTGCAGTTGCAGGCTGTGGAGTGGAACATAATATCATTTTAGGTTTTTTTCCATGCAGGGTGACAGTGGCAGTGGTTGTTATTCAACCACTAATTTTATGTGAAAGGGGGTTAAGCTAACCCATCTGTGTATTTTTGGTTACTGTATTCTGTGTGTCCTATTCGTGGAGAATAGAATGCGATCAGATTTTTTCTTAAAACATACGGCTGAAACCATATTTTATCATAGAAAGCAAACAGTCACTAATTACCCGGATATAACCTGAAATCCACTCTGACACGAGGTCGATCGGGGGGTCAAATGACCTCATTAACAAGAGTTTCTCGCCAATGTCTTTAAAATTCTTAGTAGTTCATCCACATTCCTCATGAACTATTAGGCTTTGTTTGACCACATGGAGATAAGGGCTGCTGACCCCGCATTGCGTCACCGATTTCGACACAGGCTCTTATCTCTAACCATTGATACCGACTTCGTATAGCGACAACTAATGTGTAACTACTTTAGTGTTTCCTTATCCAGTACAATGCTTTCACTTGAAGTATATGTTAGGGTAGTCTCTTCCACGATCCATTCAATGATTCTGTTCATTCAATCACTAGGGCTAAATATCTTCGCACGCGATGATAACATCGAGAACGCAAAATTAATAAGTGTAATGGTATCTATAAAGTTTTACCTTGACACTCGTGAACGTTATGAGGAGAAGCCCTGCCCCATGGAGCGTCGTTGTAGAAATCCAGACATTTCTCGCACTCGCGCCCAGCCGTGTTGTGTTCACATCTGTAAAATATCCCAAATATTATACAAAGGTGGATTCTTAAATGTCATCTTCATCTTGAAACACTAACTTTAATTTTCTTCTGTGACTGTTTATCATTCGCATTGCATTGAAATATGTATATCTGTAAGAAACTAGGAAACAATACAACATCAACCAATAACTTTATCTATTCAGAGAGTGTAGGCGGAGACGGTTAAACCAAGAGCCGCCCGATTGTGCCTTCACCTCATGTAATCTCCGAATTCCAGTCCACATGCAGTTCCTGTGCAGAAAACAATAATAAAAGCAGCAACTAACCTACAAGCCCTGACACCATCCTCCCCATTTTCGCAGACCGAGGCATGACCGTTGCACTTACAGCGGGCGCCCACTGCCACGTCAGCTATGGCGTACCAGTAAGACTGTTCCACTTGTACGTCCTTGAAGATCTCGTCACCGAAGGTGTTGAGGCGGTCCAGGGTGATGCGGATGTCGGTTGCTGTCACCCATGTCTGGTAAAAATAATACAGTGGTCAAATCATCAGCATCGCGGAAGAGGCTATGCTAGGCTAGGCTACTTTCCTTTTGTTATTCCTGAGATTACAATACAACCAGCTGAAATATTCGTTTAGCCAAAAGTTTCGCACAAGGAGGGCGGTATCTTTTGCACTATAAAATAAAGTGATCATAGTAGCAATTTTTGCAAAAAAGTCCTCACCAAACATGGTTCCACTCGGTCGCGTCAAAGCAGCTGTAAGCAGCATAATTACCTGCAACTCGGGACTGCTATCGAAAGTGTAAGCAGAAGGTCTTCCCTCCAGCGTCGAGAACAGCACGTTTCCTCCGGTTAAGGGCGATATGTCAGAGTACTCGCTGCTGCAAAGGGCTCTGGTCTCTTGACCGATTTCAGCTGCCCTCTGCTCCGTCACGCCGTACATGTCACGGCAGGTGGCACTGTGTGGAAGAAGCAATTTGATATGACAAACAAGTGCGGGTGATAGACATTTTACTCCACGAGGGTTACAGGACTGTATGCCCTAGAAGTAAAGACGCTACAGCAATACATACTAATAAAGCGATCAGCAGACGAAAGTCAGCGCCGACTGATTTTGAGCTGAGTACAATAAGGAACGGAATGTAATGGCCCAGGCAGGCTGCATACTAATTTAATCTCTAGGATAACCCAGGTATTTCTCCGTTACATTCTTGGCAGCGAGCACTTCTCCAATTAGGTCTTTGGATGACAGAGATGTGTCTGCTATAGTCCCCATAGGAGAGTAATATAAGTACGTGAGTGTTAACGCACCTGAAGTATTGGAAAGATTCCCACTCAGCGTCTTCGCTGACCTTCTTGTAGATGGCGAAACTCTGGGGCCTCGGAGAGTAGAAGACAAGCCGTACATAAGTGATGTCGTAGGCTTTCCCTGTAGAAAGCACAATTATATTGAAGGAATGTCTACTTGATGCCACCCATATCTTGAGTGAGGGTTGGCGCTCTGTAGAGGAGAAGCCGATACCTAGAAGGGGTCGATGTAAGCTGAGGCTGAGAATGATGATATATCATTGGCAACGGTGTATAAAGGATGGATGGATCATCCTGGATAGCATACCTAAATGTAGAGTCAAATTGACTTGATTGGGATAATCGATGTTCTCCAGCCTGGTCGACGACTGCCACCAGGTCTGGTTGTCCTGTTCATGATGCAGGTCAGTCAGGTAGTAACTAGAGAACTGGCCAGGTTGGCAGGTGTCGCAGGACCTGAAAACATGAGTTGCATGTTATGTTATTAAATAACTGATGTCGCAATGTGTGTGTAACTGACGTAGCTTTAGTGGATCTTTCGACGAGGGCATTTTCCTGTAATTTATAATAATTCAGAGTTCAAAGAGTTCAGATTAAATAATAAGATAGAGAATAGGAGAGAATAGTTAAGGAGACCAATCCGGGATTTTTATGATTGTGCTCTATCTCTGAGCCGTGACAACAGAGTACCTATGTGAAGGAAAACTAATCGTATGAAATGGCCATGGGTGGTAGGTACATAAGAAGAGATTGTAAACTGATAATGGTACATCATGGTAAAGAAGAAGGTCAAACCTGGTGTTGGTACCGGCAGATGTCTGGATACAGTACTTCTTCTCGCCATGGTCACCGCACGTGTCCGTGGCTTCCATTTGGACCCCAAAGGCGGCATTTTCGAATGGCGGTATACACCTCTGTTAAGATATAAGGTTTTGAACTTTTTAATCCAAATGGCTAATCGATGTACTCGTATAAAATTGGCATAATAGTCAAAATTCATGGGCCCCTGTCGCGCTAAATGGAGTATTGAATCGCTTGCTAAAAGTGGGCACAGTGTGCCTCCGCCTCCCCGTATGGGAAAAGGCGTGACGCTATGTTATCTGTGTTACTTAAATTTTATTAAGACTGATCTGTCCCTTAGGGTAAGTACACCTTTCTGTTACACTCTAAATAGCTAACGTATTGTTGGTTCCTCTCCAACATTTTACTACAGCTAGCTGAAGCTGTCATAAGGAAACTCCGTTCCGCGTTCGTAGTACTTTACACGCCCCAGATGGTAATTTTGCCGCCAAAATAGTCGTTCTAAATTTAAATCCTGCGCAAGAATAGTCGCGGCCGTTCACCGTACGCATCGTGAGATGAGTTTGTTTTGTTTTTCATTATTTTGATGCATCTTGGTTACTGTTTAGTATAATGCCTGTAGTTGCAAAAGTTCTAATAAAGTTCCAATAAAAGACCACCTGTAGGTCCAATAAAGGCCCTATGCAATCTGACTAGCATTTTATATAGAGAAAGGCGAGGCGCTGTGATGATGATGGTGCTATCAGAGGGACAAGACATGTGCCATGTCCCTAATATCTGTCCAAGTGAAGTAGGTCATCAGCAGTAGGTGTATAGGTCAGTATAAGTTTCCTTATTATTGGTATGAATTTTCGATTCAAATGTAGAGTCCAAGATTTTAATCGGCGTTGAAAACGTTCAAAACCAGTGAACAATTTATAAATAGTGATCTACCGATAGTTAAAAAACGTGATTACGGCAGAAGTAATTAAAGAATTACTTCTGCCGTAATCACGTTTTTTTAACTGTCGGTAGATCACTATTTATAAATTGTTCACTGGTTTTGAACGCTCCAGAAATACATTTTATACGAAGCATGTGCCTGCTATCCATACGTAGGTACATCTATCATCTACCACGACATGCCCTGATGTACTAAGATAATGACGTAATGCTTACATGTGTTAAGCTTTCAATTGCTTCTATAATAATCTTAGGGTACGGATGTGTCCCCGCAAAAACGGGGCAGACAACCAAGCGGAGCGCTAGGTTTCTCGAAACGCCCTCTCTTCAAGCCCTAACTTCACAAACTCTACACCTTAGTGGCTTTGCCGTTTTGGCGGCTTGAAGAGTTAGGGCGTGTAGAGTTAGAAGCTTGGCTTCTCTACATTATATTTGTAACATTTTCTTTCTTGAAAATGTTTTGTGGGATTTCAATATCTTGGTACACTACATCTTTATGTTGCGGGCATAATTAATTAAAAGAACTTCGTCATATTGTAGAAAATGTTTATAAAATGCCAATAAAGTGCACAATAACGGTGTAAATTTCTCGTATAGATTAGGGACTCTTGGTATCAAAATTCTAGTTAGGTAGTTAGGCCTAAGTTTAATAGTTACCTATACAAAATAAATAGGTGCGGCTGAATATTTGAATGTCTTATATTAGAGGTAAGTTCACATAACCACCACATAATAACATACATCTAAAAGTATTTTTTTAAAGGGTTAAATTATTTTAATAAATTTAAAAATATTTAAGGTCTTTAGAGATAAGTGGGTATCTATCAATGAGTTCGTTTACTCTTAACTAAAACTCCTTATCAGCTGAATAGCGGGACTCCATTATCAGAACTCACATCCGTTCACATTGTAACTTGTTACAAGTTATACACTCTAGCTTCGATAACTAATACTATGGACATGTAACTTGGAACGTTAAGTCCAATAATTTATTAAAAAAATATGTACAATTAAGGGCAATTTCGTGTAATTAGCATTAGTAAGAAATTAGCACCTGAATTAGTGAGAGCGTTTTGTTACAGTAATTGTGCTAAATCAGCGTTTTGTAAAATTGCGTGCGCACTCGTCTACATGTAGGTTCCATCTATTTCGAGAATTATGTATGAATGAAGTGCCTGCAGGGTGCCTATTTGCAATTAGGGTCCCAAAACCATTCATGGTTTTGGGACCCTAATACCGCAATGTCGCGTCGCAGTCACCGCGTAAAACACCATGCCACAGATATTATAATACTCAGACGTTTCCCAGAAAGCCGTCTAGAATCGTCCTAATTTAATTCACTGTACAGCGAAAGCTCGCAAGAAGTTCAACATTTCATTATTATACTCACTTGAGGAAGTCCCTCGGCGTTTCTGCATAGTGCTAGTTTTTGAGAGCCGATCCGTGGTGTTTGGTTGTAGTCCTGTGCTGTCACTATTGCCACTAAACAGAGGAGGTTTGTTAAAAAAGTCCGTGCCATGATTTGTTTTGTTTTTAGAACGCGCACAGTCCGCGTCGTGGGACGCGCCGGCCGGTCGCGCAAACACTGGCACTGCGCATGTTGCTCTGCTCTCACGATAAAGATTATGGCATCTGTACAGATGTGGTGTTGGTGTATCTGAGATCTGAGAGGACAATTTATTTAGTGAAATTGAGTGGGCAACCAGCAACGCAGAACTTTTTCTATGTTGCTGGTTATGCACACATTTTCAAAAATATTGGCCAAAAAGATTTGAAAAAGTTTTTTGCTTTTTTGCGGTTTTATGAGTCAATCAGTATGCATTTTATTATGTATGATACATATATTGAGATTAATTAGTTCGATCTAAGTATAAAATTGCAATTAAAATATCTATAAGTATAACTCACAGACTATCGTTAAAATATATATAAAGAAATAAATAATTTTGCACATTTTTTTGAGAGTTTGTAAGTAACAAATCACCTCTTTGACTTTGCAAGTATCTTTTATATATTTTATAATAACACATACAAGGACATAAGTATTTTAAGCTTCATTCTGTGCAAGAATTAGAATACTCTTTGACATTTCCAGTCTAGCAGAAGCAACTAAAGTGCATCCTAAGCCACGTGTGCGGTGGCCTCGTAAAGCCGAGCCGCTTTTTGTGGCCAAACCCGAAAGGGCCCTTTGTTCCCACCCATAAAGCCATCCAAAGGCCTTCGGTGAAAAAATTAGCCATGCGTAGTTAATGGACTCGCAAAAGGGCTCTCCCCTGTTTTATGCTAAAGGTCATACTATAATTTCAACATTTTATTAAATACCTATTTCAATAAATATCTATTTTAGTTACAATTTTATTAGGTAACGACTAAAACTTGAAAAAAATAAGTAGTATGATTTTTCTATATATTTTATAAATCATGCATAATATACCTCCAATAACATATAACATAATATATAACATGTTAATATACCTACGTATTTTATCTAAAGTCTCCTTTAGAACTAGGTATTCTCCGAATGGAGCAATCGACATGCCTTTCACAGTATCACATGTCCACAGGCACAGGTACAGACTATTGCTGACACTCTACTGTATTTTGTCTATCATCCATCATGTTACGTTATTTTCTAAACAAACATAATAATCCATTTAAGGGTAATAGACTTTCACGTCGTCGCTGGATACTGCTACGATTGTTATATCTACGCATTAAATTATAGATATTAAATTACTTTATTTAATATACAATACACAGTACTTACACAATTTTATTTAACTTTATTGCTACCTTGACTTGTGACAAAAAAAAATAATCTGAAAATACCTAGATAAATATCAATAAAGTAAATCTGCATACACAAATGAATGAATGGATTGAATGGATGTGAACGGTACATGCGCGTAGTGGTCACTGCGACAGTTTGATAAATGACCTACCGCTTGTATTACTGCAACATTTTCGGTACTTTACGTTTTTGTGAAATTGATACTTGCTTGGTAACGAAGTACCTATTACTTGTCTATTGTCTATTATGCGAATTCGTAACTCGTTGATAAACGTTGACCCTTTATCGCTGTATTCTTTACAAGTTACAAGTCTACGTACAAGCCATACATATGAATGGGTAGTATTTAAACGAGCGACAAAAAAAAGTCTAACCTAACCTAACCGAAAAACTAATTGAGCGACTAAATTACTAACTGAGCGACAAGTCGCTGGGCGACTTGTCGCTCAGTCAGTAATTTAGTCGCTCAGTAATTTTTTTAGTGGATCGTTTTATTATATTCCCATATGAATTAGTTAGTGAGTTAGAAAGATGTGTGATGTTATTCAAAAACACTAGGTACTTTTACTTATGTTCGTGGTAAAAGGTCCGTTCTTATTTTACTCTCAGTCAGTCACAGTTGAGCCTGTGACCAAGTGACAATAAGGTGGGCCACATACAGCCGGAATTTACCAATTCGGAATTCCGAAACGGGATTCAATCCCATACGAATCCGCAAAAATTTCGAACGGAAAACTTCCGTATGTATACGTGGTAGATCCATAGATTTGTATGAGTTTACTGAGTTCGGGATGATTCCGTTACGGAATTCCGAATTGGAAAACCGACTGTATGTGGCGGCCCTAAGACTCCAGTGATGATAGTATTTGACTAGGTATACTTACTTACTTTAAGGGCACCTAATTTGCGGAAACATATACACACTCACTACACACAAGTGGACATACATGATAAAGCTGAGGTTGTTGACCTACGACATACCTATGCTGGTATACCCCAATAGCAATATAAGATGTAGGCAGGCATGATGGAAGATACTATTAACTCTAAACTAAAAATTTAATCTCCCCGACGACGCAAAGAATGAATTTTAGCCGACTTATTTCCTTGTCAAGCTGATAACTTTTGAACCACTATACCGATTTTAATAAAACATGCCTAAAACATTTGAAAGGAACTCTACCACGATTTACAATAAACCTCATCTAAATCCGTCTACCGTATGACCACGAGGGTGCCACGGACTGACAACCACAGAAACTATTTATATATATATTTATTTTAGTTGCATGTATTCATGCGATGTATTCATCGAACACAATGAGATATTCATAAAATAGTGGGTTAATAAACTAAAAACGTTATTCAAGCTTCTTATAAACCCCAGATTTTGTAAACCATATTTTTTAATCTAGAAATATCAGCTCATATCCGGTACAATCTAGAAATTAACTGCCTCGTAAAACTTTGATGAAAACTTGCTGGGATATTAAACATAACGCTTTTTAAATGTCTTCCCCCTTCCTGACTAGTACATAGTTTAATGAAAAGTTGGGGAAACGCCTGGGAAAGTCGATAGTTTAGTTGCTAAATAAATTACTGCTATCATATTGTTAAGCTGTCCAAGACAGCATTAGGTTACTAAAACCGTGAATGGCCGCTACGGGCAGATGACAATTGAAATGTAATTGTTTGAAATTACTTACTAAAGACGTGAAACATAAACATAAACATTTACGTACAGGCACATACATTCCTTCTGGCCCCACACTAGGATACCCTGTGTCGTGGGCACCAGAAACAGCCCCTTCTATGAGTTGCAGCGACAGATTGCAAGCCGAGTTGCATCGTGAGTAGAGCCCACTTTCCTATTGCTAGCCTGCCTGTCTCTGCAATGCATGCTCCAAATGTTACTTTTGGTACTGAGTGTAATAAAAAAAATATCGATTATGTACTTCGTAAATTAGAAGTAAAATCTCTACCTTGATCGTGTTTGTCGAGTAGAGTAACGGACATGACACTCGCACTCGGCAGCTTAATTGTTGAAATAAATCATTCTTCGTTCGGAAACCTCAAATTAAACGTCCGTCCGAATAGCTATTCGCTAGAGATTAATTTGAATTTCCATAGAAATTCCCCATTCAATTTGCCGAGGAGACAGTTTCGACCTACGAGAATAGACGCAATGGTTAAGTTGCCCTTCCGCTTTGGTGTGATGCTGTTTTATTAGGTTTTATTTTTAAAAACTCTCGGCGAGTGACATTTCTTGATGGAGAGTTGTTAAGATTTGTAATATCACGCATTAGTAGAGATGCGATTAGCATTATCACGTATTTAACGTCTGGTAACTGAATTAGGGATTCTGGCAGCTGACGATACTGAGATGCTGACATTGCTGCTAAACGTGTTTTCTAGGACCTACTACTCACCTATGTGTACCAAATAGTTCAGATTACAGATGAGATCGGTTAACGCTCCAAGAAAGGAGTTCGAATAATTCCAATTCAATTCCGACATACGGCCTCTTTCATGCGGACATCTCTTCACGTGTATTCTATTAGAAAGCCGATTTCCCGTAACACCTCATCTATTAGCGACCCAATGATTCCTTGATGAGAAACTTCTTTCACCAAATACGTTAGAGGACAACCAGTGACTTTGACCTCCCATATATCCAAATACATTTACGCTACACTACAAAGGGAAGGCAATACTTAAGGGTGTGATGTGAGGTCTATGTAGGGTGGTTGCTGGTGTAATGACAAGTTGGGTGGGTTGGCAAGTTGATGAGGGTATAAAAACCGCTGGCTCGGAAAGCTGATAGCAAACAACCAATAATTCCGGAACGTTGCTTGCGGTAGCTTCGAATCAGTGAGACTATCTGCAAAGCCTGCTTAATAAACGTGAGTGGGATAGGACGACTGACTGTAGACGGTGATAATTTGATAAGGCAGGGGATAGTTAAATCTAAAGTGTTTCACAATGAAGATAGATTCGAGTTTGTTAGATCCCCCTGTACGGTGCACTGCCACCAATGGATATAGTACTCCAAAATGTCGAGCGAAGCCAAGAGCTATGGTTATCACTCTCTATAGCAAACAACTTCTTATCAAATTTAAAAGCCATTCAAGAACAATTGTTGGACATCACCACAAATGTTTACAAGGGGAAAACTATCATTCATCTATTGCCGCCAGATCAGCTTCATCAACAGTTGACGATTATATCTGGCCATTTATCATCAGACATGACGTTGCCCGCTGGAGAGAATCAAGACTTGAGACAAATATATCAACTACTCTCTGTCAAAACCAAAATGATGGAAAAGTATCTCATAATGGAAATAAAAATCCCATTGCTGAACCGAGATACCTACGAAATATTCAAAAGCATATCAGTCCCACAGAAAATCAAACAAAAAATGGTCAACGTCATACCAATATCAGAATACCTAGCAATCAATTTGAAGAAAGACGCCTACTTGTCAATTTCGGAAGTAGATGTCAAAGAATGTCTACATCAACCATTTAGAGATACCTATTTATGTCGGAGCAGGAAGCCGATTCACCAAATGAATAAAGATCAAGATTTATGCGTAGCTAAGCAGCTCTCAAATTCATGTCAAACCGTCTCAAGCCCATGCTCTAATAAGTGGGTCGAGATGAACAAACTGAATCAGTACCTGTATTTCTGCTGTGAAATATGTCAGCTGAGAATCATGTGCGGCGATCAAGTGTCTGCGCAACAGCTGACGGCTACTGGGATCATTATCATTGATCAAGGATGCATAATCAAAACCAATGAGGTAATTTTACATGGCCGCAAGCAGGGCTATAGCAGATTAGACGCCGAAGTAAATTTGTTGATCCCACAAATATCACCCATCAATAACATTATCAACGTATCAATAGCAACCAATTTAAGCGCAGAAGAAACAGAGGACAGCAGACCGATTCAGGAGTTACAGGAAATCAAAGACAATATCAAGATGATAAAGGCTAACTCAGAATTATCAAGCAAAATTTTTTATCATGAAGTACACCACTATATAGCAATTTATGTGTTGGTGTGTATTGTATGCGCTGTAGCAGCAGTGCTATGTTGGAGGCGACTGCAGCAGCAGCGACGTCGGCCCCGGCAGAGACCTCGCGCAGGTGCAGAGGCGGCGGCGCCCGAGTCTGGACTCGGTGCTCAGTCCGCCGCCCGCCCCGCCCCGGGGCCCAGCAGTGTGAACAGTGTGTGTGAAAAGTGCGCGAGTGTCAGTATTAATGAGTCCGATAAGTGTATTAAACAACAAATCAGTGAGCAACTTGAGATGAAAGGTGTTCAAAATGAACCAATGAGTGCTAGTAAAACGGACAAAGCGTCGTCACCGACTTTCACTAGATCTTATAGAAAATCGTTATCAATGAGACTTTAGTAATATGAGTATCTACCCAGCATTAGTTAATTGTTTTAATATCATAATTTTATTGTTTACATTTCATGTATAGGTAGAGATTAGTTTTGAATGAACTCAGTTTGTACCTAATATAAAATCATTTATTAGCAAAGCATTCCAGCATTGTATCAAGTTGCATACCTACATCAAGCCAATAGGTATTAAGTATAGGAACATTAGCATTATATCATTTATTAGAGAGTAGTAATCAAGTTATTTTCTTTGAATTATTATTGTTCCTTTTCTGCCCTCGGGAGCATGTACGGTGCACTGCCACCGTAGCATTAGGTAGTTATAATTGAGGTCACACGGGTTGCCTGCTTTACCTATCAATCATAAATATTAATTATTACCAGTTCACGTACGGACAGCAAGCACACCGTGTGGCTCATATCAATATCATTTTATCATTTAATTAATCGTGTGTTTAAATATAGTTCTTGATCAATACAAGACTTTTAAACATAACTATCGATTTTATCATTTATCAATCAATATCAAGAGTGCACGGCCCGAAGCCGTACACCCCCAAGTTCACGGTTCACTTCAAAACCGTTCCATCTGAATTAACTTGCGCATCTTTCTTTCGGCCCTTGCTCTACATTTCCTACGTACACTGAATAAACGTGGGTGTTTACTGTACATAATCAAATTAGTATATCTCCCCGAGAATCTTCGAGTACTTCGGTTACTCTCATCAGCTCCGGAAAGTCTGCCCGGGATTGCTACATTGGGGTCGCCAGTCGCCAGCACCGCAGTGGATATGTTTAGAGGTGTCACCAGGGTTTACCTTGTCACACATAGACACACACGCCCTAACACACAAACACCGATCCCCACCGATGGGGCACAGGCCTTTATCAGGATACGAGTAAGATTGAGCCATATTCCACCACGCTGGCTCAGTGCGGGTTGGTGTCGGGCAGTGGTCAACTCGACTGTCAGAAGTTTTCAAGCTGCCCTATTTGCTTTTACCACTACACTATTATCTCTTCTGTGCCACTACTATCACCGAGTAGCGATAGTAGCCGGAACTGACAACTTAACGTGTCACCCGGAACATGGAAGCGCCCTACACAAGCCTGGCACAAACTTCAATACGAGGTATTTGGTATTCTACTAAAACCGGAGTCCAATTCACTTCGTATTTCGTATTCTACTGTCCAAAACTTACTTACGCTGCTGGTGCCAGTTTGACGCCAGCGTACTTCGTTCTACTGTCCAAAAAGTACTTATGTTTTGGACAGTAGAATACGAAGTACGCTGGCTTCAGGCTGGCGCTTGTGAATTGGACTCCGGTTTTAGTAAAATACCAAATACCTCGTATTGAAGTTTGTGCCAGGCTTGTCCTATGCTTGTGAACGGTAGGATTCGGGCCCAAATGTAGCTGTACCCGTACGATCGTTTCCAATGCGCGTATACTGCTCGGCCACGGACGCTTCGCCACGAGAATCATGTCAGATGTGAGTTAATCGTATTTTGTATCCTGATATCCAAGTCTAAGCGGTCATGAGATAAATAGTGTAGTAATGTATGAGGCGCTAACAGAGTCGTTGACAGGATGATCTAGTGTGTAAAGAGATTGCGGACTCGTGTCACGTTCTGTAAGTGCCGTGAAACGGACGAGTCACTGAGGGCCTCTCACTGGGTCTTACGAGACAGTGATGAGAGGAAGCGGATAGCGAGACGCCCTAAGCAACTGCTACAACGCCTGAAAATAACAACATCTATAATACAGGATGGCATTTACTTAGCTGATCATATTTTAGGGATGATAGTACCCCCTCATTATGAATAAGCTGCCAAGTGCGAGTTGGACTCGCGTTGAGAGGGTTTCGTAACATTCTTTGCACCCCAGATTTAGGGGGTTAGGGGATTAAAGTTGTGGATTTCGGAGCTTTTTTGGGATATGGATGCAAAACATGTGCTTGCTTACCACAGATTTTTAGGACTTCGGTAAGTACCCTAGAGGTCTTGATGATCGGTCATATTATTGAACATATTTTTTTTAAATTATGGTCTTAAAAGTATTATAAAAATACATTTAAGATCCTCACACCATGCGCTTTCATTTGATATAACACACGGCATCTTTTGAATTTTTATTTTTCTCATCATCATCTTCGTGTGGAAACTTAAGTTGACGTAGCAAGAATCATAGAAGATCCTTCCAGTAGTCAGCCACCGCGATGGCTTTTCGTTAGCCTGCATGAGGTCGGCGTGTGTGCACGAAGTCGGGCACAGCGGGCACGACAGCAGGTGGCTGGAAGTTTGGGAGGCACCGCAACGGCAGCTTGTACTTGCGTCCTCAGGCAGGATGCCCCAGCGTCGCATGTTGTCTCTGGTGCGCCCGACGAGTGATCTCAGCCGGTTCAATGTTTTCCACAGCCGCCAGCCCACGTTTTGCTCCTCAGGTTTACCCCAATCAAGGCTTATGTGGTTTTGTGGGGATTGCTCCCAAAGCTTAAGCCTTGTGGAGGCAAGAATCTCAGCAAGAGTGTCTGTTGTGGCCAGGAAGCTTTGTTTGGATTTAAGACGAGGTTTTGCTGGCTTCTGGCCAAACAGAGGGTGGCGAGAGTCTACATTTTATTTTATTTTATTTATTCATTCATAAAAAATCCACAGCTAATACAGATAAGTAAGACAAGAAAAATAATGCATGTTGCATGTCGTTGCATTGTTTCCCCCATGGAGGCAACCCCACGGCGAACAGAAGGCGGGGCTATGCCAGCCAGACGGTGCAGCATATCTGTGGGGGTTGGCTTGAGACAACCAGTGATTAGGTGGCAGGTTTCGTTCAGCGCCACGTCCACCTCCTTGGAGTGCGGGGAGTTGTTCCACACTGGGGCAGCATTACTCCGCCGCTGAGTAGCAGAGAGCCAAGGCAGTGGTTCTCAGTGTGTGCGGGCAATTTTTCTCATTTGACCCCCCAAAAGTGGTCCCCATATTCCATAATTATATAATTACATTGCACCTCTGCCTTTGGGTCACAGATATTTATATATGTATATCAATTTATCAACTTCATCGGTCCAACATGTTCTGAGTAAATTGCCTGTGACGGACGGACGGACGGACGGACGGACAGACGCACGAGTGATCCTATAAGGGTTTCTCCTTCTGAGATACGAAACCTTAGAAACGTTTCCCATGAAACATTTAAAGCAAATGGAAAAAAAACGTCCCCCAGTAGCTGGTTTGAAGTTACTATTGGAGTCCTAACTTTTTTTCGTTTGCGACCATAATGGTTTCTTGGGGAAAGTTATTCATTGACCGAGCGAGCGAAGCGAGCGAAGCGTCTCCGTTTCAGGTTTGGGCAAAAATGCTTTCGTATGTCCGGTTGTTCTCCTCTACAGGTCGCATTTATGAACCGATTCTCGTGAAATTTTGTGAGCAGGTTGAAAAAATAAATAGAATTTTTTACTCGAGCCAGTTTTTTGATTTTTTTCAAAATGGCGGAGATATGGGGTATTAAAATGTAAAAAAATCGCTACAACCCAAACGGCTCGATGGATATTAACAAATGAGGTGTCGTTGGATTCGTAAAGACCATGAGAGTGAAACAGATGAGCGAGCGAAGCGAGCGAAGCGTCTCCGTTTCAGGTTTGGGCAAAAATGCTTTTGTATGTCCGGTTGTTCTCCTCTACAGGTCGCATTTATGAACCGATTCTCGTGAAATTTTGTGAGCAGGTTGAAAAAATAAATAGAATTTTTTACTCGAGCCAGTTTTTTGATTTTTTTCAAAATGGCGGAGATATGGGGTTTTAAAATGTAAAAAAATCGCTACAACCCAAACGGCTCGATGGATATTAACAAATGAGGTGTCGTTGGATTTGTAAAGACTATGAGAGTGAAACAGATTATATAATTTTAGTAAAAAGTCAATAGGTTGTATAAAAGATCGCGAAATGTAGTTTACAAAGTTATTGGTGCGGCTACTTTCATACTGCATGTACGTAACCAGGTACATTCATAAGTTTGTATGTGTTATTGAAAGAAAATTATTTGGGTTATTTTTTTTATGTGTGTTAGCAGTTCAGCTTTCCCACCGACATACTCGCGAGGTCTACAGCTCACAGAGCCACTAGTATTTACAGGTAAGCACTATCATTCCCTAAAATATGGTTAGCTAATTAAATGTCACTTTGGATACGTGTTGATTGATGATGTTCTGTGGGTACTTTTGTATTGTAATGGCTTCGTCCAAGATCCAAAACATGTAGGCAGTACAGAAATGAAATACCTAAGGAGTTCTTTTTCTAATGACATTATAAAAATAAAAAATACGCGTGTAGCACCGTACACGTGTTAGAAGTAAAACTTCTGTAGCTAGATCATTAAGTGGTACCTATACTATACACCGATACCTACCTATACTAAAAGAGATTTAAATTTCCAATTTTGAGATCCAATCTCTGCTTCAAGTTACTTTTAAGTTTCAGACGTCCGATTATTCGAAATTATTTTATACTTGTACTTACTTTTAATACGTCATGTCATTTATTTCCCACCATTCCTTATCTACAATTTGTCGCGTTCGTGGTGATATACTTAACTCATTCAATAGTGTCACTACTATTTGCATCTCGCTCAGATTATATACCATCTGACGTCACGTCTTTAAGCCGTCTCGCTCAAATGTATGCATTGCTTTGCTTGTCTCTGTGCCCAGTCCCTTTATTTAATTGATCGAGTACGTATTTTCAACTATTCCAAGTTAATGTGTACCTGCGGGGCTACCATAAGGCTTGCCACTCACCTCAGTCGCGCAGATAAATGACAAAGAAGATGGCTAAATCAATATATGGACGACTGCCCCAGACATGTACAAAGACTTCTCAACAGCCAATAGCATTTAAATATTCATTCATAAATTTAATTTAGTTTGTAGAACTTGAAGAAAAAAATAATTAAATATAGGTAAATAAGAGTTGTTACTCAATACTCCGTGATTCCAATATGATTCCGTGACCTTTGCCGTCGCTAGAAATAAGCACCATTTTGCAATAACATGCAACATAACGCCATCTAGCCACTCCTCTGGAAACCTCCTGTTTTCAACAGTTTTGCTAGTTGGAAATTATGTTGCATGTTATTTTTAACGATGGCAAAAGTCACTAATCAATGGCGGAATCATAGAGTATGAAGTGACAACTCTTAATTATTTAATAATTTCCTTCAAGTTCTACAAACTAACTAAAGACGCAGTAATTTATGAGAGAATATTTAAATGCTATTAATTGGCTGTTGAGAAGTCTTTGTACATGTCTGGGGCAGTCATTTTGCCAAATTTCCAACTCCTTTCGCGTCTCAATGATGTTTCTCCATAAAATAGCGCGCATTCATTATGATATGACATTAAATTGTGACAAAATGCGTGGCTGGGGTGACTGGCGTGCCTTATGCTACCCCCGCTAACCTATACATACCTACTTTGCTAGGATATATTAGGGTTACTTCATCGCGAAGCGATGACGTAACTCTTATTTAATTTTATTCTTGACATTTCCTTAGTCCGCCATACGACATACCTCGATTTTGATATTTTACTTCAACATTATTGACTGGGATGAAGCATTAACTTTAATATTACAAAAGCTTATTAAAATCAAAATCGTATAATTTCAACAGTTATAACAACAATTCAACTTTAAAATATGTATTACAAAAATTACATACAAACAAATAAGCGAAACAATAAGCCATTAAACTTATGGCTCTGTAAGCTGTAGACCTCGCTTTGGCCGTTTACTACAGATAAACATTAAATAGGTAGGTATAGCACGTACTTAGTAGCTAAACTGCTAATTTGTGACTTGAACTGCACTATATAATAAAAAGTGGCTTTAGAACAGTTCTAGGTACCTACTTATTGTTTTCAAGAAGTCTTAATGCAGCCATCCATCACATCGGAATTTGCTTGAAAACTAAATATCACATTTTGATGATTCTAAGTGACTTTATGCGATTACTAGCTGCCCGTTGCGCGACTACGCAGCGCGTTTTAGGTACCTATTCCATATTTACCGGCCACAAAACGATTCGTTCATCATTTTAGAAATCCATATCGACCCGTGTGACATTGATGAAACTCTTTTCTTACAAACTGTATGGATCGCATCGCACAACTGTCAAACATAAGTTCCGGTTCCAACAAAGAGGTTGAACGAAGTAGTTTTTGGTCACGTCACTGGTTTTGGCCATACCGGAAATCAAGAACTCGTGGAAGAATGCTTAAAATAATTTTTATTTGTTAACGTTTCATCAGGTTTTTCTCTCACTAATTAACATTCTTTATTGTACGAATGTATTATTATCTTATCTGATTAGTTAAAAACCGTATTGAAAATAGTTGCGGTTTTAAAAGTCTTCAGCCGACCCTGACGTCACCGATTCCAATTTCCGTTACATTTCTTAGCCACTCGTGATAGCACCCGGCTAGTAGCAGTTGAAAAGCAAATATATGAATAACCCACAGTTGAGAGGTTAAATAAATTTTACCCCCGTGCCCCAAGAAGTTTTACTTCAATAAGTGTTCCTCGTCCGCCCATCAACATGGCAGCTCTCTAAGCGTTGCCTTACTGAATGAATGTAGCTGTTTAGAGACGAATGTAAGTTGGAATGATGTACTGAAATACCTGCCTAAGATTTTGTGGCATTTACGTTACAACTTTTGTAGACATCCTAATTTGCCGTAATAATGACCACGTGTAGCCAGATGGTGAAAGACGCTATTTTTATTACATAGAACAAAAGAATATCATATTTTATTCATGCGGTTTTTCCTTATCGTATTGTTTTCTTGGATAATTTAATCCGGAGCTATGATACATTGGAAATATTCCCCAGAACTCTCACGTAAGTTTCTAACGAAAATATTTCCCTGTTCTTTGATTCCAGCAAAACGTCTTCGTATCTATGTTCAAGTGTTGTGAGCGCTGTTCTACGAAAGTGTCAGTCTTCAATACCCTGTAGCATGAGTTGACAATTTTGCGTATGGCAGTGCTTGTGGGCACTAATGAAACAACGACGATTGAAATTGGACCATTCTATAGTTCGTTACATTAGGATTAGATAGAGGGTTAAAATCTAATCGATTTATAAATAGTATCCTGTGATTGTATAGATGACTTTACCACATTTACGTTTGTTGCTATTGCGTTTGTCTCAGGAGCTTTGTCGAATCTGCAGGCGCGGTAGAGCCCCCGCCAAGTCTAGCCAAGATTACATTAGTTCCTTGCATTTATGTATTTCGCAGTTCCCGTTCCTAATCTAAACTAGGTGGTAAACTCAGGGTGGGTAGTCGCTAGGTAGTCTAGGTACACATTGTAAGATGTATGAGACTTCCGTCCGCTGCATCTGCTGTTGAGTTGAGGTGCGATTGTGAACAACACTTCGTATCCGGGATGTTGTGCGGTGCGAGTGATGTTTGTTGTGCCCTCCACGGCTGTAGCGTTTAGTTTAGAAACCTTTAGTTATACTCCACACACTATCCTATTTACTAATAAATAACTGCAAGGTGTAAAAGTGAAGTGTGTAGAAGCAATGTATGTGCCTCTATGTAAATGTTAAGTATTTTATTTATATCCACCACATTTTACAACAATGGGTCTGATGCTATCTAATGACCAGCCTTATGCACCTAACTTGATATAGAATAGACATGAAAAGACCACACCTGATATTTAGTTTTCCAGGTTTTACCTTACCAACAATCGAACCCGAAGCTGTAATTTCGTGTTTAGCAATTTGTGTATGGACAAGTTGATTGGTTTAAATTGCCACAATTCAAAATACTGAAAATCGCCGTACAGTTACACAAAGCGAGCGCAGGAAAAAAAACAATTAGTTTCACATTCAACTTCGCGATAAATCCCAGTAATTTCTAGACAATTATAAAAACAATGGCTGCTGCAAACGTCTCGCTAGACAATGGAAATGCCCGCTTATCTCGCACTTGGTTTTGAATTTCATTAGTTTCTCAAAAAATAATAAGTTAAAAACATTGTGACGGCTCACCCGAGCTAAAAATTGTGAAGTGAATGAATGTGATTTTGTGACGTTGCTTCCATTAGCTGACAAAGAAGCAAACAAGTCAAGAATACAAGTTTCTTGAAGGATAAAGGGCTTACTCACGGTGCAACAGATAGAGAAGGACAGGACAGGACAGGAAGATAGACAGAGAGAGAAATACAAGTTGCAGCAACAAATTGCAAGTCAGATTGCTGTAGTAGAGCCCTTTACGTGACCGATACAATAAAAGAATCCAAACAAAGCTCTCTAAGTAAACTCTTTCTCTAAATCTTGATTCAAAGAGATTGCGCGAAGATCGCTCACTCATTTATTTTCCTCACATCACGTCATTTTTGGCATTTGTTTCGCGTGTAACGAACGTGTAAACGTAGAAAAAACCGCAAAAACGAAGCACGTTTTAGAAACATTTCAAAGCAAGGGTTCACATTGCCGGCAAAGATCCGTCTCTCTACATCGAGACGGCGGGAGTACATTTTTATGTGGCGTGACTCGAATGGAATAAAATACAAATACGGGGGTGGATATTTTAAACGGAATGTGTGGAGTGTGTGGAGTGCATCACTCTCTCCTTTGAAGGAAGGGTTCGTTTTATGACAAGATTTTTATGTGTTTACATTTACACGTAAAAGAAGGCGAGTGGGTGGCCTTCTGGATTTTATTTGTAAGGTTAATACGGAAAGGGAGTCTTAAATTCCACATAACAAAGTATTTATTCCTGAATGGTAACTTTTAAACATTCCAGTAAATTCACATTAAATTTCCGATTTCCATAACAGAACTAAACCAATTTTTTCTGGAACGCTATAAAGGCCCATTTCCACCAACAGCTTTAATTTTCTTCACACTTCTAGCAGTTCAGTGCCAATGGAAAGTCTACCGTTTAATGTTATTGGGCAGCTTGGCGAGGCATGTCCAATAAAGCGACGGTCATAACACGGAATGACCATTCATGACTATCTTCGTTGCATTGCTATGGAACATACTTGAAAGCAGCTCTGGGTCGTTGCAGGGTGAGGATAGGCACAAATTAATAAAGAGTTAGCTTAGGTTAGAAGGGGCTAACCCGTGAATAGGTGAGATTAACAACGCGATTATAGTGGCGGTTGGAATTTTAGTTATACATTTGTTTTGATATTAAAATAGTGGCTGCTATGTCAGCCGCTGCAGAAAATAAACAAGAGCAACTTAAACTTAAACTGGTTCTGTGAGCTGGTAGACCTCGCGAGCGACACCGGAAATTAGAGTTTTTTTTTCATAATTTTTCATCCACTCTCCGCTCACATCGTACTTGAAGTTTATCGAAACGAACAGATGAAATTATTATAAAAACAAATAATCCGACTGCATTTTCTTTCAATAGCAAATACAAACTTATAAATTTACCTGGTTACGTACTTGATGTATGAAAGTAGCCGCACCAATAACTTTGTAAACTACATTTTGCAATTTATAATACAACCTATTATTTTTTACTAAAATTATATAGTCTGTGTCACTCTCACGGTCTCCACAAATCCAACGCCACCTCATTTCTTAATATCCTTTGAGCCGTTTGGGTTGTAGCAATTTTTTTTACATTTTAATACCATATCTCCGCCATTTAAAAAAAAACTGAATTGACAAAAAAACACTATTTAATTATCCAACCTGCTCACAAAATTTCACGAGAATCGTTTGAGAAATGCGACCTGTGAGGAGAACAAATAGACAGACAGACATACGAAAGCATTTTTGCCCAATCCTGAAACGGAGACGCTTCGCTCGCTTCGCTCGCTCGGTCAACAAGAGCAACTAAAAGCAGTTCAATATAGGTCGCTTTTCGCTGGTGGTGCGTACTGCCCGAGTAGTGCTCCGTATTACATCTTTGTCAAGCGGCTTTATTAAACAAGGGACAATGGGAGCGAGACAAAGAAGCCTGAAAATGTCTAAATAAAATCTCAATTTTGTGTGTAATTGGAAACTCGAGAATTTATTGTCATGATTACTTTACTTGACTGAGTCTGATGCGGCAATGTCGGCATTAAGGGTTACGTTTATCCTATTGTAATTACAATACAGTAGGTTATTTTAGTCTCTAATATTTGTGACTCTGTGGTAGTGCTCGTAAGCGAGAGGTCCCAGGTTCGAATCCCGACTTGGGAATGAAAAAGAATCCCCAGGACTCTTCAATGATTAGGTACATGTTTGTGAAGTCTCTGTTACTGGTTCTCACGATATAGGGTATTATCATATCGCACATGTGCTTGTATGTAAATGTTACGTTATGTTATTTGTTGTATACAGGTTGAGTATAAAATTTCCACCCTGTATGTTACACCTCTGCCTATAGTGGACGCTTGTTAGAAAACTGCAAATCGATGTGCAGGATAGCCGTGTGGCACACTGGTACTTTAGGTTATAGTTAGTATAATATTATAGAATCTATGGTTATAGCAATCATTAAGAGCGGTAGTTCCTAAAAATATCCCCATGGATGGGGGCGACTGCAGGCCGGCAGATCAGATTTTGCAAGGCAAGACAGGACGGTCTTTTGGTTGACGCGCGAGTTTGCCCTTTGTTTAATCTGATCTGCCTGGGTCCCGATTCTGCAGGCGAATCGCATGTCAATAGCTATAGCGGGAGCACGAAACACCGGTTTGCTTGTAGCCGGCGGCGCGGCGCGGCACGTCTCGGAACCGTCGACAAGACAAAACCAGAATTTTGAGCCCTTGCTATAGCCACTGTCATACGATTCGCCTGAATCACGGCCTTGGCCTAAGCTGCCTCCGTCTCAGCATACGCCCAGACTAAGGTTGGAGGGCCCCACGAGCAGGTGATAATATTCCATCTTATCTCGCCTCATGGATATTGCTTTGGAGATAGCGTTTATAAAATCTAATTTTGCGAATGAGCTTTTTCAGGTATCTAGTGTTAGCGTCAGTACTTGGATTTAACACTAACGATGTGAAGAGCACGGTTGTAAACTTGTCTAGAGAATGGTGCGCCAAATTGAAAGGGTGGTTGTGTTGTTAGCCGGCGCGTTGTGAACTAAACTAAATAAATAAGTGTTATTACCATTGAATAGTGTTATTATTCAATACTAGGTGACGTTCTATGTACGAGTAGCTTCTTTTTATCTATAGCTAAATTACGTACTTATTTAATAATAGGTAGGTGAGGTAGGTACAGTCTTAAGAACTGTTACTTAAGCCTCTAAATGGGCACAACACAACTGTTCCTCTGCCTCCTCGCATGGGAAAATGCTTGCCGTTTTTCGGCGAAGACTGACGGCAGTTTCTGTTTAGATTGGACTAATTATTTTCCTAGTTATTTGCAATTAAACAATTAATTTTACCGAAATTATTGATAATCGATAAAATATTACATTTAACCTCTATCATAATTTGTGCCTGAAAGTTCCAACCTTTAGCTATTAGACGCGCATAGTACCAGTCCCGGTACGTGACTGTTTATTTCAATTGTATTTACTGGATGCAACTGCACGAAAATACAAGAAATGCTTTTTGTACTCAACAAGTGTAGAATGTACAATGTTATTTTGTTACTCAAAGAGTCACGAAACGCTGGGACATGGCCAATCCAGTTAGTCGTTTAGTTCGTTAGTGGGAAGGGATGCTGTAACTGTAACACTAGCGATGTTGAATTTCGTTAGCCTTTGTGAGTATAGTATATATACCTACTATACTTACTATTATGCCAAATTAGGACTAGTATTTCATCAGGAAGATATCTTATTATTTTTGTATATTTCCTTAAATAATTCTACAAACTCTTTTTAGAGAACGCTTTACACAATCCTAGTTTAAATGACCAGTCATTTTACCGTGTTTATGGGTTATATCAATTCTACATATATCTAAACTAACTGGTGCCTGCAACTTCGTCTGCGTGTACCTATCATTTACCGAGATATCATTACCCTCCTTCTGTTGCAGTCGGATAAAAAGTATCCTATATGTTAATTTAGCCCATAAACTATTTGTATGTAAAATTTTATTCAAATCCGTTCAGCCGTTTCAGCGTAAAGGACACACACAAACATATAAATAAATAAACACACAAACTTTCACAATTATAATATTAGTGTGATATCGAACTGCTTAGGTAATTGTAATCCCCCAATGACTTTTCGCAACAGCGTACCTACCACGCTGTTTTTCTCGTAAAACGTGTTTCGCTCCAGCTTCATTCGAAACTACGTACGGGACCGGTATCTAACGATGATGTATGAAATTCTTTTCCCTGTAAAGCAAAATGGAGTACCTATTGCATAACATGTCTAAAAGTGGGCACATGAACCTCTGCAACCGCGTATGCGGAAGGGCGTGACGCCATGTCATGATATGATATGAGTAGTCACTTCGTTTTTAGGGTTCCGTACCCGAAGGGTGCCAAACGGGATCCCTATTACTGAGACTTCGCTGTCCGTCTGTCTGTCTGTCTTCTTTATACCTATACGTATTATTGACCGATTTTATCAGACAGCTCGATAGGCTAGAAACTCCAGATGAGAAGGTACGAAGGTTAAATACGAGGCGCAAAGATATCCGCATCAATACTGTGACCCCCCTCTCTGAAAGTTGTTGAACATAGTGCTCGCTACCAAGCTGTTAGATTCTACAATGCGTTGCCTCTAAGTTTGAAGATAATCGAATCTACTAGTATTTTTAAAACTGATCTCAGGAAATACTTGCTTAAGAAATGTCTGTATGTACTTGATGACTTTTTTCTTCATTAATGCCCTAGTTTAAGTTATATTGTAAGATTTAGTTTTCTAATACAATGTACATTGTTTAAAGAAATAAAAACTGAACTGAACTGAACTATCACCAGGCTGTATCTCATGAACCGTGGTAGCTAGACAGTTGAAATTTTCACAGATGATGTATTTCCGGGACCCCTATTACTGAGACTTCGCTGTCCATCTGTCTATCTGTCTGTCACCAGGCTTTATCTCATGAACCGTGGTAGCCAAGCCTAAAACAGTTGAAATTTTCACAGATGATATATTTCTGTTGCCGCTATAACAACAAATACTAAAAAAACAAAATTTTAATATTGAGGGGGGCTCCCATACAACTAACCTGATTGTTTTGCGGTTTTTTTATAGATAATGGTACGGAACTCTTCGTGCGCGAGTCCGACTCGCACTTGGCCGGTTATTTGACACCTACTTGACTTATCCTCGTGTTCACCTAACAAGCATCCAATCTAGGTAATGGTCGCATCGACCGGTTCGTCTCGCATCATACGTCAACGCGCCATCTGCGCTCGGCTCTGCGCCATTATAGTGGCGCGATATTACATACCACTTACCACGAGGGATGAGAGAGGGTAATACCTAACGAGAAATAGCAGTGGATGGTGTTTTAGGGCTATATGACGGCCCGGATGCTTAACTGGGAAGATAAAGACTCAAAGTCATGCTGTGTCTCGCATGATATTTTATGCACAATTTGATTTTGCTTCAAACTACGTGGTTACGTCGTGGTGGGTGGGGGTGGACTAGAAAATTTTATTACTTACACCGTTTGAGCGTGATGGCAGCTTTGATTTATGAAAGGTTTGACATAGGTTTGAGCTTTTACAGATTTACTTTCCACGCATATCATTGATCTTTAATTTCTGAATAAACTGTAAACATTTATGTAAACTGTATTGATCGCAATTATATCTAATTAAACTCTTAATGCTTGTAAATCTTTATTGCGTTTTACAGGCACAACAGTACAATAAGTAATTACAGTCAAAAGTCACAGTCATATTTTTTATATATTTTTTTAGCCATAAAAGTGTCCCACTGCTGGGCAAAGGCTTCCCCCTCGAGCTAAAAATCATACAGACTGCTAAGTGTTAGTTGGTTCATAAACAAGGTCTCTGAGACCTCACCTTTCTGGAGCCCTTATAAAGCTGCGTTTCCTGCTAGTTAAAAACTTAAAATATGACCCATAAATACACACACAGCCCACAGCAGACCACGAACACGTCAATAAACTCTGAAGCTGCGGCCCTAAATCTGATTACCTACCCGTTATTGTCGTGTAACACTTGTGACGGGTGTCGATTCTGCTGTTTGTAACAAAACAAACAATTTGTGGCTGTTAAAGCGTTGTCCTGTCCCGCCCGTTTGTTGATGTGTATATTATAATATACATGTGTATATTATTATGTCGGAAGCCGATCGTAGCTGAACGGAAACGTGAAATATCATGAAACGAAGCTTAGGTGAAGACTAAAGTGGGCGAGTCTTCGTGTTTGTTTGACATGTATACACAAAAAACATGTTTTCGTTCAAACACGCATGATATGCCCAATAATGGCTTGGCCATATCATGAAATGGTGGCCATATCATGAAATGGCATCATCATGATGTTCCCAATTCTACGATCGGCCGCCGACATATGTCAACAAATGTTATTTACGTTGTTTTCAATTTTATTTTTATTTTTATTTTATTTATTTGGGATGAAAAACAACTACACAATACATAGATGTAACTAACTATTACAAAAACAAAAATGTTTTATTGTGAAGCCCACAGCATCATCCACAGGTACATTTTAGTTGGGGCTGCTGTTAACAAAATAATCATGATTTAGGTAAATGTAAGTGTTTTTACATTTTATATAGATATATATATGTATCTCAAGCTTGTAAAAATATGTGTTTACAAAAGAAAAAGAAAAAAAACAGGAATCTAAAACATAGATAAAAATTAAAAAATTTAGTCCAACGCGCTGCAAAAATATATTGTAATTAATTTTTTTACAATTCAGTAATTCGAAAACTGAAACTACAGCTGATCCCGATCCTGACAAAACTTAAGGTCCTGATATTCAGATGTTATCTCCGAAACCTGCTGTTTGAATTTGTGTATTGGTGTACTAAATATGTCTACAGTCTCGAAGTGTGTGTTGAAAGTATCTACCAGTTTTCGCAGAGGTACGCGTAGTCCTGCATTTGTTTTACACTGCGTGGTCGCGAATAGTTTTCGGTCACGCACAGCACGCATATGAAATGATCGAGGCACCAAATAACACAATTTACAAGTGAGATCTCTGCAGTCGAAATTGTTGTTACATAGATTATATAATATCGTTGCTTCCAGGATTGTACGCCTAGATTCAAACCAATATAACGTCTTTGGAGAAATTAAAAAGATAAGCCAGTGAAGATATTGTTATCCACATTCTAACGTACGCCGACATGTGAAAAGTACAGCTTTCCAACGATCTTTTGGTGCGCATAGAACTGGGGCGCCCCCTGTAAACGTCACTTATCAGCCGAATGATCGTTGGAAGACTATTAAGTGACATTGACACCTCTCTGTCCGCGCGGTAGCCGCTCTTCCTCTAGCCGCCCCCTCGGTCAAACACCGTGCGCAAGAGGGCGTATCGCGAGACCACGGCAAAACATAGCATACACAATAGACGAGCTACAGGGCAAGCAGCGATTCAAATCACAAACAATAGAATTGCCACCTCGTTGTTTGGTTTGTTAAAATTAACACGTACCGACAGTATCCACGGCCGCGCGAATCCCGCGATCGCACGAATCTGTGCTCCCAATCCCGTGGTAATTTTTGACTCGAGCGCGTTAAATTGTTTTTGTTTTTCGTGATTTCTCAGTTCAAATTCAACGCGACGAGCCCTCTGTTATAGCCGCTGAGGGTAGGAATGCTGCGTGTCATAATGCCCGCGTTTGTAGTACGCCCACGTCCGTCTTTCGGATTTTCTCTCATGTTTTTTGCTTTGTTAATAATGCAAAAGTTTTTACGGCTTGAATTTTAATACGCAACTTATTTATGACGTATTCATGGCTCTGTTTATGGAGTTTCGGTAATGTTGTGTGATCTTTCAGTTTTGATGGCGACTGTAAAACGTGCGGAGTGGATTCGACTCTGGAAAATGAAATGAAGTGAAGATTCATTTTCCTATTTTCCGTTTACAAATATCAAATTGTATCAGATGAAAAACCGTATTAAAAATAGGTATAATGTTTTGCGCCTCTAAGCATTGTTAACACGGTACTCGTCTACGAAATGTTTAAGAACCTGATTGATGGCTGGTGTCTAATATGGACCTAGCGCGCTATCAGGAATTCTATGAGTAAGTTAATAATACACTTTAACTGGAAACATTGGTTTCCTACACAATTACACACACACACACACACACATCATGGAACAATGAGCGTACCGTCTACCTTGTTCGGTAAACCCTACCTATGACATAGTCCAGTCCTGACATAGAGCTCTCCTGAAACTCAATTATGTTTAGGCGTTCGTCCTTTACTATGGGGCACAAAAGTTGCGACATTTCAGATGGGTTTTGGATGTAGCATATCATAGTACGTAAACATGGTGTAGATGTAGATATACGAAATCAAACCTTTTATTGCAGGAAAAAATACAAAATTAGAATTAAACTTTAACCCTCCCCCCCCCCTCCTTCCCTTTAGTGTAGTAAGTTTAAAGTAATGCATTTTTCTCAAAACTAAACATTGTTACAGGTTACAACGATCAGTCACCCCATATGGAAAAGATGTGACGCTTTAGACATATCTTATAACATTGTTATACACTAAGTACGCTAAGATTCTGGGAATGAATGCTCATTGAAAAGGTGGTAATATTTTCAACCGAGTACACATTTCTCATTCATATTTATCTTCTTTTATCTCTGATCGCTTCGGGGGGTAAAAAGGTCAAGCAAAATGATGACGCTACGTGCCATTAAGATTAGTATTTCGATAAAGAATTGTCGAAAAATATTTATTACTTTTTTATCTCTCTGAAATCTACTGTAATATATTCCAAATCGGACATCATACAGAATGCCTTTAAATTAATCTATGTACTCTGTCTGACGGCATGGGATAAAAACATGTTTGACAGCTACCTAAAAACTAACATGTCAATACACTTCAAATTACGTATAGCTGTCCAACGATCTTATTTGGCGTGCGGTGACAGGTAGAAACTGACGCTTTCTGACAGTTTCATTGCATTAGGTTGCGTAGAAGTGACGCCCCCCCTGAAAACGTCACTCACACGCCAAAAGATCATTGGAAGATTGTAGTTGGTATGTTTAAAGAAGTCCTCCTTTGCTCTATGTGGCATATTCATCCTCCATTTTGGTTATTTTACCCGGTCTAGTGGCTTCTGGACAAAAGAGTCCAAGACTTTATCAGTGGGTACTTACCAAGACGTCAAGCATGAACTTAGTTTTCCCTAATTTTAATGTCAAATATTTGTCCTTTTCCGGGCAGGAGGCAGGCAAACAACTAACATTTCTAATGAAGCGAATAAATGATTGAACTGTCGACTGTATAAATGAAATGAATTCTGAATTTTGTATTAATTATCATGAATGAAATTTCGATTGATTTAACTTGTAACTAAGTATATGGGACAAGTTAGAAGGTATATAAAACCTACCATGTGGACCAAATTCCTCTCACATTGAACCGCCTTCAGGCAATATCGCACGTGTGCCCATAACAGCCAGTTAGCCGTCGACACCCGCAATATTAATGTACTTATACTCATAACTGCGTGGATATTGGTATAAATTGTTTGTACCCAATATGCCGCTCGATGGACATTGCATACGGCGCGGTAATATCAAATATCCTGTAGTTTCTAACTTGTAGTTGGCACTGGTTGGGCGCCAATTGATATTTTAACTAGACTAACACCAACGGACTGTATGCTCGAAAAAATAAATGATTGCGTTACTCTCGCTAACTGATGTTGACACATAATTGTATCAGGTATCATCAGACATTTTTGTTGATAGCTTATTTGTATAAAATACTGAATATCATTAACAATAATAAAAGTACCTAACTGACGGTCCCAAAAAGTGTTTCGGGTTGTTTTATCAAGAGCTCATAATAGTATTTACAATAAAGTTCAGGAGCTCCATAATAATAACAACAAAGTAATAATTTCCTACCCTCCGTTCCCGGTATTTTTATTGGTCTAGCTCTAGATTAATTAGTTAGATTCATAAGTATCAATCTCCTTAGCAAGATATAAAATCCTTTATTTTCTTGCTTGATGAACATTAATTCTTGTTAAAGCGGGATCTTCTTTCATTTCGTACTAATCTTATCCCGGACATTAATTTTTACCATCGCAGTATGAATTTGAGAAACGACATTTTCCCTATTTGTTTCCTTTTAAATTTTTCGTTTATTTGCTGCATTAACATTTAAAAAACATCTCTGTCAGTCACATTGCCTCTGACGCGACAGCTCCAAAAATGGACGCAATCTCATATTTAAATCATATAAAATACCTACCATAAAGTCTGAATTGTTTCCAGAAGAATCCATTTCCCCCTGGCCCATAATTTATGTAAGTAATACTTACTCGACGTTGTTCAAATTCAGACTGATATGGGTGAGACAGAATTTCAATTAAATCAATAAATAGTAAGGAATAAATAATGATGGGTTGGATTTTGGTGCGGCACTATGTTTCGTTTTGCACTCGATTATAAATTAGATTTGCATCATCATCTTACTAAATAACGAAATGGACGATTAACCTATGTTGAGGCATAATGAGCTGCAAATCAAAGGACAACTATTGGTTATCAATATTAAAAGTTTCGACTCCCTAAACTAAATTAACCATAGGTGTAACGATAAAGAACACCAAAAAATAAACGTTACAAAAGTAATTGTGTGTGGAACACAAAGTAAGAAGAAAAATACTACTTATATTTACTTACCACGCTCCATACTTTATCTCTTTATCTTTAGTTCCCTAATATAAGATTTTGCGACAACGAATCATTAAAAATTCCAAAACATTCTCTATAAATATTTTAGTATATTATCGGTCTATCCCAATAACCGATCTCTATCCTTGATCTGCAGATTACGCGTTACATTTGACAGTTGCGCTATGTGATTTATATCAAAATTGACACTAGCAATCTGAAATCTACAGATTAAGGATAGAGATCGGTTATTAATTTCGGCCGTAAGTATACAGTCACCCTTTCTTGATCTGTTTAACCAAATTCAAGAAGAGCCCGGTGGCCCATCAAATATCCATATTTAAAAAGGGCTTTTATAATTAACCGACTCTTCTCCTTTTCTCTGGATCCCTCGTCAAACTCAGAATTTCTGCTGAGACAATACGCACCCGTTTTGCGGATAACAACGCCGGGATTATCTGTGTTATTTCTTAACGAATTTAGCATAATTAAAGCGTTCGACCTCCTTTCTAAACGTCTAGCACCTCTTCAGAGAGCAAGGACGATTCTTCAGCGTTTTAGCAAAGAGCCTTTCGTGATAAGCTTTTATATTGTTGTCTGAATCATTGAAGATAATGAACAGGGTAAAATAGAAAATATTGCTTATTCGCTCAGGTCCATCTATTTGACTTTACTTTGCATTACCTAATGGGATAGAATTGGATTAAAATAGTACTTCAAAACTTCAAAGCCTAGTGACGGGTAGCAGGTACCCGGCAAATGTGCCTTTATATTTAGCTTGGATATCCTGGGGTGCTTCATAGATGAAATAAACTAAGGAGCGATATTCCTGTCAGCCAATCGCGATTCAAGCTTGAATCTATTCTAATATACTGTGCAAACTTCCTCTGTTCCTGTTGGCTGTATACATTATGTATTCCGACGGAAAACAATACGTGGCAACATTATGTGGATCTAATAATATTTCGTATGGTACGATGATCCCAGTTGAAATGAAGCGAGGAATCTAAGGGGAACTCTATCCGGTTCTGCCATTAACATATTCTGTGTTATGTTTCACCTTTTGTCTCGCAATTTTGTATTTTTGCCTCGTACGGATACTCACGTGGCGTATCGGTATGAGCATGCCTGCTGCCGCTGCCTCGGGCTGGTAAAGATAGGGAGCTTGGAATACCGGCCTTTTTTTTGCAGAACGGTAACAATGTTACAGGGATGCCTACGCTCGTAAGACAGTGGTTTACTAGGCTAGGTTTGGCTTTGGACTGAGGGAATTTTCAAAATAATTAAACTGTCATTATAAAATGCCATACATATTTTAAATTAATAACGTAAACAAGATGCAATTCGCTACTATTGTACGCGCTGAGAAATGTGTTGACATGACAAATCAAATACTGTCTTCCAACCACAGATACTATAATATTATACTAATACCGTATAGACCACCTAAACTGAGATGCTATGGAAGCTTCTTTAGTTCGAAGCCATTATCGCTTGGTGCAGCACCATCGAAAAATTGCAAATACCACGAGATGGCGCTAAGATATATAGGATTTATTCCAAGATTAGCGCCACCTAGAAGTATATTAACTGAAACTATGGCGTTTAAATTACAAATCTTACTCCTCATGCCATCTCTTTTTTACGAAGGGTTACTAATACGGTATTGGACAACATTAAAAATATTCGACAAAATGTGGAGAGTAGCGTAGAAATCTATATTTCATTATATTTTAGAGTAAAATAAGTTTATTTTCTGCGGATTCCAGAAATTAAAATGTATAAACTATCAAAATATAATCTGTGACGAAAACGCTCTGTCTGACGTTTATATTTCTCTGGTGACGTCACACGCTCGTCTCTGACATCTTGCTTGACTGAATCATAATGATGGCGGGCGTTCACTCACGAGCATGTGACGTCACGGTATTCATGTGACCGGCGCCATTAGAAATACAGTGTTTTTGGCGCGGTTTTTTTAAATTCAACTATATTATTAATTTTTATTGAAACTACAGAAGATATCCCGGAAATATTAATGTAGTGCGCTTAAAATTTAAAAGATTTATTTTAAAACTACTTTCAATATGAGGCCAAGACCGTATTCTAATTTGTATGGGATGAGCACCCTGTGCTTCCAACGATCTTTTGGCCGATATGTGACGTTCACCAGGGGGCGGGCGCCTCTACGCAAATAATGCAACGAACTTGTCATCAACACAGACCTTTCATTCCTTATTGGTCATAGAGCGTTTAGTTCCACCTGTCACCGCGGGCCAAAGGATCGTTGGAAAGCTGTAGCATACATTTAGCGTTCGAAGAGTCTACGTTGAACGAATTGCAGGTTATGTCTAGGGCGGCTGTTATAAATATCCAAGTCAACCGTCTCGTCCAACGCCTCTGATTGGTCTATATTGGAGCGCTAACTACATTTTATAACCATAATGTCAGCGCCAGTATGTATTTAAGTGAAACTTTATTTGAGTAGAAGTTTGTGTTTGCTATGAGTAGTAATTTCATCGTGTCACTAGCAATTATTTCAATACTCGCATCTCGTCTATTCGCAAAACGTTTCCAAGCGCAGTTGAGCGTATTTTGACCCAAACTGACAGCACGGCCAGCCGGGCACGACACGACACGCGTGGCGTCGCAAGTCGCAATCGGAACAGAATAAAAAAAATCTTGCTTCCCTTGTTTGCAATTTGGATGCAGGCGGATGTCAGGCCAAAAGTTCATTATTTCCTTCTGCAGAGCATGTTTCGCGAAATCTGAAATGCAAATATAGAGCGGGAAAAAGCGTGGACTAAAACGAATATTGGTGATGCTATTTGCTTACGTTCCACAGGGAATTTTATTGAACAATCATGAAATGGCATAACTGTGTATAAGTTTTACATAAATTAAAGAAGTCACCAGTTCAGTATGCGTATGGGTTTTTCACTCAAGACTGTATCTTACAAAAATAATACTACATTATGCAACTAGTGAATAAAAGACGGATTACTGCGTAGGCCATAGATGTATCACAAGCAAGTGAAGGATTATATCGGCTGAGTTACGACCGTAGGGAGTGATGCACCATGATTGAATCCTGAGCAACGCGAGGGATTCTTACTCCTTGTCGACAATCATAATCAACCAATTTCCACAACCGATCAAAATTCGACCAAGAAAATCTCCTAAAGTCATTTGCACAAGGAGTTCGTGCCCGCCCTGCCCCCCTTCGCGCCTCCCGCGGCCCCGGCCGCGCGAATACGGTATTATTATAGGTAGATACCTAGAACGCTAAACGAGAATCGTTGATATTAATCCATAAAAATGCAATGTAAATTTTATAATTCAATTTGAAAAGTCGTGATTTCTACTTAGTTCGTCATTTGACTAAAACACCATTCGCCATTTTGATTCCGACTTTACGTCACTACGATAGTCCCATCGGCGAAAATTAGTACTTGGTCTCGTGTTTTCACTATCGGAGTGATATCCCGATCGGAAAATCATGGCGTGGCGGCTAGCGTTTCCGCGCGACAATGCACTATCGTAAATTAATTAATGATTTTAAGGAATTTATCAGTTTCACAAAATTTAAATAAAATTTCTACTGATTTATCACGGCCTCAATTTTTTTTCAAAAAAGTTTCCACATAAGCAATAATACCCTATTGTCGACCCGGTGCCGGTGGTTGTTGTTTTATTCAATGTTTTGGTGTTCTAAATTAAAAGTGAGTAAAAGGGCTTTTTACACACTGTTTTGCGTGAGTTAAAAGTAGCTTTTGGGGGTGAGTGGTATAAAGTCTTTTGATTAATCGAGTTTACAATATTTTTCTTCTTATCGTGTGGAAGCTTAAGAAATTGTAAATTGTTGCAAATTAAATTACATTTTTCCTAAAATTGTCCACCGCTATGGCGTTTGCCGAAGCTTCCAAAAGATCCTCCTCGTGACATTTGGGGCCGCCCTACATTAGTTCCTAATTGATCAGCTAACTTTACAATTCGCTATACAATCATCATTCTTCCTAAACCATGCACAGAACAACAAACATTTCCTTGAAAATAAAACATTTCCTTCAAGTTTACTTCTCCGTTTTTCCTGAAGCGAGGGAAATGATTGATAGCGGCTTTGCTTTATAAAATGAGCACTCGTCGAGTCGTGCTTTTCGCTTCCACACAAATATATTATTTCGAATTACGTCATTTAACAATTTCAAGACATTACGTATATTATATGTGCTGTGCGGTTTCCTGCTCTTTTGTGGGATTCCAGTTGACTGACTCCCGGTTTCGAAGAGCGATCAAATGTAACAGACTGTTAATCTCAGAAACTGGGGGTTGGATATAATAGCCCTATTACACTATGCTGTTTTTTAAGCCCGATTGGCAGGACAGGGTAGGTGTAATAAGAAACAGGGAGGCAGGATCCTAAACAGGGCGATCATGTGTACAAACAGGGAGGCAGGGAGCTCAGTCGCTCCGGCTAGTAGTGCGGAAAGCCTGTCCTGTTGTAAAGGAACGGACATGGAACGAGACATTTTTGGTCCGGACATAGTTCCTTTAATATGTCAGTTTCAGTTCAGTTTCAGTTTTTTATTTCTACAATTTATATTGTATTAGAAAACAAAATCTTATAAATTAACTTAAACTAAGGCATTGATGAAGATAAAAGTCATCAAGTATATATACAGACATTTCTTAAGCAAGTATTTCCTGAGATCAGTTTTAAAAATACTAGTAGATTCGATTATCTTCAAACTTAGAGGCAACGCATTGTAGAATCTAACAGCTTGGTAGCGAGCACTATGTTCTACAACTTTCAGAGAGGGGGTCACAGTATTGATGCGGATATCTTTGTGCCTCGTATTTAACCTTCGTATCTTCTCATCTGGAGTTTCTAGCCTATCGAGCGAGCTGTCTGATAAAATCGGTCAATAATACATATATGTATAAAGAAGGAACGGTTAACACACCCAGCCTAGCGAAATGGTCCTTGCAAGATGTCCACGGTGGAATTCTGACGATAGTGCGTATTGCCCTTTTTTGCCAAACGCTTTTGTGAGGTTGTACTTGTATTGTATCCGCGGCGATGTGCTAGCCCCCTGTCACGAAAAATGGAGTATTGAATCACTGGCTGAAAGTGGGAACATTGGTGCCTCTGCCACGTGAAAAGGTGTGACGCTGTGTGTGTGTGTGTGTGTGTATGTATAGTCCATGTGTATACTGCGACCGTTTCCGTTCCGCTTAGTATACCATGACTACGGGAGTCGGGGATTTCAATGAACCTTTCTAGTTCCTCGGAGTATACCAAGTCGTTCGTACTCGGAGTATAGTGTTTTCTTTTTAAATATCCGTTTAGATTGCCTTTTGTCCCTGCAGAGAATGAGATCGTAGCGGAGCAATAATTGCACTTTCCATTTTTCCCAGCGCTGATTTTCAGACCATCCCTTAAACTAAAACTAACAGAATTAGCGCACGCACTTATTTCTCAAGCGAGAGTACAGGGAACGATTTCTCGCGTAGGTGTAATAACTCGGCATCCTGCCTGGGAGACAGGAACCCGGGAGGCAGGGCATGGTAGACAGCGTAGTCTAATAGGCCCATTAGTGTAGGAACTGATTGTTATTCCATGTTTCCAAGAATTCTTTACAAAATCGTACGGTGCTTAATAAATAACATAAAAAGTAATATTTGTTATTACATAGACAATCATTCAGAAATTCAGACTCTAGACAAGGAATAGAATAAATTAAAATCAAAGACATTTTGATGATAATTTATTATTGTCACAATACAATACAGAATGATTTGACGAAACTAAAATTAGATTTCTGAGGACTTAAATGACTGAAAATTTTAGATAACTTTACGAGCTTGAATATTTGTACAAAATGTTTCAATTGGTGTCACAGTGATGCATCATAGTTCCGACGACCGGTCCAAATTATGTATCAGACTACTAATTGTCTCAATATATGGTTCTAATTCATGCGGGTTGACTATTGGGACGTACCCATATCATGGCGAGCGCGGCGCGGATTTTGTCACGGGAGGTTGAGGGTGGGTGATTGACAGACAGAACAAATGGAGCATATAGCTATCACTCACTTTCACGCGACTAAACCCGCACCGCCCTCAGTATGCTACGGGTGCTGCACAACGCAAAATATGAAACAATATATGATGAAGAAGTCATTTACGAAGATGGCTTACTAGGGATCGTTACCAGTATTCTTACTACCGGTTTTAAAATAGGTATAACCGGTGTTAACTCTAATTTCTCAGCGCATGGCTCGAAGTTTGAAGTTAACACTAAGAGCGCTTTCACATATAGGCGTTTCTGTCGCGCGACTGCAGCGCTACTAAGTCGCGCTGCAGCAGCGCGACTGGGTTTCATACATATTTCAGCAGCGCGGCTGCAGCGCGACAGCCGCGCGTTTGTTGTGCGACAGCCGCGCGGCGTGTAGCGCTGCGAGCGAATCGTGGCGGATACGCCGTGTAGTCGCGTGCGATTAGTCGGCATTTCACCAGTGTTGCAAACGCATGTGTAGGAAGTTTCAAATTAATTACCTACGCGCCCCACAAGGATGTTCGATACCGAAACATTCATACATGAAATTCAATCTCGGCAATGATTGAAATTCATGCTGGAAATGAAGACAATGAAACCACCCCTACCTCAAACGCGAGCCACCCCACGTCAAACGCGCATCTGCAGCGTGACTGTAAAGCGCGACCGAGACGCGCAGACGCTAGCGACTTCCGCGCTGCAGTCGCTGTAATGTGAAGGGCTCCCGCCTGCAGCGCGTCTGTCGCGCGACAGAAACGCCTATATGTGAAAGCGCTCTAAAACCCTCGACACTAAAAATAACAGGAGTTAGCGGTCAGCACACACAACATTCAAAGGCATCAATTGCCATTGAATGTAGGCCCACAAACCGTGACATGCCTACAATTACAGCCACAGGCCACAAATAATAGTTGAGCATTGGGAAGATGCCTAGAGAAGAGGCCTATGACCAGCATTGTTTCGATGTGGGCTGAGGATGATGATGATGATGATGATTGGGTACATCGACCAGTTGAGCTACGGGTAATACCCATGCTTAACTTTATGCAGTTGAGCAATTCGAGTTGAGCAGGGGCCGTCGGGACCTAATTCATTAAATACTTAGTTTTGTATTATTATTTCATTATTATTATCATTTTATTATTTCTATTTGCTCTTTGTAAAGTGTGTCCGTCCGTTATGCTATACATATATTTTACGGGTAAAGCTAGGAGGCCAGGTAAACCTAGATTTACCCGGATAAACCTAGTATTATCCAAACCTCTTATACACTACACACACATGCCTTTGGCGTTGCAGACGGAAATATTTGGTCAAATCTTTATGTTTTAATGCTTGTCAGTACTGCCATTTTGTGTATTAATCAATAAATAAAGAAGCTCGCCTTTGTAAAATATTTTGCTGCTCAAACTGCTCAACGGTATACAGTAAGTGACACCAAATTCGTGACATTCAAATTACAGGCCATGTCGTACAGTTTTTTTGAAAATGACTGATTTTATTACCCCTATTTGTTGCGTTTTAGTAGCAATATTGGCGGTATTGAATACAGGTATTTAATAGTCTATACATAACGATAAAGACAGAAGCGGAATGACAACAATACCTCTTAATTCGAATATCTTAAGATAAGATAATTTATTTAATGTAGGTACATTACATGTCATAGAATATAGAATATAATTCTTTCATTAGCGGTGATAGTTTGACAATTGATAGAGGTATAAAACCGGTTTTACAATCCCTTACCAGGACCACCCGATCCCCCGGAAACCATCTGGCCAACTACGGGAATGTTGCCACCCTGCTTGGTCCAGTAGTTGACCAGTTCAGGCATGTAGTTGGTGTAGTTGGTGGCGGTGTTCAGATTCAGAGCTTCTGGCCCCATCGGTGGCATGGACGGCATTGGCATCGTTGATGGATCAACTGGAAACGATGCGTTGTTTAACAAACGTTTTATGAAAGTTGTAAATATGTCTGTACGAATTTGATATACACAGATACATGAAATATCAAACGAAGTCATCTCAGGAACCGAAAACATAGCACAATTTACATTATCACGTCAAAAATAAGGTAACTTAGCAGCATAATTTTTTCATACGAAGTGCTGCTGCAGTGCACACTTAGTGAAGCCTATAATTAAGATTTATGGCCTGTTTCAAGAAGTCCCGATAAGCTTTATTATGAAACGGATTATTCGTTTTTTTGCAGACAAAATTCATGATTTATCTGTAACACCAGACTTATTGGGAGTTGTTGAAACAGTCAGTAAATACTTGCAGTATTAATATACTTACCAGGGAAATTCAACCCGGGAATGGAAGGGAAGGTAGGGATTCCAAATCCACCACCACCACCAGAGGGCTTGTCTTCTGGTTGCGGAGCCGCGACCTGTGGGCAGAGATATATAACAATACCGTGGAATAGAAATTATATTTACAGGTAAAGAAAGCCATCATCATAGGTGTTGCAACGGCATCAAAACAGTGTCCTAAAGACGATTGTCAACGCTCCATGGTTTACCAAAAATGAGGAAGTGCATAGGTACCTAGAGATGCCAACCGTCAAAGAGGAAGTGAATAATATGACAAGAACCTATAAGGGCAGGATCGACAGACACAAAAACCAATTGGCCTCAGCACTGGGCACTCTCCCTTCCAAAAGAAGGTTGAAGCGGAAACATGATTGGGATAACATATGATCAAACTAAAACCATATTAGGCTACCCATCAATGGAAGGGACTGCCTAACATGCCATATAATAATTTAAAGAAACTGCTTATGGTGTTGCCACCGATCGCATGTTGGACAGAAACATTGAAAAAAAAGAGATGTTTGATTCCCTAGGTTGGCTGTGTACTACTTAATTGTATGGAGATTGTGACGTTGCTGATCTTAAGATTGTGGCCTAGGTTAAATAACCGGCCAAGTGCTAGTCGGACTCGCGCACGAAGGGTTCCGTACCATTATCTATAAAAAACCGCAAAAAAAAAAGTATGGGAGCCCCCCCCTAAATATAAATTTCATTTTAATTTAATTATTTATTTTTTAAGTAAATAATAAACTCAATATATTGTGAACATTATAAGCGTCTACCTGCTACCATTATCAATATCGAGCAAAAATTAGCAAAAAAATCACGTTTGTTGTATTAAATTTCTTTTGATTTTTAGTATTTGTTGTTATATCGGCAACAGAAATACATCTTCTGTGAAAATTTCAACTGTCTAGCTACCACGGTTCATGAGATACAGCCTGGTGACAGACAGACGGACGGACGGACGGACAGCGAAGTCTCAGTAATAGGGTCCCGTTTGGCACCCTTCGGGTACGGAACCCTAATATTAAGAATAGGCTCGTTTGGACGATTTTGTTTTCTAAGATAGCATTTCACACTTACCGCCAAAGCGATGCAAACAGCGAAGAAAGCAAAAGAAACAAGACTAAGCTGAGACATGTTGCTGAATTTCAGAAGAATTCTTACTGATGCCTTTTTTCTAACCATTTCAAGCTTATATACTCGTTCAATTCTCCATTTTCAATATTAGCGGCATTATCAACGGAAATCCTTAATTATTGTCCTTTGGATGTGGAAAAAAACAAGTTTCATTGAAATAATTAGGCAGTAATTTTAACTTGAATCCTAAGTGATATGATAACATAATGAGAAAGGGATGGTTGGGATATTGTGACTTGGTATGCAAAATTGAGCAAGGTTTATAATGGACAAAAGAAATATAACAGCGAATATTGACATACCAAGTACAAATCAAGATAATTCCCAAGAGTATGAAACAAATATGTAAGAATGTTAGTAGTAACAGTTGTTATCCAGAACAAGGTAAAACAACAGTTGCCGGAAAGCTTAAAAATAGTCCAATTACAGGTAACATGTTATGCTATCTATGTTTAGGAGTTCGATGTTCAATGTTCAATGCATCACTATCACCTAGCTAGACCTTACTACCTCAATAATATGTACTTAGGTAACTACATAGGTTTAAGTTGCAAAATAAACAATTCCATTCATACACAATTAAATTCATCTAACTATTATTTCCGTAAAGAAAACTGTAATTTTATATTTGCGCGGGCGCGCTCCTGAATGCGCAGCTTTGTATAACCCGATAAGCGCAAGTGCCAATAGTCCTCTTTTAGATAATGACTGCCTTAAAATTACAATAATAATGTAACGTCTTCCAATATCCTTTGAAACGAGCTGTTCTGCTCCGTGTAACGAGGTATTAGTATAGCCTCATAGCGTTTCCCTGCTGAATTCACCTGGCTTATCACGTCACAAAGAGTCAGTACCTAAGGAAACGAGTTTAAACTATTCAATAAAAATATTAATAATATGAATATAGTTTCTACAATACGAAGATAAATTGATATAATATGTAAAAGTTTAATATAAAAGATAAACTACAAATAAAAATTAAGATTATCATATTTACTAGTTTATTTATTTGTTCAAAACATAATACAAAATAGTTTCCAGGTATTTCTGTGGTAGAAAAAATTACCAATCAACAAGTTTCAAGAAAGTCGTGGTTGGTACTCGTAGTTACTCCTGTCCGAAGCATTAAATTGTTATGAACTTGTTTCTAAGAAACTATTTCTATTTTCCGTGCGTCAATATAAATTAGATAAAAAAAACTGAGAGCTGTTTACTTTGCGGGAAGTGGCGCAGTTTTTCTGCGTTCTTGAATAAATAAGTACGTTATTGTTCTGCCACCAAAGTGTCGAACAGTATCCTTCTCAATAAAGTGTTGAAGCGTGAAATCGAGGACATACGCCATAGATCACTGAGAATCTTTACATTATATTCTCCAGAAAGGAACTGTTCCCAAGGATGTTTCTTTATTCGCAGTACCTTATATACCCAAAAAGTTAAAACTTTGTAAGATATTCGGGAACTTAAACCCAACACTGCATAAATATATGTAGTACATTATTCGCGCAGGCTTTAAAATTCTTACAGCTCTTATTTCTAAATTATTGCATAATTGAAACAAAAAGTAAACTTTAGAAAAAACCGACTTCCACAAACCCTATTTGATTAGATTGAGTTTAATGCAAACTGCAACCCCTTAACCCCCCCCCCCCCCTTTGGGGAATTAATTTTGTCAAATCCCATCTCAGTGCTACCCCACGCTACTAAGGAACCTCTGTACAAAGTGTCATGGCTCTAGGTCCACAGGTTTAGGCTATGCGTTGCCTGCCCGTCAGCCACGCATTGTATTTGTACCTAGTATTGAGCAGTTCTGGTGGCCATATGTGGTCTTCATCAGCAGTTCCGCATCACAATATTATGCTTACCGTGAGTAAATGCACGAGTTATTACTAAAAACACAAAAATCACTATAGGTCTGCCTATAATATTTGAAGAGCTCCCTCGATTTCTCCAGGATCCCATCATCAGATCCTGACCTGGTGTCAATGGGACCAATGGGAAGGTAAACCCTTTCAAACAAAAAAATAATTTTCCAAATCGGTCCATCCGTCTAGGCGCTATCGGGGCACATACATAAAAAATATATATATAAAAAAAGGGAAGTCGGTTAAAAAGTATTATTTTTTGGGATAAGTTCCATACGAATCCTCTCTACCGCAAAACATCAATGGCGAGTCCAGAAACGAGGGTTGTCATTACATCGCCGGTGGTCGCCACAACTTGGGCGTAAATCGATCGTTAGGAGATGCCACGGTTCATAGGGAACTTGTAACAAGCTACTTTCGGCCGGGTTTTCCGATCCGCTTGTTACAAGTATTATGGCGGTGCGAGATAAGCTTTTGACTACGCTGGTTATTTTCCTTTTGATTTTCATTATGATGTAACTTTCCAAGGGCTTTAAGACAACCTAAATGCTGTAAGGAAGGTTTATTTTTATTTTAGTTAGGATTTCAAAATTAATAATTTATGTTCTACAATGAAACTACTAACAGACATCCATAGTAAAGATATAAACAATTTCACTAGTTTATTACTAAACAAAAAACACAAAAAATACAAAACATGGTAAACATGTTTAGAAAAAAGACTTTCCTACAGAAATAGCCTCCAGCAGCAGTTTCTACTGATTGTGTTTGTTTGTACTTAATATCGATTTTTGGGAACAAGAACAAAATTTTCCCGGTTACTTACGACTATTCAATCATCCAAGATACAAGATGTTTTAGTAACCAAACCAACTGTTTAAAAACACTAACTCTTTACAAACACTAACTATTTTAAGCCGTATTCAATATTGTTCGACCTCTATTTAAATAAAAGTAGGTACAGATGAATCGTGTGCCGTTTCTTTAATATTTTTTTACCAGCAAACAGTATTTTCTTGATCCGGTTTGAAGGACTATGAAATGTATGAACGAACACCACACACACGCTACACCACTGTATGAATCAAGGCAACAGGAAATCATAACATGCGCGAGTTTCCTCTGATTTAGATAGTGGCAAAGTTTCCATTCGCAAACGGATATATATAAGTTTTGGCAGTTCGTGTCGATTCTCGAGCCTCGTTACGAACACTAGTATTCGAGATGTTAGTAGATAATTTTGTGCTTGTGATTTTACTAATAACACGTCTACCATTGTTGTTGGTTTCTATCAAATAACGGTTATTAAAGCAAAATAATTAAAAATTTAAGTATGTACGCATCATTATCACTACGAAACTTCAAATATAGGTTTGCTAACGAGAAAGGGATTTTAGAATATTAGATAAAAGTTTAAAAGTTGACATTTATTGTGGAATTTTACTTATGTTTTACTGACATTTTATTTATATTTTGTATTTGTATTTAATTATTTATTTGCATCAGCGCACACACACACACAATATAAAACATAGCAGATACTTAGCGCTGAACAAAATAACATATAAAACATACAGACACAGATAATTTGCACTAAGATAGGATATAGGTACCAAAGTACCTATATCGCACTAGAACTGAGGGTGGTGTGGCATTTGCAAAAGGGTTCTGACTCAGCATGTGCCTGAGAAGTAGACTCCTCAGGCGCTGATCTTCCGTCAGTACCGGAACAAGGGAGACGGCGTGCTCAACTGAAATTAATTTGTTAGTGTATATGTACGCTTTGTTTAAAAGGTATAAGTTTCTATACTGCGCAAATTGTTAATATTAGTAGGTTAAGCTAGTATTAATTAATTGGTACCAAAGGGATTAATGTTATGTAGATAATAAAGAATAGAATAATAATAGATTTTATAGTTGAACTTATAGTTGAATTTATAATTAATTAATGACATTTTATTAACATTATTATGGATTTATAATACAGGCAATATGGATTTATATTTTACTTGTAATTTCATGTGTTTTGTTTATATTACATATTATGTCTGGAAATAAATGATAAATTAATTAAATTAAACTATAATCTTCGTTTGGGTTCACTGTCGTGTCGAGCATACAATATGAGTAGACGATTGAACCCAAAACGGGCCATTTAACATGAATAATAAGCCGCAACAGTATGCGTCACTCATTAACGCAACCGCTATAAAATAAAGTCACGTTCGTACAAAGTTTCCCCATTCATAAACAAAAATCGCTTAATACGATTCAATTTCCTCGAGAACGCGACAACAAAAGCTGCGGCGCGTTTTCATTGTTGAATGGAACTTCGCTCCGCAATGCGACTATAACATCTATAGAGATAATTAAAAAGTCAGTTGACTGGGTGTGAAGGTTTCGTTTCAAGCGATTAATACCTGAGTATAATTTAAACTAAAAGTAATTTAGGTGTTATCATTAAACGGGTACTTAAGTATGATAAAGTTTTTAGAGCACTTTAAAGCTCTAGTTAGAGCTAATTTGCGAGAGAAGAATCTCTGAAAAGATAACAAGTTATTTAGTTGGACCACTAAGTTCTAGTCCGGTTTTGTCAAGGTGATGGTTTACGAGTATTTCAGTGAATGCCCTGAACAAGTACCTATAGAATAGAGGTGGAATTATACTCTGCGGTATTATGCGATATTGTGACGGGGAAACCATAATAACCTTTCATTTTAATTGGAGCTTTCCCGTTAGCCGGCCGGCTGCGCCTGTGCAGAACTTTATGGACTGGGGTCTGAATGCACAATTTCCAAATTAAGGTTTCTCTGGCACTTAAATCCATGCTTTCGCGGTCTCTCGTTGGGTTACAGTTCCATGGCCTTCAAGCACAATCTTCGGGATTGCGCCATTATCTAGATAGATAATTATTTTAGTTAATTGAAGGCAAATTCCAGATTTGTACCATGGTTGTATAAATAATTGGGTATAAGGTATAGCTAATGGAACTATAAGCCTGAATTTCTTCTCATGTTATTAAGCTTTGTATGAAAAATCGTGGTGATCCAGTATGCTGCTGAAGCTTTTATTAAAGTTGGTGGACTACAGTAAATTATACTCTTTTCGCGTGTAACGTTATTACGAACTTGTTCTCGTTATTAACCATGACATATTTTACTTAATAAAATGTGCAAGATAACAAATCGTTATTAGCCGGTTATACAATTATCATTTAATGCGTTTTCGTAATTGAAGGGTTCAAACGAAAACAACATTGTAACGTGTATGGCTGCTTATGCCCATTGCATTTGCTCCAAATTCTTAATTAAAAGTTTTTAACATATTTGGCTCTTACTTTCAAAAATCTGGAGTGATCTCGTTACTTCTGGATTACTGGTTTGTAGATAGTATCCACAGAACCCTAAAGTAGGTTTTACCTAGGCAAACTTGAAAGCCTCTCGACTAGCCTTCCTTAGGGAAAATAGTCGTGGATTGTTTATTGCTATGATGAGATTGCTCCGGTAATTCACAGGAAATAATCCGAACGAAACAGGTAATAAAATACTATTCAGTAAGTAGCAATAAGAAAATGAGTTTACGCTATACAGGATGACTTTTGGGTCGTGACTTTAATATATTGTTTCTAACTCGGTAAATGATTGCGGTTTCAGCTATTTAAATAATCACAACTATTAGTTAAATAATCCTTATTAATTCTGAATGTTTGGTCACCTGACAATTCCTGTTAAAACCTTTTTCAAATAAACTAATCAGAGGAGTAAGAAGTGTCAAAATCAAAGGCCATAAACAATTTTGAAAAAGTCAAAAGATTTTTGCGCTATTGGAGTGTGTAGGGTGACCAACTGACCCTGAACCAAAATAGGAATACATTTTAATTACTGTTTTGAAGGTCCCAAAAAAAGATGACTTTGTGAGCTCTCATCTACAGCATAACATTCCTAACCAATAGGCAAATCTAATCAAACACACACACGACCCCGCAGTCACCCTGTATAATACGAGCAAATAAGAGTAAACATAAATACTTGATAGAAATACAAGGTGACATCAAATTAGATGACCATATTTTGGGGTATGATATGATAGTACTCATCAATTAACAACTTTACCCAAGAAACATATGGTCGCAATCGAATATATTTTTGGGGTCTTCCATAGTAACTTGTAATCAGCTGATCATAGAGATGGGTACTATCATTTCCCAAAAGGTTAGCTCATTTAATGTCACCCTGTATACATGAATGTATAGGAGTCAAGGCTCCTTCCATCAAATATGATAAGTCCGATTGAACAAGTAAATATTTTTTGTAAGTTAACTTACAGATGAATCGGTCACATTGGTTTTATTGGATATTATGATTAGTTTCCTGAAAATAATGTAGATTTACCGAATTACTGCTAAGTTTTTTTTCTCTTTTACTTGCTTAATGTATCTTCTGTGGATATCTGTTACCGGCTTAATTTTTGTATTTACCACCACTGTACATAACTCATTTATTTTATATGCTGTTGATGTTCCAAATGAAATTAAATAAAATAAAATTACAACTCTGCTCTGATTTGAGAGCAAAAAGGTAGTGAAGAGTCAGTATTAAATTGAAGTTGTTTCAATTATCCTGAGGACATGCCCGTCTAATGATTGGAAAAAATCACGATTCTGATTGATTAGGGGCACGATTCACCTTGGTTATATCTCGTTTTGCAACAATAATGGCTATTTGTTCTGGGCGACGATTAGCTCATTCATATAGTATATGTAGTTGTCAGGTGGAAAATAGATAGCTTCTCAGAGTACAGTGTATGTATATGTAGATATAATCATAGAGGTATGACCATTACTCTAAGAATCAGTCTCCTGGAAAACGCCATTTCCGTGTCTGATGCAAACCGAAAATACTTCCAATATTTTCCTAAAACTGGCTTAACTTGTCTGTCGGCACCTCACCTGAACTCATCAATCATGGTTCAATTTGATTGCATCTAGAGCCGACATTGACTGATTCTCAATCTTTTCTCTGTCTCTGAGACGCAATCAGGCTAATAGTATAAAAGGTATTTATGGGGACGGAGCCATATTCTGATGCTGCTCAGTCTCGTTTACACAGAACGATGGTAAGCGATACTTCATAACATAACGTATCTAATACGGGTATCTTTATCTATGAAAATATCATGTATACCAGAAAAAACATAGGTTTATTTAAGACTTTAGGTCATAATCATAGTATTAGCACTAGAAATAGAAATAAGATTGCTATGCCCGCGTTCAGACTCAGTAAGGTTGCTCACTCTTTTATGGGAGTATGTGTTAGTTTTTATAATAAAATACCTAATGAAGCAACGGACCTACCAGAAAGGAGGTTCAAAAACTATGTCAAAAACGGCCTATTGAAGAAGTCATATTACAGTGTAAAAGAATATTTAGATGACAAAACTGCATGGTCTTTACCATCTCAGCGCACAGAAATCCAAAGAGGGGCGATGGACTGAGTCAGTACGTCTCTCCTCGGTGTATTGTTAAGGTAACATTGTATTTTTAAGGCTCTGATATTTTAAAAGAGGTACGGGGGAGGTTTCTTGCCCTTCTTTGCTCCATCCCTAAGCCCACAACTTCCGAACGGGCGGTAGTATACAAAAATATTAATATTATATTGACGTTGACTAAGTAATATGTATGATTTTATGGTCAATAAAAATTTTGAACTGAACTGAACTGAACTATGAAATTAATAATTGGAATTGATTAACTTCATTTATTATTATTATTTATTGGTTGTTTCAATATACATGTATAAATTCACAAGACGCCAAGTTGGCAGACCACCAGCCAGATGGACGAATGACATCACCGTCATAGTCGGTAGGCAGTGGATGCGGGAGGCACGGGACCGGAGCGGATGGCGCGGTAGAGAAGAGGCCTATACCCATCAGTGGGTAGGTGTGGGCTGATTGATTGATTGAAATTCACAAAAAAGTACTCGTAAACCTTTTAAGGTTTGCCAGAGCACAGTCAGTCTTCGATTGAAAATATTAGACAACCTGTTGATGTTGTGAAAATAACCTTAGTATTTTAGTCGTGCGTGTCTTTCGCGAGCTTTTTGGTTCTGCATGAAATTGCCAAGGAAACTACAAGTCGATAGGCCCTTGACAAAGGATACCCCGTGCCCTTATAAAATAAATAATGCGCCAGTGCGGAATACTTCCCCCGCTATTCCGTCCCGTCCCTGAATTGAGTAGTCTTAACTCAGCGCCTAATCCGTACTTGTGTTGATTGATATCCGCCATGCTACTTGTTATCTTAGTTCTCGAGCTCGCGATGGCAGTCACTTGTCGGGTCGATGGCAGTCACTTGTCGGGTCGATGGCAGTCACTTGTCGGGTCGATGGCAGTCACTTGTCGGGTCGATGGCAGTCACTTGTCGGGTCGATGGCAGTCACTTGTCGGGTCGATGGCAGTCCCAGTGGAATGCGACAGAATTTTGAAAGGGTTACATACACATATTTAATACGTAGATAGCATCGTAAATAGAGATGTACCCACCTATAATAGGTAAGTTAACAGATGTCGTGCACTCAGTCAATGTATAATATCTATACAAGCCTTCCTCATAATTTTTGAATAAGTTGGTCGTAAGTATTTTAAAGAATGCCAGTTGGAACCACACTTTGTACTCAAACAGTTTTTCTCGGCTTCTACAACTTCTTGGTACAACTTTGCAGCTATTCTTTGCTATATTACTGCAGTAAAGTTGCTTTATGTGAAGAAATTGCCTTTTAAACTTTACTCGCCGCTGTTATTAGCAGTAATAATTTTCGGTGTCTGAGTTTCATGAACATAAATTCACAGTTTGGTGACAACGCACATTTGTCGGACTCTCGGGTGAGAGGCATATGCTGAGAGGCTGAGAGGCAGGCGATGCAAGCCATGCAGAAAAGCTTTGATAGGCAGGTTGCCATTCTTTGCAAAAACTTTTCGGCGTAGTCTGCGTCGTCGCCTGCGTCTCAAAATATGCCCACACTCCTGGAGGCCGATTCTCGTCTCTATAGCAAATTTGTCGAGTTTGACAAATGGGAGATCCTTCGCATTCAAATAGGCGAAGGATCTCTTATTTGTCGAATACGCATTCGATTCTACATTTATTTCAATACATTTGCCTTTTTGAATGCGAAGGACCTCCCATATGTCGAATACGCATTCAATTCTAATGGGTGAGAATCGGCCTCCAGATGATTATTTGACATTAACGTTGATCATATGGTTATTTAATTACTCTAAGTACGGCGGATACTTAAGAGTCATTAAGGTTTAATGAACCATCAAACCGATTGCAATTTTAAATTAACATATATCCTTTAGCAACCCCTATTCAATCATTAAATGATTCTGGATACGGCCGTTAGCAATAGTATGATAGATAAAATGTTTACTCCCATACAACGAGGAGAATGTAAGGTCACTCACAGGTAGATTGATGATGAAAATCAGCCAGTAAAGAAGTAAATAGGTACGTACTTACCATTACAACGCTTTAGTACAAAATTTGTCTGTAAAATTCTAATATGAGAACCATTACCGTAGCAGAGCAATTTCGTCTGGCATTTAGGATTCCGTCCACCGAACGAGCCAAAAGTATTCGGCAGAAACCCGACCGGCATTCGGTAGACCAAGGCCTCGTCCCCGCTTGTTACTAGTGGAGTTTAAATCTGCTCCGCGTTATATAAATTGTCTCTACGCTTCCCCGGGATTTTGTATACATTTTTTGGAGCATTTATTACTGGTTATATATTTCCGGGAGCAATTTGCAATGCGGCGGTGCCGAGAGGACTGATTTATTAGCTGCGCGCCTCTCGGATACATTACATGAGTAGGTGCTGTGTCACCGCAGTACTCTATAAAGTATGTGATAAAATCTAGATAAACAAGGCATTTCATGTAAATAGCGGTCGTGCGGGAAAACCGTAGGTCATCTCGTAGTTTGTTTACGGATGATACGAAGTATTTAAAGTTAAATAACGGAAATAATCACATTGATTTAGACCTCCATTCTTCGAATTGAAAATATGAAGCAATCCCCTCGCCCCTGTAAAAAATACTTAAGCTTAGCTGTAGGTACGTAACATTTTTTATTTTTTTGCCGGCCTGTGGATCTAATTTTGCACTTTATTATCCCAATGACAAAAGAATACTTCAACGTAAAGCGTTTATCATCAATCAATCTGCAGTTAGCCTGATGGATACAAGGATAAATATTTTGTAATACTCACTAACTAAGACCGTAGTATACTTCAGTTTAATTTAAAGCAATATTAAAAGAGAATTTCATAATCCCATGTATCATAAAAGCAACATAAAGGCATGTAACCCGACTTTGGAACGTTTGCCTTTCATGTTGCCTCATTTTGAATGTATCGAATTTATGAATTAGACGAAGAGATTCAAGATCTGTCATTCTCATTTAGAACCGCAAATTGTACCTGTATTTGTAAATAATTCACCAATCTTCAGGCACCTGAATCTCCAAGGTAACTCAGACATTATGTGACTTAATTTTCAACATGCTGATCAAACCTTCCAAAATGAGTAAGGGGTCCATTAACTAAATAAATAACATTTCAGAACGTAACCGCCAAGCGAATCCGAGCCCTGTCTTCCTAATGTCTCGTGTAATTCCTATTTATTTTCGTGCCAAATATATGTTTGCGATGTGTTTTTGTTTGCTCCCATCAGAAAGATGACTCCAGGTTCATTAAGGGAGGGAAAAACGATCTCATGCATGCATTCTGGGCCGCATTCAGGCGAGAGTGGAAGCGTCGCGTCGTCAGTTTTGTTTGCTAGTTGATGATATCCGGTCTTCCGTTACAGTTGGCGCTCCATCCATATATTTTATGCGAGGTCGACTGTTTGTTGATACTTTTTGTAACATGTTACTACGATCACTAACATTATTTTGATAATGTCTAGATGGCCTTGCTTCAAGACATATTTTTTCAGTACTTATATAACTGTAACGTTCAAGTTGTAATAACTACAGACACATGCATGCATCAGCATAAATTGATATCATTCCACTGACGAAATCACAGGTCCAGGAAATTGGTTGACAGCTGGTTAGAGCACTTTTACTAAATAATATAGTTTAAACCCAGGGTAGGCCACATCTACAAATAAGTCTCACTTAGGTAGATGGTTCTTAGTCGTTTTTTCTCTCATTTTCCCTAAGCACCATAAAGAGTTCGAAGCGGCAATAATGGCATTACATCTCCACAACATATAACACATGGTAACACAAGAAATGGCATTACAGCATTTAGAAAGACGCTCGCTACTAGCAAGCCACTAATTGAAGTTTTTCTTCACATTCACCATTCCATTTTGCTTCAGTGTATCATGGCCAGCTCACATGGACCTTCCCCCCTTCCCTCGAGACCTGAGTCCTCGGGGGAGGAAACAGTAGACATGTGATCTGTCAGAGCTCATGTTACCGTGGCCATGTAGTCGGAACTCATCTAGACGCAACCGCTAAGTGGGCCCAAGGGAACGCTCAAATTTTAGTGCGAAGTAGAATTTTGAGCACCTCATTAATTCAAAGATTCTTTTAAACTTTTTCACTCGGCCCCGCTTAATTAAAATTACTTTGAAAGCTTCTAAGGATCTTAAATATAGTATACACAGGGCGTTGAATCATAATAAATCCGTGAATGTTTATGCGAAGTCACAAACTTTTTAGGGGTTTTTTCGTGAGTCGTTTTTCATCATTTGCATTCGTAGTATTAAATAATTTTGAACTGGGTTTCCATCACACCAGCGACAGGGCCAACGCTTGTTTTTGCTTTTGGTGGGTATGCTATACATAAAATAAATGAAATTATGTAAATGGAAATACAACGACGCCGCGGCAAACATTTTATTGTGTATCAGGTACAAACCATATCCTTCTGGGAAATGATTTCGAGAGACACGATGATAAATCCATACGAGATATACTGTACCCCTGGGCATGAGGGGCTTGGTTCAATGCATTCTTTGGAGAGTATAGGATTTGCAAGAATAGACCATATTATTTAGCTTTTTCGAACTTGTTACCTACCCCTTTCCCGAAAGACACTTGACCGTATTTTAATTAAATATGGAGGTAAGCCGCCCACACCGAACAAATGTCGGGCCTGATAAATGCGGGACCTGCGTAAAAATCCCTAATAAAGAATTGGCTTGTAACCTGCCGAAGCATATTGATGGTTTTCAATTATTTGGTTAGGCAAGCCCTTACCTGTGACATATGATCTTTGTTACGCTGCAATAGGGAATTAAATTGAAAGTTATTGAACGGTTTTATTGAGCTGCGGCAACTATAAAAGACTGCGTTTGTGGTCCTGGTTGAATTGTTGGTAAAAGTAAATATTTATTTTCTTATTAAATCCATGTATCCTCCTAACTTGAATTGATAGCACGCATGAATATGATATTTGTTTAGTCTTTTGTTACCCTTACTTAAATTTTCTGTAGTATTGTAGACAATCCTGTTATTTATCGAGGGAAAATAAACATACTTATTTCTATTTGACTTTTCGTCTTTTAGTCAAGCTCTGTTTCAAACACCTGATTCATGAATCATATTCATTTTATATGTAATTTTGTTTTTGTCATATCAACCGCTATGACCAAAATTACCCTTCAACATAGTGCTGTTGTTCATGACAGGATGAAATACTCAAGTTACAGAGGGCTGGAATATTTGGGTCACCAAGTAACTTCATTCCTGCTTATAAGATTTACATCGCCGTCACGTTTGTCCCCAAACCCGATATTTGGGTGAAAGTCTCAACAACAAGGCTCAAAGTTCCGCCATCAATCATGATCACGGCTCTGAACTTAGTATTGTCTTCTTCCGGTGATTAACCTAGATGATTCTAGTTAGTCGATAATTTGAAAAATTTAAGGCACCCTGTCCGGCCCTTAGAAGTTACTTTCAGTGAAATCCTTAAGGGGTCAAAAGGATCTGACCTGACATACTAAACATAGATTTGAACGGTACAAAAATAATCTTTTCTTTTTAATCTCTACCTACGACGTTAGTACTACAGTATTTCAACGATATTTTGGCACTTAAAGGGACGTTTACAGTTGGGCGCTAGTTCTACGCAAATTAACGCAACTAACGTGTCATCAAGCGTAACCTCGTGCCAAAAGATAGTTGGAAATATGTATTATAGTAGGTTTGACCTACGTATTATATTAAAATAAAATTCTACGGTAAAGGTTACTTAACTAAAGAATAATAATAAGGCCTTCAAATTGCTCCGTTAAATTGTCTACTCTTTATAATTTTCCGTTGCAGTATTTTTAAAGAGCATAAAACACTATACTAGTTTCAACTTTAGGCATATTCAACAAGCATGAAACTTGCACATTATATTATCAGAACCAACATTGATGTAACTGTAACAATTCAGCCAAATCAGAGCCCCATTCACGTACTTGCTTGTAATTTCAGGTCTTTACCGCGATAACAGTTGTTATGCTTGTTTTACATGATTGCAAAACTACCGCATGCCACAGCCTTGCCAAATGTCATTTGCATGGCGGGAGGCACAACAAACTAACGTTCCAGCCAACTTTGTGCTTGCGGGAGTTTGGCAAACCTGGACATCTGGACAAGCACGCAAATCCATCAAGATTCAAACATAAGTTTTGCGTTTTTAACGATAAAATAATTCGAAAAGTTAAAAACTTAAAAAAACGACTTCGAGACCTTACTCAATCCTCTCTACTCGCGTTGCGAATGTCGTCTAAAAACACGAACACAAGCCTACAACATCTGTGTTCTTACTGTTTTAAGTCCACACATATTACACAATATAGTATACTTAAACGAATATCAGTCCCTTTAGTCAACCCACAGTCACAGAAAGAAATCAATACGTGATTTTGTTTACCGTTAATATTATGTTAGACATTATACTTTGATGTAGTGACCAAACTACTAGACCGATTCCTGAAATGAAATGGAACCAAGCTTATGAGTAACCCTTTCAAACAAAAAAGAATTTTTGAAAGCGGTTCATAAATAGTACCAGTTTCGATGTAACACACATTAAAAATAATAATGATAAAAAGAAACATACAACCGAATTGAGAACCCCCTCCTTTTTTTAAATCGGTTAATCGGTTCTCAACCATCGGCTTCCAACGATCTTTTGTCGCTTGAGTGACATTTAGCGGGGGGCGCTAGTTCTAACTGTCAAAAAGCTTCAGTGCCAACTGTCACCGCAAGCCAAAAAATCATTAGAAAGCTGTACTCTGCTGGATAGAGACAGAATTTGAGTGACGAAACCTGCGTTTCTTTGATGAAAATATGACCTGACGCAATTCGGACCACAATTAGTATAGAAGAATAATAAAAAGTCAGTAATATTTCAACCGCTTAGCCTCATGCGCGAACCCGAGTAGCATCTGTGTGACCTCGTCGCCCAGCTCGGGTATCCTCTCCTTCGGCCACGAGAAATTGATGTCGCCTCGCAGCTCGTATGTGTACACCAGCCGAGTGTTCAGCTTCGCACGCACCCAGTCTATGCTGTCCCCGGACACGCGATCTGCGTCAAAAAATAGCTGAATGCCATTACGTAACGTCACTACGCCGCCATTGTACACGTGAATGGGGATTTGTAACATTGCCGTGCGCGATGCGGCCCGTGAACGTCAATTGTAACACGCGAATGCCATTATGGTCATTTTTAGGGTACCGTACCCGAAGGGTGCCAAACGGGACCCTATTACTGAGACTTCGCTGTCCGTCTGTCCGTCCGTCCGTCCGTCCGTTCGTCCGTCCGTCCGTCCTGTCTGTCACCGGGTCCGTCTGCACGAACCGTAATAGCTAGAAAGCTGAAATTTTCACAGAATGTGTATATCTGTTGCCGCACCAACCACAAATACTGAAATACGAGAGATATTGCAAATTAAAGGGGGCCCCGATACAAGAGACGTGTTTAGATACACTTACGCATTTCAAAATGGAGATCTTGACTGAAACTGTATATTTATTGTCATAGCAACCATGTCATAGACACATATACTACACATTTAAATATGATAGCATATTTCGCGTCAACCCACATGGTTGTGGTTAGCCGGTATGATGTAGACTCTCAATCCGGAGGTCGTCGGTTCAAATCTCGTGAAGGCATAAGCTTTTTAAATTTTCTTTTTGTTTATTTTTTTATTGTTTTGAGTGCTTTTGATTTGTTGTACGATGGTACGGTACCCTTCGTGTGCGATACCGACCCGCACTTAACCGATTATTTGATTATGTTGTTGTTAAAGTAAGAGCATTGAACGACCATTGTCAATATGTCTCTACCAGAATTAGGCCCCTGCAAGGGTGTACAAGTCACCTTACCTTTATTGCACAAACAATACATTATGCAATGGATGGAGATGTGCAAAGACGAGCTTAGTACAATTTGGCCTGAGTGGATCAGCTGATTTGTATGGAGAATTGAAAAAAAAAGTTACTCTGATCAAATCGCTTTCATAATGAAAGTCGCTCAGAATGATGTCCCTAACAAAGTAGTTTCTCATTTTGCGTTATTTCATTTACACCTTGTATAACCTTTCTGTGATATCAAAGCCTGGTATCTCTATGTCTATGACACGCTAATGAAATCTCTTCGTCTGTTGACGAAGTTGTTGACGTAGTAAGTATTACGTAATAAGTACAAGCGAAAAATAGTAGATTGTTTACCAAGGGAGTAAAGAACTATTTTTAGGGCGAGAGTGTTTTTTGAATCCTGAGCGACCGAGGGATTCTAGAGTTGAGTCCCGAGTGTAACGAGGGACTCAAAAGTAGAATCCTGAGGGAGCGAGGGATTCAAAGTACATCACTCGAGCCAAAAATAGTTTTACTCCTGAGGTGGACACTCTATTTTTCATCACCCTCTATGAGAAAAGTAGTAAGTAATCAATCAAATAACATACATGTACCTATACAGGGTGTAACAGAAAGGGGTGGACAAGCGGAAAGAGGGACATCATTCTAAACAACTTTCACTATGGGACCGACTTGATCAGAGCAACTTTATTTTTATTAACTCAGGACATTTCGGGCCTAGCGCTCAGCTGATCTGTATGGTGGTGTGAAAAATAATGTTGCTCTGATAAAGTCGGTCCCATAGTGAAAGTTGTTCAAAATGATTTCCCTAACAACCTTCTTTCGGCTTGTACACGCCTTTCTGTTACATACACCCTATATTTATTTACACAATTGTCGTGATATGTTGTGTGTAATGGTTTGTTGAAAGAAATCTCTTGTTATAAGTTTTCTGTAGTCATTCTTATGTTAGTACAATAAAGAAATTACCAATTACGAATATGTCCTCCACATAGTTAAAGCTTGTTTAGTATTGGCTAAATCTTAAAAATTGGTTCAAAAAGCATTTTCAGATAAACACTTTGTTCCTCTTGAATTTTTCTACAGGATTACAGTTTTTACATACCTATATTCCTCGTGATTTTATTGGTAACAGATCTTGTATTTGTCATTCGCGTTTGTTGTTATCATCTGGAGTTAGACACTCACTTTCACTCATATTATTTACTCATATCCGCAAACGAAATTGAAATAATTGCAGCATTCAGATTTGGCGCGCTTTGTTTACAAATTTTCCACAACTTTTTAATTATTTGGTCCGTGTTTCGATATCAATTCTGTAAGGTTGTTTCTCTGTTGTCACCAATCGGTGTCAATCGATTCGGTCGATCGGATTATCTAATCTGTGTCGAGTACGCATTTTAGTACAAACTTTTTTTTTTATTGGCTGCGTTTAGAATCGATCTCTCTTTTAATTGGGTCTGTCAGCCTGAGTGGTAGTGAAACTGATTAGTGACAGCATATTTTTCCTTTGTACTGGCAACAAAATTAAAAAGTTACTTTTAGACCCTAGGGACTAAATGACCTACTTTAGTCCCTGTTTGTCGGGACTAAAGTAGATCTTTTTGAATAGATGTGATGAAAACATAATTACGACGACACACTGGAAGCGCCGCGGACGAGGAAGAAGAACCCTTCTAGTTAAATAACTCATTTCATTCATTGTTAGAACTCTAGTTTGAGGTTCTTTTTCGTAGATAAAGCTGATTATTAGAAAGTTCTTTCTTCTCTCTCTCTCTCTCTCTCTCTCTCTCTCTTAAAATACTCCTTCAATCTCCGTTACACGCAGAATGTCGTTTATCTACGATTTTTCATGTACACAATGGCTTCACAGGACATTAAGCGTAAAAATTACACAAGCGAACGATGTAGAAAATACTGTACTCACATAAAAGTACAGAGGCACTGTCTGGGCCATCGTAGACTGCTCCATTGACTCTCTGTCCGTATTCGAGGGAAACCTTTCCTATTTTTACCTGCGGATAAAATTCTAGTTTGGTATTAAATTGGACCGCGGTATTTGTACAAATAGCTAGAAACGTTTGTCTATCAGAAACATTATACACGGGACTTCTTAAACATTTGCTAATAGGCCCTTTGTTGTTTATACAATAGTGCAATACAATACAGACATGATGGTTAAGAGTAAGTTTTTTTCACATTGTTTAAGATACTGACCAAATCATCATAGTTATCGATGAGACTGTGATCATCTGTGTCCGAATATGGCACCAGCAATAGCTTTGCGTCACTGTGAAATGAGAGGTAACCTAAAAGATTCGGCACTGCTGCGATGTACTCGGACAACGTTCTCGTCTCGATCTCGGAGAAGGGGGCGGGGCCGACATAGCTGTAGTTGTTACACGGGTCGTCTGATCCACCACAAACTGGAATACGAATCAACCGTTTTAAATGAATAGTTAGAATCCTAATCCTAAGGGTAGATTAGCTTTCTTGGAAAATCTGTCCTTTGCCTTTGCGACATATTATAGCAGTACATTTTCAGAAATACCTTCATTACTTCATACTAAACATGCAAAATAATTACAAACAAACCGCCCAAGAATCGCCTGGCCCTCTGGACCTGGAAAGCTCCGGAGCGGTTGTTAAATCCAGATTTAATTATAATGCGAAAGTATACGAAGATATACTCACGATTCCAGTGATGGTCCCAGTTTCTGTTGGGATCTACCCCAATACATCCATTAGGTAATTTAGACCGTGTTTGCCTCCAAAAGCGATCCTGTATAAGTACAGAAAAAATATATAAATATACATATATTTATTCATTAATAATTTTGTATTTGTCAGTCTGAAACCAGTAAAATGCGAGCAGGACTCGCACACTGATGTACTTTCAAAAGCCAAATGTGCTAATTCACTGTAGGTTTTGGTTCTCTTGTCAGTATCAAGCATAGTCAACTTTTCGGCACAAACTTCCGTTCCTCAATTTTTCTTCAAAATTTTAAGGGATCATAATTGATGTCAATTTCAACTACTTAGTATCTTCAACCATGAGGAAAAGGGTCTTGACAGACATGAACAAGCGGAAAACAAAGTGTTCCTTGATGGGTACCTACCTAACTTTTTCTTTGTATGTCACGGTCACGGCACCCAAATAAAGATTCTCAGGTGTCTAACCTTTGTTACCTACTGTTCATATTTGTGACTGTAAAAAGTCCACTGCGCTGACGAGGAGGCTATCCAATGGCTGCTTAACCTGCCACCTTTGTACCTTACTTCTGATGAAGTACTTACAACAGTGCAGCTATATTGGTAACCGTCAGGATTAGCCACCGGGATGATGTGCCAGTCGAACGAGTCCCTCAGGGCGGTGATGTTGGCATCCTTGTTGGTGAGCAGCTGGTTGATGAAGTAGGTGATGGTGGCTGAGGTGATCCACTCATCGGCGTGGATGCCTGTCATAATATGCCGCTATTGCATCATCATCGTCATCATCATCATTGGCCTTATCATCTATTTATATTTTTATTACAGCTACTGTGTATTCTGAGTCACATTATATTTCTTGTGACTGAACAAACCGGGCAAGCAGTGCAAAACTGCAAAAGTTTTGCACTGCTTGCCACAAAACGGTCATTCAAGCAAATTCTGCGTTAGCATAAAATAACATAACATAACATGGTGGTGGTAAAAAGCAGCTCTATCTATAAAGTAGGAATGGGATTGTGGCATTTGATATATGTGGGTAGAGGTAAAAACTTCAGTATGTAGCCGATCAATAAACGTACTAGACGCATTCCCTGTTTTCCTTTGCTTACCCGTGGGATTCTTCAGGAACACAACAAGGATATAAGGCAAAACAAATAAGTTGACCAAAGTTAAGCAAACGAGTCACAGTTTAGTTTACCTTATTTTACCTACCACTACATTAGCTTCCTATGAGAATGAGAGTAGATACGTATAATTTACCAGACTCGATAAAAACGGCCGGCTTTCTTCCTCTGTTTTTGCTCGGAGTGTTGATCCTCACTCCGAGAATATCTCGCCCTTCGTAGGTTCTCCCGCCCTTGATAATTTCTACTTGTTCATTGTTTTTGCTGGTTTTCTGTAGAAAAGCGTAGATCTGCGCAAAAAATAAAGACAAGAACTGGTATTTTTGCGCTAACAGCGGGAATGTAACAAGGTGACCTAAAGACACACTTTACTTACATTACATTTTTATTTCAATTCAAATAGTCATTTTAATTACTTATCGTGATATGTCATTATTACAAGTAGACATGATTGATAAAAAAATGTCTTCATAATGTTTTGGGCCAAGCAGTAAGCCAATTTTAGGAAAATATTTTCTTAATTTACTTACACTATTAATTTGATAATATTCAGTCCATGTGAATTCTTCTGACTCCACACATTTTTCGTTTCGAACGCTCCTTGAAATTCAAATTATTACAATATTAATATTATTATTTGTTGAAATAGAGTAGTAAATTAAGTCTTCATTTGTTTAGTTACGATACAGGCTCTATTGACTGTATTTTGCATATATTGGAATTAGTTTGATTGCTTGAGTAAGTATCATCATTTGAACAAACATTGGCAAACAGATAAGTCTTAGCTGCCGTTGCTAGAATGAATAATGATTAAACTCACTCTGAAAATCATACTCTATCATAATAAGCGTTTGGTATAAATGTAAATGCAATTTATTAATATAAAGCTTTGTATGGAAGAGTTCATACTTACTCAGGTATCTTCTCATTATGCTCACTAAAATATCTTCTCAGTATGCTGGTCTTGGGAATTGAGACGTTCAGGTGGCTTTCCTAAAAACAACAGCAATAATGTTTCGAGTCGAGCAATACATACATATACAAGGTGTAAATGAATTAACGCAAAATGAGAAATTACTTTCTTTGGGACATCATTCTGAGCAACATTCATTATGAAACCGATTTGATCAGAGTAACTTTATTTTTCACTTCTCCATACAAATCAGCTGATCCACTCAGGCCAAAATGTACTAAGCTCGTCTTTGCACATCTCCATCCATTGCATAATGTATTGTTTGTGCAATAAAGGTAAGGTAACTTGTACACCCTTGCAGGGGCCTAATTCTGGTAGAGACATATTGACAATGGTCGTTCAATGCTCTTACTTTAACATCAACATAACCAAAAAATGATCATAATGGCATTCGCGTGTTACAATTGACGTTCACGGGCTGCATCGCGGACGGCAATGTTACAAATCCAAAATGTACTGGGAAGTGAAAAATGAAGTCGCTCTGATCAAATCGGTTCAATAAAGAAAGTTTCTCAGAATTATGTCCCCAACAAAGTAGTTTCTCATTTTGCGTTACTTCATTTACAAGTTGTATACAATCTAGGAATGCCGTACAAACTCGCATATAGCTGAGAACAAATCTTAATGGTGTTTTTTTTTAAACTGCTGTATTGAATTATGTTTACCGAGTAAAAGGTGCTCACATAAATTAGTCCATTTTTAAATCCACACTCCTTATCTGTTCCTGCATCTCGGCTGTTTGATATTGTTTTATTATGTAAAATAGATGAGGCATGTCGAATAGCGAGAACTACGAGTACACAAAGGTTTAGAATGACTTCCATATTGTCTCACGACTCACGACACCATACTAAAATGAAAACTATAGCGAGTTTGTTTATAATATAGCCAAGTAGGCAATGATATACCTACAGCTCGTTACTGTACACCTTGATAAGTTAACTTAAGTCTTATTGCAACCGTCATCATAAATATTAGTTTTCTTAATTGGACATGGCGGAAGTCTACTGTATTTATTTATGTAACTGTGTAATCATTTACCTAATTGAATGTTGTAGTATGCTGACTCCTTATCGTCAATACACTCTTTGAACAATTGACAAAGGCACATTAAATCTTTCAGTAGATCGCTGTATTTACGACGAGTTCGAAACGGTTAATGTGGTTACTGTAGTAATTTTACAATTTACAATTATCTTTTAGTATGCATTGATTTTACAGTCAGGTAGGTATATCAAGGCAAGGCACGTGAATTTCGTTCACGCAATTTATCTGTGTATGGGCCATATATCCTGTAACACGTGTAAACGAAAACTTTGGCAAGTTCCAAAATTGTTTTGTTTTGAATTCAAATATCTTGTACCTAGCTACATTAGCCGCGGCGATAGGCTAGTCCCCTAATGCAGCGGTTCCCGAATGGTGCTCTGCGGAACCCTGGGGTTCCGTAAAAGGCTCTCAGGGGTTCCACGAAAATTCATGTTTTCGATGTTTTTTTCGAGTCTGGCCAATCGTTACTTGCGTCAATATAATTCGTCGTCATCATACATCGTCGCCGTCATGCAATCGTCTGTATAATTTGCGTCCACTTGATAAATCTCCAAAATCATGACGGTTTATGAAAATTTTCGCGTTGGCTGACTCCGTCCATAAGTTCATGTGAGATACTCTTTACTCGACTCGCTAGCCATCTAACTGCTCCGTGCACAGAGTTTAGTTTACTTCTTACTTGAGCTAGGGCTCCGCACAAAAACGGTGAACCAAGAAGGGTCCCGTAGCCAAAAGAATTCGGGAACCGCTGCCCTAATGTATAAGGGGCTAAATCGTGCATATGCCATAGGAGAAGGAGTGACACGATTGGAAGTTTTTTACGCGGATGGTTGAGTTGAGAGCGTTTAACTGTCATCTGGATCGGGTTGATTTTGTTTCTGAACCAAAAGTCAAGGTTCAATTGCATGTCAAGTGGATAGATTTTAAGAGAAAGATTTTAATCCAGAAACCGGTAGTATCATTTCATTCGTTAAATTGATTTCCAGAACAGCCACTGTTGTTTGTCCTAACTATTTGCTCAGCAGACTACACCCGTGTGATGTAATAAGATCTCGCTTGAAATTCAGTTCGGAGAGAAAGTTTCTTTTAAAGCGCAGAAGGGTACAAAGTAAAATGTCTCACATCGAGCTGTGAATCTGTTCGTCGTCTATTACCATGTTGTTATTGGTGTTTATGATGTATTATTTCATGTATGAATGACATCCAGTAGATATAAATGAGGATTCTTGGACAAAAATCCTAAAATTCCCACTAAACCTTCGCACTGACACTGGCACGGATTCAGGCCGACCAAGAATGCACAAAATAATATTTTGGTGGCGTCGCTATTTGCGGGAAGGGACATAACCAACTTCCTCAATTTGTTTCGTGTCGTGTTTCCAAAATCGATACAAAGTAAACTTATAACGATGTGTATAGCGCGGAATAAGGATGAGGTGGGCTCGAAATTGGAAAAGTCTGCTTAGTTAAAAAGCAATTGAGACTGATTCAGCATCTTACCAAGGCCTGCGACACATGTCTGCGAGTTTCATCAAAAATATTAGGGCAAGATTAATAGTAAGTTAAGCAAATTAAGCTTTTTAAACCAAAATAAGTACCGAAATAGAAAAACACGAAGGAACAGATATTCCTTAGAAAAATTATTACGATGAATTTGCAACCATCTAACCAAACTGAACTTTAAAGCAAGATATACAGGGTGTAACAGAAAGGTGTAGTCATATTTTAGGGGGTTGTTAGGAAGAACATTCTGAGCAACTTTTACTACTATACCGATTTGATCAGAGCAACTTTATTTTTCATTGCTCCATACGTTTTGGTCCGGGCGGGCGGTCAGCTGATTTTATAGAGAAGTGAAAATAAAAGTTGCTCTGGTCAAATCGGTTTAATAATGAAAGTTGCTGAGAATGATGTCCCTAACAATCCCCTAAAATATGACTACACCTTTCTGTTACAACCTATAAAGCCAGTATAATTCTTAATCGTTAAATATGATGTAACTCAAGTAATTGTAACAAAAACCTACTTCCTTCTTGTCATTTGTTTCGACATAAACTGTTCTAATATCTTGCTACTGCCCATTGTGTTTAAGTATGTAGGTATTCAAACTCCTAAATGCTCTTACTCTTAACTGTCTCATATGAGAAACGACCACGTTTATGAGAATGGCGTCCTTCATAATGTCATGGCATGGTCCAGACCAGACGGACGATAGCCTCTTTAATACTAATACGACTTGACCAACGTAACAAAGCCTTTCGGAGCCATCTCCATTGTTACGAAAAGGTGCAAAAGAGGTGCGATCCGTGATCCATGAGGGATTTTATTAAATTGGTCGCGCAATAATCGGTTTTCGGCTCTGTTTACAGCGTTAGCGATTTATTATGAAAACTAATCAAAACAAGTCTGATAAGAATTATTTGTTTCACTTTCCATCTAATATTTTACTGTAGTAAAACTGGGGCTTCTGCATGGATGGTTTGTGCACTTTGTGAAAGAAGCCGGATTTTTTTTCCACAGCTAGTACATATGCCAGGTTCATATTTTCGAAATTGAGGAAAGTCGGATTCGACCTGAGAGGCCCGTGAGGGTCTTGTTTTTTCCAGTTTTTTCACGTTTCATTCGAAAACAGTCCATATTTGTAAAAAATAAACATTATGACTAAATCAAAGAAGACAACATTTCCCGTCGATTATAAAAATACTAACTTAATATTATTATTTTTTAAATCAAATATTTTTATTTGACAAACATAGGTATATTAGGATATTATAGTATAGTAAAAAAATGGATCACTTTGTTTCGCCATAGGGCATACAAATATTTCATAAATCTAGGTAGCACATGCAGCAATATATTAATTAAATTTATCCATGCTATACATTCATGTACATATTTTAGTGTTTTGAAGCAGACTTACACCCAGTTTCCTGGGCGCTGATTAAAGTTAACAGGTTGGTTAAATCAGTTTCGGCCAATCAAGTTCCGTCATTCTGAATAATAGCGGTTCGTGATTGGCTGAAGCTGATTTAACCAACCTGTTAACTTTAATCAGCGCCCAGGAAACCGGGCATGATTCTATTTTAAATGTCAACCGTGCTGACGATATAGCTTCACGCCTTCGGCGGAATGAAAATAGGGTTTACAGGATAATTGTTCATCTTATATTATCTTAAATGTCAATTTAGTAGAAATAATTGTACTAAATTTCTCCTGCTTTTTTCCGGTTCGCTCCTAGTGGAGGGCCAACCTTCCCCGAAGCTAGCACAAATACCCGTCAATGTATTAAAGTATGATGAAGCGCGGGTCATACCGGAGCGCGGACCTTACATTTTTTACCTCCTAAAGAGGGCTTATTGCTTTTATGCGGGGCTCGATAACTTAATGCCTCTTTTTGTTAAAATTTTGACGGAGAAACCAATATTAAACAGAGTACCTGTATGTACTTGCACGCCTAGACAAAGTTAACAATGCTACGAAAACGAATAGAAACGAAAACTTAAAATGTATGCGATTTGACATTTGGTGCCGCTAGCGTAGCGTGACTAATTGTCAAATCGTCGTCCCTGATATTTTTTTAAATTGTTGATTGAGGGTAGAGAGGCCTTTGCCAGCAGTGGGACATTACAGGCTCGTAAATAAATAAATAAAAATAGATTAGACCGCTGAACTTTTAAAGATGAGTAGTACGTTGGGTTAATGGTCTAAGAGTACAGTATAAATGAATTTAGCTATTTTGACAAATAATTATAACTATTTCTTGTTTTAATTAATAGTTTCGTTGCGAAAACGACAAAAGTTGACCAGGGGACAAACATAAACAGAAATACAACTTAAAATAGCAGTCATTTCGTATAGTATAAAATATTAAACTGCACTATGAAATTGACTCAAACATAGGGTTTGTTTTAATAATTTTTTTTATAACATTTTTATTTTAATCCAATTAAATTCGTTGTCCAGGGGACAAAATTAAGATTAAATAAAATAATTTTATGAAAAAAAACTCAAAACATTAAAAAGAAAAATTTCAAGATGCGGACAAAAAACATGTTGATTGACCCACCTAATTACTTAATTTTCAGCTGAAAAATTTAGAACTTTCTTGTCATGAGACGAGAAATTGCATTACCTTGTTAATTAAAGCCGGACTATACTGGGCGTGGGGCTCTCTGATTTATGTAGTACCCCTGTGTATATGTATATGTCTCTGTTCTGTATGTATTATGTATACTTATAGTGAGCAGGATAAACATTACATAACTGAGACGTACGTACTAACCATTTTCAACCGACTTCAAAAAAGGAGGAGGTTCTCAATTCGACCCGTATGTTTTTTTTTTTTTTTTATAATTTCGAAAAAAGATCAGATTTAAGATTTTAAGCCCGGTTACTGGACGAAAAATCTGAAGGATAATGTAACAGACTGTTAATCTCATGTCAGCTAATCACGTGTCGCTATTTTTAATCAATCTTCGGTTAATCATATATTTGACCACGCTCAGATGATAAGGATTGCCTTTGAAAAACGCCAATCAGTCCTTATACAAGTGTAGGTAAATGAACTAACGCAAAATGAAAAACTTTTTTGTTAGCGATATCATTCTGAGCAACTTTCATTATGAAACCGATTTGATCAGAGCAACCTTTTTTAACTTTTCCATACAAATCAGCTGACTCACTCAAGCCAAAATGTACTGGGAAGTGAAAAATAAAGTTGCTCTGATCAAATCGGTTTCAAAATGAAAGTTGCTCAGAATGATGTCCCTAACAAAGTAGTTTCTCATTTTGCGTTAATTCATTTAAACGTTGATAGCCCCTCAGCAAATAATTTGTGTAACGAAGGTATAGTCGAACATAATTACATTGCTTTCACATGCGTTGCCCCAGCCCGAGATACTTTTACTCGCTGAATAACTCCTGATTACATTGAAAAGTTCAATACAAACTTTGCCCCTCCCCCTCTTGCCCCTGCATCACAAAAGGTGGCTCCACTTCTTTAATCCAACCTTTAGACCTACAGATAAATCCTGTCCTGCCAAAGGACATCTTTTGTTCACGAAACGCCGTATACTGCGACTTCTAGGGCCGTAGCACACGCGCTAATACCAGCTATAAAGAAATACCGCCTTCTCCCTCACAGTCGCCTTTTTTAACTACAGTCTTCACAAAATTAAAGGCCCGTTTTGACAGTTCAAGCCCATGAAGTTTTAACCCCTAATGCGTAGGTAATAAAAGCCAACTGGTGCGTACAAGCAAAGCGTACAAGTTGCACCTAAGATAATTCACCAAGTTAAAAACTTTAAAAAAACCGACTTCATGACCTATTACTTAGTCCTCCCCGCTCGGTATACAAATGTCGTCTATGAACCCAATAATCGTTCAAATTGGTTCATAATCGGCGGAGATATTGCGTATAAAAAAGTTCATCCCCAATTTTCCACCCTTGGGGGTGAAATATTTTCTTCAAATTCAAATGAAACCACCCTTTTGATAATACATATTCAACAAAAAAATAATCGTTCAAATTGGTTTATAATCGGCGGAGATATTGCGTATAAAAAAGTTCATCCCCAATTTTCCACCCTTGGGGGTTGTTTTTTTATTATTAAATTTAAATGGGACCACCCTTGAGGTATTACCTATACGCCAAAAAAAGATTTGTTCAAATCGGTTTATAATTGGCGGAGTTATCGCGTAACAAACATAGAAAAAAAACATACGGGTCGAATTGAGAACCTCCTCCTTTTTTTGAAATCGGTTGAAAACCGCTTCTATTACCTATGCGTTAGGGGTTAAAACTTCATGGGGGTGAACTGTCAAAACGGGCTTTTATTTTGTGAAGACTGTAAAAGGAATTTTCTTTATCTACTTACTACGAAATCGAATCCCTCCTAACCCGCAAGCAACAGTCAGTACCTATCCGGATAAAAAATGGTCCGAAATGTTACCTTCTCGTTGAAATGCTAATGTATGGGATAAGCCACGTTCCGATTCATTATTATTCCAGAGTTTATCCGGCGGTGATTCGATAAGGCGTCTCGGTCGGCCTCAGAGGGCTGTATAGGAATGATAAGGTATTCAGGAGGTACCTATCGATTTTAGATATCAATCGGTTGTAGAGTGCCTTTCGGAATTAAATCTGAAAAGTGAGTAAAGTCCAGGATTTGGTTAAATCCTTGAATGTTACGCACGATAGGAGTAGCTTAGATTAGACCTTTTATTATTAACCCATTCACACTCAGAAGCACACCGCTCGAACGACCGAACAATGGCGAACTATTGTTATATCTGTTACAGAAAGATCTGGCTAACTTCACTGAAATTTTATTTATATTTTACTTGTAATTTTTATGTGTTTATATTGGACTAAATTATGTCTGGAAATAAATGATATAATAATAATAATAAACATTGACGGTACCTACTGATATGATATGTGCAGCTGAGACGGGCGGGCGTGCGGGTGGACGGACGGACGGACGGATGGACGGACGGACGGAAGGACGGGCGGGCGGGCGGGCGGACGGACGGACGGACAGCGAAGTCTCAGTAATAGGGTCCCGTTTGGCACCCTTCGGGTACGAAACCCTAAAAATCGTCACTCGCTCTCATGATGACTGGTTACGGCCGATGAAATATTGGATCGCCATTTCGAAATGTTATTGGTCGTTTTGAATGCGAGCATTCGGCAATACAGAGATTTAAAAGGTTATCTGCTGAAAGCTTTACAACGCCACTGAAATTCGTGGCAATAAAAGTGACGTTTTGGGAGCAATAATTTACATTGACAAGTATCGACAAAGTGCCGCCAACAAACATACCTCGGAACGATTTTCAAATTGAAGCTATAGGTACATAGATATGCGAAAGAACTTCTGCTTGTAACAGAAATTTGTTTATTAGATAAGGCACGTGTATGTCAAAGATATTTATGGTCGAAAGTTCTTGTTTCTACCGTTCGATTAAGAATAGACAAGACTTTACGGAGTTCATTGCCATAATAGCATTCCTTTAACATGCTCATAAAGCAGACATAACATCGTATATTTTTCTTCTTCTCGTTTGTCTTTCGCTGAATTTGATGTGAGTCTCTATTTTATGTGTGAAATAAACGTATTGGATCCATAAATAAGCACTAAAGGATAGACAATGCCAGTGTATAAAGTTACTCGTAGGCCTACGAGACATCTGAGGGTCAAATTAAATATAGTGCTAGAAGCCTGAGAAAATTTTAATACCGATGACAGTGTGCCACAGATTGTGTCAAACTACAGCATAAAATTTAACACTCAGACGGTATTAGGTTAACGCCTTCGTTTAATATTGTTTTGGCAGATTTTTTATTTTCAAGAATGATAAATGACCTTATATTGTATTGTACAGAGATTTCTTCAGAAGTGTGTTTGATTGATGAGCTCTGGTGTAATCGTTCGCGTCAAATGCTGGGTGTAAAAAAGTCTCCCATTTTAGCGAGTCAATAAGCGACGGATAAGTTTACCGTCTCTTTATATTCCTGGAACACGGAAAGTTACTAAAACCACTAATGGAGTAGGTATTAATTACGGAGGGACTTATAGTAGGCAGGCACAGACAAAAGGTATGCATCTGTCAACTTTGAGAGGGTATTAAGGCTGGTGGACTGTATAAAAGGATGAGACTGGTTTCGTAATAAAGAAGATGATATTTTTACAATGAAAATAAAATAAAAGGTAAACAAGGACATGAGCGTAGGACGTGAAGAAGGCTAATAATAATTTGAATGTGTCTGTCGAATGTGCTGGTCTTGATGGTTTCTCTATATTTTCTTCTACCGCCGGGCAGGCACACCGGGCGGGCGCAAGGAGGCCGTGACAGAGGGCATGACGCTTTTTTTGTGGTCTTAGGATGCCATACATTTAATTAAATAAATAAACGGTCAAGTGCGAGTAGGACTCGTGTACCAATCACACTTGGAGAGCGTTACACGTGTAATTAGGTTTCCACATAAAAAAACTATGATGTCATCCACGTAAACCAAATTGAATATTTTTGTAGAAAGACCGATATTTGCAGTTTTCAGATTTTTCCCTTTACTTGTGCTATAAGACCTTGCTTTGTGCCAAATATGATTGTAGGCCTACGGGATGTACCCTATAGGTTATGGGACCATTGCAATTACTTTGAAAATCAAACAATTTTACAGCATCAACGGTCGTATCGTTCGATTGCGTTGACCTAGAAGGTCGATATTTTCACAGCTTAATGCGACCACAAACCTTAACAACTGATATAAATTGGTACGTCATCAGCTTGATATGTCCAAGCGTTCTTGATATAAAAGGTCTTGACACACACACGGACAGACAGACAGACGGACGGATGGACTATAAAGTGATCCTTTAAGGGTCCCTTTTTTCCTTTTAAGGATCGGAAGCCTAAAAACTGGCATTGAGCGAAGTTGCTCAGTTGATTTTATCTATCAATTTTCGAACCTTAGAAGTAAAAGTGAAATAAGTCATGTTTTCTGGTCGTTGAGGCATACGCTGTGAGCATGAGTCACACCTAGCGTTGCCAGGTCCTCATACCGAAAAGCCGGACAGAGCTGTGAGTTTGGCCTAACATTTGGGTCAAAAAGCCGGACATCCTGCATTTTCAACAATTTTAAATATTCGTGTAAAAAATAATTTTTTTTTGGCCTAACATTTTGGTAAAAAAGCCGGACACTTTGCATTTTAGGGGATTTTTTGGTATTAATGTAGAAAATTAATGAAAACCAAGCTTTTTTGATAATTTACAATAAAACTAATGCCAAATTAGTCTAAAAGTACTTTATTATTAATCAGTCTCAATAATTCTTTCCTTAATTCAAATTAAATGCAACATCAGTCTAAATTATGTGTCTTAAATTCTCAATATATAAAACAAAACAGAACTTATTCTGTAAATAATCAAAACAAAAAAAATACAATACAAAAATACAAAAAGGTTTATTTTGTTCTCTCACTTAGTTTTACAGGTGAAACTTAACTTAGGTGCTATGTGTTTTGTCATATCTATGTGAGAGACTGGTATCCGTACTAGGAGGTCCTGTTTGACAGATTACCAGCCTCTCCCGACGCTGAACCGGAGTAATCAAGGTACCCAAGGTAGGTGCAATTTAATTAACAGATAGGTAAGAGAGTGTTATGGTGTGGAGTGTCAGAGATTGCAAGTGTGTGTAAACAAAACAAAACTTCTTCTCTTAATAACCAAAACAAATCTCTACTCTTATTAATCAAAACAAAACTTCTTTAAATAATATAAACTCGACACTTCTTCTCTTAAATAAGGGATCATTCAACAATTACGTGATCACCGGAAGGGGGGGGGGGTGCTTGTATATACATCGGATTATTTGGGGGAGGGGGGGGGGTAAGAATCCATGATTACGTCATCTGCGCTTCGTTTCCGACGACTAGACTAATGAAAGTATCTATTTTATTGATTTAACTTTATAGTTCTTACCTTATGCATTTTGACAAAATGACACACCCTCTTCCCAAATTTAGGTCATTTAAGACCCATAGAAACATCACATACGTGTCAGTGCTAATAAACAGCAAAAATTTCAAGCACGGACGAAGATTACGTAATCAAGGCGAGGGGGGGGGGGGGTAAAAACAAAAGATTACGCTGTGATCACGTAGGGGGGGAGGGGTTAAAAAAACGGCCAAAAATATCACGTAATTGTTGAACGATCCCTAATCAAAACAAAAAAGACTTCTTATCTTTGGCGCGGCGCCGGCTTCTTTCATTCGCGAATTCGGTCTCGATGCGCGCGAATTTTGAAATCTAAAAAGCCTAACAAAAGCCGGACAGGCCGGACGACGCTTATTTTGGCCGGACAGGCAATCAAAAAGCCTGACTATGTCCGGCTAAAGCCGGACGCCTGGCAACGCTAGTCACACCCAGGATCCCGTTTCATTCAAAAGGAATAAAGTAGAAAACTTTTCCACAAATCACCTTCCAATCCTTTGTTGTGCGATCTGATAACTTGATTCCAACCAATAAAGAAGAGCTGGGGTAGTAAAAGTGGATTCCTTGACTCATAATCACCGGGACATTACACGGGGGCCTATCAGACCTATTAGCACACAACCTCTCAAGATGTTTACTGGCCTGGTATCCATTTACGAGTCCCTAAAAGGGATAGATGTGTCCCCTAATTGAATTTCTTCCATGGGTCCATTATGGACCTTCCAGTGATTAAGACACAACTTTACGTCTTAAGGGGATTCGGGTTCTATTTGGCGGGCATTGGCATGAGATTATTTGCGTTAGTATGTCTTGTAGCCAAATGCCCAGACTGCTTATTTATTATTGCTGCCAACTTTGAGTGTACCTTGATTGGTCGGCTATGTGACGACCCTTGGTGCCGTGGTGCTTCGCCTCACATTAAAATATAGTAGTATTTTTTTTTTCATTATAAGTACCTACTAATAATTTTATTTTAAATACACCCACCCGCTAGCTGTGTCATGTCAACGGTAGCTTTCCTCGTGCAACATAAGCGCCCGAAACGTAATCATCTTGTCACTATTCGACTTCACTGATCAATGGTGTCAATCAATAGAATCGGGCACATCATGATGTGCCCCGCCATTTCATGATATGCCCAAGCACATGATGGGCACATCATGATGTGGTGGGTTTTAACGAAATCATGTCTTTTTAAAAGCATTTTTATTCAGCACTACGTGATGCTTTTTTTGTTAGACATGTCAAATGAACACGAAGACGCTTCGCTGCGCTCGCCCCCTTTAGTCTTCACCTAAGCTACCGCAGTGTTTGCCTTAAGGGATTTTATCGTTTCATGAAATTTCACGTTTGGGCACATCATGATGTGCCCAATTCTACGATCGGCCGCCGACATATACAAGACGACCGACACAACAACCGCACAATTAGACACAACCGAACTTTATGTATTGTAGGTGTCGTCTAGTTGTATTGAATATAAGCGAAACTTAACGAACCTGAATCTAACAAGTAATCTGCTAGATTCTAGATTATATTATTCCAAGTTGTTTTGTGAAGTGCCCCTTTGCGACAAAGTATCATTTTAATGCTGGCCTCTATCGGCCGTATCTATTCCTAAGCACGTATTTGCGGAGGAGGAGTTGTGCCATTCGAATGCAATAGGCAAGTCTCGTAGAAGGCCTGGAACTTTGCCGACCACACAATTATCTTGCGGCTCTCATAATCCCTACCTGGAGAGTCGCCAAACTAAAGAGAACTAACTAGCGACATACGGACGGACATGTTGACGAAATTGATTTGAAATTTACCGTGGTAGGTAGGTTAGTAAAGCATAAACATTTTCATGGAGCTGTCTATCTATCTTATTAGATACAGCACATTCATTGTCTTTACATTAACAACTTGCGTCAAATATTGTTTTGCTAAGCATAAGTTTATTTCCAGGTTTCCGTGCCTGAAGGGTGCCAAACGGGACTCTATTACGGCTACTGTGCTACTACTAAGCTGTCCGTCCTTCTGTCTGTCAGCGGACAGCTGTGGCACGAACCACAATAGTTAAAGGCCGCGACAGCAAAAAATACTGAACTACACGAAAAAAATGGGTATTTTGAACTAAATAGTATTAAGACTAATAAGTCAATTTTAACAAAATAGCTCCTGACTTTTTTTGCATAGCATTCTCGTTTTCTCGTCAGGCCCTTGTTTCTTGCACGATGGTGCGGAACCCTTCGTGTGGGAGTCCGACTCATACTTGACTGATTATTTTGAAGTGGCGTCCATTACACGCTAAGTTTTGCTGTCAGTTTTGCCACAGTCAGTGCTGTGACTGACGGTCGAATAACTGACCGTCTAATGCGATGGCTGACGCTTGACTGAAGTTGATTTGTATCGACATCATGCAACCATCACTCATGTTATGAGTCATGCATGACTGATGCATTTGGATAAGCGTGTACTGGACGCCTTAATACCTCCTCACAATTTGGGAAGACATGAAAAGTAGATAAAATCAAAGAAACTACAAAACTACGAGAATGATTAATTAAAATCTAAATGTTATTTACGATGGCATGTTAATTAGACCAAATAAATTAGTCTGTTTTGTGAATTCTCTTGATAATAAAGGGAAACGTGTTGATTTTTCATCATCATTAAACGTTGTTGCCGTTTTCCTTTACCCTTACTCAAGAGGGTAAAGCAGGAAGTGCCTTTTGAGTGGGTTGTAAATTAACAAATACCGCAGAGATTTTTTATAACTCTTTACAGGGTGAAACAGAACGGTGTTGTAGTAAGGTCATATATTAGAGGGTTGGTAGAGCCATCGTTCTGAGCATCTTTCAGTATGAACCCGTTTATCTGAACACCTACATGATTTTGGTCAGATTTAAGGTTTGTTCAGAATGTTTTTAACCTTTTTGGTCTCCACTAAAAAATTTTACACGGCGCATTCATATAAAAGGATAAATGATAAAGTAGTTCATAAACAATCGGTTTCATAGTGACACGGATACTCAAAACGATCTCCAAGCGAATGTTTTTGAGCATATGTACTCCTATTGTTCTTTAACCATCTCGCTCGCACGTCTATTGCAGGCATCAAATCAAACACGGCTTGTCAACACGTGCTCCTGTATGTACATAGGCCGTGCCAGGTAGTTACATACAAAAGTTTGCGCCACTAGAGCCACACTCGGCGCTTTCTCATCCGCAATTAGCAGCGCGACTTGCTTGCGGAATCCGATGCGGAGGTGCTGATAAGAGACTAGATTTGGTGAAAGATGGTCTTGATAATGTACTCGCTTTTGGTGATATATTTCTGTGTAGTTTACTTTATTGCACAAAACAATACAATATACTTACTAAAAAAACCTTAGGCAGGGACGTTAAGGGCCGCCACATACAGTCGGTTTTCCAATTCGGAATTCCGTAACGGAATCATATTAATTTAATTTTAATTTATTTATTTATTAATAAGTAAATAATATACTCAATATATTGTGAACATTTTAAGCGTCTACCTGCTACCATTATCATTACCATTATCAATATCGAGCAAAAATGAGCAAAAAAATCACGTTTGTTGTATGGGAGCCCCCCTTGATATTAAATTTCTTTTATTTTTTAGTGTTTGTTGTTATAGCGGCAACAGAAATACATCATCTGTGAAAATTTCAACTGTCTAGCTACCACGGTTCATGAGATACAGCCTGGTGACAGACAGACGGACGAACGGACAGACAGCGAAGTCTCAGTAATAGGGTCCCGTTTGGCACCCTTCGGGTACGGAACCCTAAAATCGGCTAAACGCGGTTCTTCGTCATGACATGAACCATGTAAACATCAGAGTGTGAAATGAAATTGAAAATGGAACGGTTTCTAGTTTTCATTGCCCGCCTTCGTGAAACGGACTCTTTTGACAGCAGCAAAACCTCTTTCCTGAGCTTGGATGATGTAAAGAATATTTCAATCTCTCTTGTCTTGGTTAATGTTAAATTGAGATGATTTTTGGTCAAGGAAACATTAAAATATTTTATCTAAATTCTGCATGTGTGATCGAAACTGCATCGAATACCTACATACCCCCTTATCGTCTAGACGCTGAGAGAATCCAAGACAAGACAAGACAAGTTTGGCTGGTATTAGGTTGAAAGTAATTTTAATATTATCTCCACTGGGAGTTTAACCCAATCATTAAACTTTCGCAGTGAACGAAAACGAAGTTTAATTTCCATGAAAATCGAATTGAACGCATTCACTTTGTAACGGAATATTGGATAAAGGATTTGTTAATTGAGTGACCGAACTCGGCCTCGGTGAAATCCAGGCTTAATTTTGCAACCTTGCTGTTTTTGGTACAAAATGCTTCCCGATTTGAAGTCATAATTTTGGTTTAACTATTTTTATTGTAGCCTTTGCCCAGCAGTGGGACATGGTGGGCTCGTAATAATAATAATAAAATATTTTTATTGAGATTGTTATTGAGAATTGGGATACGATGAGAATCGAATTAAGGACGATTTATCGGATTGTTAACTGGTTCGCCGACACATTTTATATAGGTAAGAATAGTTCGCCATTGTTCGGTCGTTCGAGCGATGTGCTTCTGCGAGAGAAGGTGTAGTAATTTTCTGTCATTCTTGCTTTCCGTAAAATAAATATTGTAAGTATCTAATTTATTAAATTTTACAACATAACATACATTCTACAACATACATCTTAACTTAACTTACTACTAAAATAATTAAATTGAATAAAAAATATCCTTGAATTAAGTACCTAGCATTCCTAAACTACTCAATGTACCCAATATTAACTTCAGAAGGTTTTTGTTTTTATATGAAAGTGAATCATCTTCTATCTTTGAAAGTGAAGTGGGGAGTAGGGGTTCTCTGGACAATCACAGTGCATTTCCGTGCATTTTATTATATTGTCCAATCTACTGAAACATATTTCGATGTTTTCCAACTCCCACCTTATTCCTTGCCCACTGAGTCTCAACTTGGGGAATTTAGTTCGTCTTAAGCAATTACACGGGCCGCGGGGAGTAGATAAAAAGATTAAAATTTCCCCGGAAACTTCACTAATTTGCGGGTAGTTAAAAATTGCCCGGTGCACGAAGCTTGCTGTTACTTCCGCCAGCGCCGCGCGAATATTTTTGGCAGTTCTTGTGACTTCTCAAATTACGTAGTTTTTTTTTACTTTCTACTAATTCTGAAGGCCGGATGTGCCTTTTTAGTATTGTATACTTTTGGAAGTGTTGATTATGTTCTTAGAAATTTTTTTGAATTTTTTCTAATTGTTTATTGCACCATGATTCATGTGCCATTATGAAAAAAATCCAAAAACTGGCTCGTAAAAAAAAAACAAAATTGTTCAATCTACTCACAAAATTTCACGCGAATCGGTTGAGAAATGCGCCCAGTAGAGGAGAACAGGAAAACAAACATACGAAAGCATTTTTGGCCAATCCTGAAACGGAGACGCTTCGCTCCCTCTGTCAAAAATATATAAAAAGACAGCCCAACAATGCTTGCACTAATCATTGACCAAACTAATTCAACTTCCAAGTAATATCTTATAGTGATCGCGTCATCGATCGTCACTAAACGTTGATCGTGACCTAAATCAGAGATTATCATGATAATGCACGTTATGAAGATACTTCGCACAACTTGTGGAAAATATCCTCTTGAAGTCTTAGTAGAGTCATCTAAGATGTTAGGTACTTGATTGAAGTTTCGGGCGGGTATCTAAAATATCTCTTAAATAGAGTGCTCCGTGGTCTAGTGGATTTTCACCTTGCTTCTCACGCAGGAGATGCAGGTTCGAATCCCGGTGCTGACCATGTACCAATGAGATGATTCATTTGTCTTAGGTACATTATCGGACACTCCGTGTTTCGGATGGCACGTTAAGCTGTAGCTCCCGGCTACTATCACTACTTCCGTAGTATGTAGTAGTCGTCAATAAACCCCTCCACCAATCCGCACTGAGCCAGCGTGGTGGAGTATGGCTCAATCTTACTCGGAGGCCTGTGCCCCTCGGTGGGGACATTAATGGGCTACATTCGTTATATGTTACGACATAAGAGTTCATCTGTGTGACAAATTACGCAAATTCTCCAATATACTGGCAAGGTCGCTGTCTCCCCAGTGTCTGTATAATTTCCTCCACCCTTCTGAAAAGCTACACTTGACAGGCTATAAAAGAGAAATTTCCATGTATCCACCGGAAAGTGTTCGGTTGGACGCCGAATCAGCTCCGAATGGGTTTTGCCGACGCAATAAAGGATTGTGTGTAAGGTCGCTTTCACACAAAAAATACTAGTTTAATTTAAATTATGCGAATATTGCAATGCATAAAACACAATGCACTGATTAATTTATTCTGTGATTTTGTTATGAAATACCCACTGATGCGAGGTTTTTAAGGGTTATATTAATATAATCAGTGGGTATTTTATAACAAAGGACCCTTAAGGTCTCTGATAGTTTTGTAGGTATTAGTTATGATGAAAAAACTGTGTGTTATAATGATGGACTGCTAACCGTACACACCGCAACGTCTTCAAATTCGAGTAAAGGATCCTGAATACTGGGCTGCATACAGGTAGTTTAATAACTGTCACCCAGTGTGTGCAAGCCTTTTCCGATCGGTTTGATCGTACCTTACCGCTGTATAATATAACCGGTATATATCCGGTCTTATCGGGTTTATTTCACGTGAATTTATGGACGGCCGACACACACGATAAGTCAGTCGAAAACCGGTTATAGTGATAACGCCGGCTTTTGGAGCTCTTATTTTTCCGTGTATGTACATTCTGGGTATTGTTTTTTCATAAAACTGGAATAAAACAGTAATGTTAGTGCGAAAAGGCGTGTCGATGCTGATTATCAGAAATCAGAAATCAGAATTTTTATTGTGGATCGTAGTATAGTAGAGATGTTACATTTTATGGTGTTCGTTACGTAAATAAGTAAAAATAATTTAACATGTCAAAATAAGAAATTTTGCATGTCAACACAACACAACAATTTATGTGTTCTTTGTTTGTATTTAGTTAGAAAAATCTATAATTTTCGATTAAAGCATCTAGAGTCTAGACCGTAACATTTATCGGTCTGACAATGCACGTGGGTGCCGCATGCCTGCAAATGAAAGGTGATCCGGCTTAAAGGCACTAAATTGCGTTTGAACAGGAGCTGTAGCCCGTCGATAGAGTTGTCGCCATGGCTCTAAGTAGGGGCCACGGAACTATGCATCTAGTGGAGCCGACAGCGATTATGAAAAATTTGATAACACCAACTTTCTAATGCGGGGTCACAATTAGAAGAAGAATCTTGCAAAAAGACTGGAGTATATCAAACTATATTAAATGTACTTGTATACTAGGGACATGCCACCAGGCACTCGGAAGTGTCGCCTATTTGAATGTGCTCAAACTGGATTTGAGCACATACCTGCGATATAAGATTGACGTGCCCGCGTGACGAGTGAAATGGTGTCCTGCGTAGTTTACGGCTGTAAATCATGCGGGAGGACCGATACAAAAAAAAAACAAGGAGTGACTTATCATATGTAAGTAATAAAATTTACAATTATTATTGGCTACAAGTGCTGCTAATAGTTACACTTATAAATCTTGATTTCGAAAAATCCTCGTAAGGAAAATCTATCATCCGGGTGACGTAACTTTATAGCGACATTCTTTAGTATTATAAATCGATGTATTATTTCACAGGATTTTGGTAGGTAAATGTAAATGTCGGTTCGATTCCAGCTTATTACCTAAACTTAAGGCTCAGTTCTAACGCAACACTATTCGGGATTAGTAGGAATACTTTGACGGTCGATTACTTTAGATTTTACTATGAAAGCTGACAAAAGTAACATAACATGTATGTTGTACTTCATTCATACAATAGGCTCTTTCGCTATAGCTAGAGAGTTCACAGTCACCCTGTATGTATCTGTGAGCTTACATATCCTCTTTCATAATTTAACGGCAATGAGAATTAATTTACCTATTAAATTATGTTTCAACTTTTTATTAATTAAAAAGTGAGGGAGGTAATTGCGTGAGACCTTGCCTATTAGGTGCCTGATCACCTATTAAAAGTCACAGTTTATTTGAGCGTAATCCGTAGATCAACATTCCTAATATTGTGTTTATTCACCCTAAATTCAAATAACCCATGATTTACTGGACGTGCGTGACGCCGTTACAAGTTTTCGTACCGACTTAGTACCGACAAATTCCAACAGAGGCGCTATTCTTTCTGGCCTCAAAACAGTAAGAAGTTTAGTACGGGAAGGCCTATTCCTTTGTATATATCGATGATTATTACTGTACTTTTTGATAAGCAACCTAGAAAATTATACCAGTGATACCTTAGAGAAAGTTTAAAAATGTATTTTGAAACAATATTATATTAAAAACCTTTAAATGTCTTAAAAAATGGAACGGGGGATGGGCTTATTATTGAAAAAAGTACATACTGTTATAGTTAAGAGCCAAACCAACCTGCCGACAAACTGCCTAGGAGTTTGGCAGACCTAAATTACGTAATTAAGTGCTTTTTTTCGTGAATAAACGTGATAAATAATAATAATAGTGAATTATCTTCACACAGAACTTTTAATGAATGTCAAATATTTAGATAAATAATTACAGAATCAGAAAATGATAAAAACGGTCCGCCCGTTTCTCATAGCTTGATCGAAGGACGCGTTAAAACTGCACTTTAGCACTCGCCTGAGCATAGTTTGATAGTTCACTAGTAGTTAGAGTAGGATTATGAATGCGGGAAATTCCAATATCCTTATGCATAAAGATAATTCATGAAAAGTATTTAAATATACACACACACGTTCAAAAGTTTACAGCCAAGCCATACTAGGGTTGTGTAAGGAAGGAGTTAGGCTCTTTAGAAATCTGATAACATCTTCAGAACGAAAGTTTACATCTTGGACCACTTATAGTACAAAATAATTTAGGTAAGTTTTCATTTATTCTCTAGGGATTCACCTGACATTTGTTAATAGCTTGAAAGTAACGGTTTCATTCATTCATATTTCATCAATAATACACAAATACACATAACAGACCTACCAATGAACACGACTTTCATTTCGCCATATTCAGAAAGTAGGTAAACAAGACGCGTAGATCTTTCGGACATACAATGTACATGTTTTCATATAAACATACGTCTTATTTATAAGACATAGGGTGCGGATATTGTCTGCGCCTCTGTTTCAAAGGACGTAATAAAACTAGGGACACGCGCGCTCGAGGATGCAACACAGCTGTCGACTCGACTACGCTACACAGGATGTTTGCTTTTTGTGCACTTTAATATGTATTAGTTGCTAGACTGAGGTTGCTGGGTTGATCTAGAAGGTGGCTGAATAATAAAGAAAGTACTTTTGTGAGGGACATGTTATACAGTCGTATGACGTTATCTAACGAGAGCTGAATAAACATTTTGTCAAGTGACTCTTATTTAAATTATAGTTAGATCCAAGATCATTAACTAAAAAGGTGAATATAATGCGTCAACGACGATTCTTGAGTTATTCTAAATGTTTGAGTTGTACGAAGCATGACCTTAATATACCTAGAAGTAGGTCCTTACTTAAATGAAAATGTATATGATACAAGTTTATCAAATACGCAAGTAACTGATGGCATTATGCGGGTAACTAACGACTGGAGTGGATGGCGTCGTAGAAGAGGCCTATATGCAGAAGTCAGTCAAACTGCATTCATTGATGATGATAATAGGCTTGCGTCCAAGGTTATCCAATTAATGTAGGAACAAGTGATAAGTTGAAGCATTATGTACAAAATGGTTTGACATTCTCGGAATTGCATATTTCCAGCAGATATATTTTATAAAGTCAATATGGTGCAAAAAAAGCAGCATTTGATGGCACTTTTACATGACATCACTCTGTGGTTATTTCATAGAACTCAGGAACAAAAGTTCCGTTTTGACAGTTCATAAAAAGTATCTATTTTGACTTGACAGGCCACAAGCCTATTATTATTGAAGGAACTTGTATTATTGTCTTGTCACTGCTGATTTTACTACACTCCGTATAGACCGTCCAGCTGCTCTGGTCCCCAAGAGAGGGACTCTTTAGTTTTGTGTTAGTTTTGCCTGTTTTACGATGCTTTGAGATGACTCTCCAAATGCAACTACTTTCATCGAAACTATCTGAGTATAAAGACATATTAGTCAGTTTCCAGATATACTGACATAGACTCAGCAAATACTGTACATTACAAGCAGCGATAAGCAATAAAACCATTAATATAAAGTTCTATAAATAATCCAATTTCCAAACCGCCCTTTTAAGATAGCATCTAGAGATTGTAAACTTTTCAAAGATCCATTAAGACGAAGCGCCCGCCACAGGTCATTCTTAGAACGCTGTTTCTTACTAAAGGGAGTTTAAAAGTGGGGAGATTCTTGGGGTTCGGGGTAAACTTGGAAATGCCGTGCTGCAGCCACCGGGTGGCCACTACGTGCTTTAGCCTTTTAAAATGGTCACGTTTCACGATAAAACCACGACTGCGAAGACAGAGATGGTACCTCGCTTTCAGGCTTTTTCGGACGCTATAAAGGTTTAATCTCATGTCGGAGCGTTAGCCCGCCAGGTGCTTCGACTGCAATAAGACTGAGATTTATATTCACTTAACTACACTTCACTCACGGTGTAATAGAGGAACGCTGTGGAGATAACAAAGCACGCGTCTGCCTGCACAGTCTCGCTATTTTCTTGAATGTGATAAAATACTTTTATAACCAACCCTTATTTAATTTGAGATTTTAAATCAATTGAAAATATCAGTTTAACAAGTCAGTAATTTTAAAATGAAACTTGTAGGTAAGCTTGTAAATAAGTCGCAATTTTCTGGCATATTGATTCAGTTCTAGTGAATGAAAAGGAGGCAAAGAATTAAAAGAATAATTAAATATCGAGTATCAATAAACGTGTACGTTTGTATACGGATTAATTTGTATGGTATTTGTTTTGTATATTTATATGATTGTAATTGAATTGTATCTTAGCAATATTTCGAGAATATTTATGTTGATCTGGCATTTTGCTGTAATGGCAGGAATAAATCAATGTAAATAAGAAATAAATAAAATAAATGCGTAGAAGGCTATTAGCCTGAGAGCTACACAACATAATCGCTATATGCGGCGTTTTGTGAACAAAGGATTGGCAGGATTAAACTGTAGGCACTCAAACCACTTATAATTAAAGGAGTATGCTCGTTTGACACCAGCAATTAAACACGATGGCTCTTACATGTTCTTGTGATCCGAAGGCTCTTCATCACGTGTTATTGAACCTGCCTCCCGCAATAAGCAAATACCTAGTCCTTGGTATTGGGGCCGCATGCCCCATCCTGATGCTTTGAAGTATATTGTCAATATAAATTCTGTAGATTATGCATGACGAGGGCAAGGTTGATAAGCGTAATTATACCATGGGCGAGTGCAAAAACTCGAATCTTAGCCTAGGTTAAAAAATGCGAATGTAGGTGTGTGTGTGTGTGTGGCGTGGGCGATGTGACCCATGATTTTTTGTGACATCATTGTATCTGAATTCGCATGATTTGGGCTACGCAAAATGATTCGCATGATAATTATGCGTAATTGCTATGACCTTCCTAACTTAGAAGACGTTTCATTAATCTTTAAATCATATTTTTTATTCTGCGTGTGCAAACGCATGATGTTATCTTAGGATATTTATCTTTAATAAATTAGCATGTTAGGTTACCTAATACGAGTCATCAGTTGTACTAAGAGCCATCTACACAAGCGATCCGTGTTGAAACCCGATCACCTATTCCAAGAAGCCCAATTCCCATGGTCCTCCTATATTCATTAGTATGCAAATACTATAGCTTCGATAACTAGCCAGCCAGGCGATATCTGGCGATGGTAATTTAAGGGCACATAAGTCCCTTTTGTATTTATGCCACAGTAATATTGTAAAAACCTAGAGATCACAAACGGTTTTATATCCGTTAGATTGTGTTCTGTCGATTTAATTGTGAACTGCACTTCAGTCAAGAGATTGTCATTCTCCTGACCGAAAAGGAAAAAAAATGACAATTTAAATTAGGGGAAATCAAGTTCTAATCACCTTTCAATAGACATTAATTGACGTCTTGGTACCCACTGTCAAAGTCAAAGGACTCTTCTGTCCTCAAGCGAATGGGCGTGGTACCAAACTTCATACATTATAACGCGTTAGTAGATAAACTGAAAAGTGTTTGAAATTGTTTATTCTCCAACTTAAACCTATGATATAGTTACACCTATGTAAATATAATTGAGGTATTAAGGTCTAGTGATAGGTATGATGTATTGATTGATTGAAATGATGAATCACTGGGAAAAGTGGTGATTCAGGGTAGGTGAAGGATAAAGGGGATGAGCGAAGCGAATCCCGTTTATCCTTCGTGTTAGGTTGACATGTAAGTACCAAAAAAGCATAAATGCTAAACCTTGTCGATCTTGTTCACAATAAACCGACAGATTACTATCCGTTAGATTGTAATCTCGCGGTATTTACAAAGGCCATCTGTGTATTCAGTGTTTTTGATATGCGATTTATTCCACATAAATTCTCGTTTATAAATGTTGTCATCAATGTCTAAGCTGAAAGACAAATTGTCGCGTTTAGATTAATGCGCACCATAATGCCTTGTCGTTTAAATTTGCATTCAAGATTATGCCCAGATTTAGTGCCTAGCTCACCACTTATTTGAAACAAATTACCCCCATTTCCATCCCTCGGGTTAGAGGCTAGAAATTGCCACTCTTCGCGTTCTCCGAAATACTAAGTAAGCATAAAATAAATAAACGGTCAAGTAAGAGTATGACTAGTGCAACAAGGGTTCCGATCACACTTAGAGAGCGTATCATGTGTTATTAGGATTTCACATAAAAACTAAAGTATGATGTCATCCAAATTAAATATTTTTGTGGAATGACAGAAATTGCAGTTTTCAGATATTTCCCTTTCCTAGTGCAAAAAGACATTGTTTAGTGCCACATGATTGTAGGCCTACGGGAAGTACCCTATAGGTTTTGGGTCCATTGCGATTAATGAAAATACAACAATTTTACAGCATAAACGGTCGTACAGTTCGATTGCGTTGACCTAGAACGTTGATTTTTTCACAGGTATATGCGACCATAGACTTTCAACTTGGTACGTCCACGCCGAGGTCCACGCGTTCTTGATATTAAAGGTACACACGGACGGACGGACAGACGGACGGACAACAAAGTGATCCTATAAGGGTTCCTTTTTTCTTTTAAGGATCGGAACCCTAAAAGTGGGTATGTACTTAATTCGGTTTGCTTCTCACACACCTTTATGTTAACAATTGGAAGAACGAAGTATTTTCCGATAAAAAAGACAAATAATACAGCAGCTAGTGTTTGTCCAACCAAATAAACTATACGGCCCAAATGATCTGATGATCCCAGGGTTATTGAAAGTCTTGTGGGTAGCGTCCTGACTGATTAAACATCAAGCATTTGTTAAAAACCAACAAATCAGAAAGACGAATATTTTGTGAAACTTGACTCTTTTCCAACTTCCCCAATGACTTTTAAACTTTGTTTTCAGCAAGAGTATTGTTTGAAAAGTCAAAAGGAAAATGCTGTGATGAATTACTTGTGATGTTTTACTTTGGCGAATTTTCCACCGACAGTAGAATGTCTGCGTTTGAGCGATGGAATTAGATCAGAGTTTATGGGTGGTAAGTACGTGAGTTGCGAAGTGAAGGTCAGAATATAAATGGACGAACGAATATAAATCGAACGTGAAAAGAAAAATAATCTTGTTTAAAGCATTCTATTAGTGGATGTAATCAGTTACAAGAAAGTCTACAATGAGTAATCTCAGTTGCAAATAGAACGATGACGATGGCCCGTTTTACCATTGAATTACTTTTGGTAATTAAGGTAGATTTCTTGAGTAGAATAAAAGCTGCAGGACGAGTACTTTATGCATTAATTTTATATATGAATGCAGCTATAGTAAATACACAGCTTTCCAACGTGTTCCAACGCTCTTTAGGCTTGCGGTGACAAGTGGATGGAACTAACGCTTTTTGACAGGTTCGTTGCCTTAAGTTACGTAGAAGTGGCGCATCCTTGTAAACGTCACTCATGTACCAAAAGTAGATAACTGATAATTCTTTTAACGGCCGATCCCAATAACCGATCTCTATCCGTGATCTGCAGATTACGCGTTACATTTGACAGTTGCGCTATGGGATGAATGTCAAAATTGACACTAGCAATCTCAAATCTGCAGATTATGGATAGAAGATAGGTTATTAATTTCGGCCATAAAACCATGGAGTAGTCAAAGATAATCAGATAATAGTGTGTAATACAGTGTAATATGTCTGAAGTAGTAGAATTTGTAAATCTTTACTCAACCGTTTGACCCGGTGTGCATAATCCTCCATTATTTTTCAATACATTGACCTCCTCAAAGGGCCTTCTTTCGCTCCGCACGTAAAATTCGAAACTTGGGTCGACTGCTAAAGAGTGCCCTTTTATTTATGGGAAAAACAAGGCCGAAGGAAATATGAGTTCCATTAGTGATTATTGGGCGTCCGGTGATTGGCTCTATCTTTAGGCTGTGTTGTGATGCTTGACTAGCCCTGGACCAACATGATCACCTGGTTTATGGTGATCTTGGGAGAGTTGGAGGAAAAGGACGCGGCTCAAGCGCAAAGATCAAAACTACGTTGATAAAACAATCCTAAAAATTGGCAATCGTCAATTTTGTTATTGTCACAGCATGAGCTGAATTCTGTAAGTTCCTTACTAGAGACAATAATCTCAAAGTCACACAACTCCCTCCAAAATACGGTTACGCCACTCAAATCACGCTATGAACAAGGCTTACGGGTTACGGGCACAAAACTTTCTAACACCACCGATGTGAAGTAGCGTAGAGTTTGTTGTGGAAAGACATCTTATCTACTACCGCTGGAGTTGGAGGTATTATCGATATTTTTATCAGTTAAACGAAAAAAATAACAGTTTTAGAGGCGATTCGACGGTATGAGTTGTTTTAAAATTGAAACAAAAAGTAAACTTTAGATAAAACCGACTCCCACAAACCCTCTTTGATTAGATAGATTAAGTTTAATACAAACTGTAACCCCCTATTTCCCCCCCTTGGGGACTTACGTTTGTCAAATCCCATCTCAGTGCTACCCTACGCTACTAAGGAACCTCTGTACAAAGATTCATGGCTCTAGGTCCACCGGTTTAGGCTATGCCTTGTCTGCCCGTCAGTCACGCATTGTATTTGTACCTAGTATTGAGCAGTTCTGGTGGCCATATGTGGTCTTCATCAGAAGTCATCACAATATTATGCTTACCGTGAGTAAATGCACGAGATATTACTAAAAACACAAAAATCACTATAGGTCTGCCTATAATATTTGAAGAGTTCCCTCGATTTCTCTAGGTTCCCATCATCAGATCCTAACCTGGTGGTCCATGGTACCAATGGGAAGGTAAACACTTTCAAAACAAAAAAAAACCAAAACAGTCCATCCGTCTAGGCGCAATCGGGGCGCATACATAAAAAAAAATCCGGACTAATTGTAAACCTCCTCCTTTGGGAAGTCGTTTAAAAAGAACCGGTCATGTGCGACTCGAATCACACACAAATCTAATTTAAATCACTGTTGATAAATTACAATGTTACCATAACGATATTCGAACGGGGCAGCGCGTAGGAAGTAGCTCGCGTACTCGTGTACTTTACTTTACTTTATACTTTATTGCACATAAAACATAATACAGACACTTAATATTGTACAAAGGCAAGCTTATCTCTAATAATAATAATAACTGCTAAGTTTTTTTTTCTCTTTTACTTGCTTAATGTGTCTTCTGTGGATATCTGTTACCGGCTTAATTTTTGTATTTACTATCTACCATTGTAACTCATTTATTTTATATGGTGTTGAGTTGATGTCCCAAATAAAATAAATAAATAAAGAAATAAGAGATCTCTTCCAGCAAACCTAGGATGGAGAGGATAATTTAATAAAAGGTAGACCTACATAAGTGCACAACGATAAATAATAAAATAATACACTACTTACTAATAAATACATAAATAAAGATAAAAACAAAAAAAAAACAACAAAATATAATATATACATATAATAGATACTAAGGTATATTAAGGTAGAGAAAGATAGTGTTCCTTCAAGCGTATACATTATCAGTAGCCTTCGCATGACTAGAGAGGAGCTCCGTGGTCCGTGGGTATATAGCTCTGTCCCTCACAAACAAACTCACGACGAAACTCGGCATGCTAAGGCTACTGATGCTGACTGTACACACTACAGAGGCAATTCACTAAAAGTTGCTCGGGATTAATGTATGATATCGAATAACGTTATTGATGCTGATGAAACCATTTGTGTACGATTACTCACGCCAATTATGTATCCATGGTTATATTTGCTATCATTTTCAATTAATTTATCAATAACGCCTACAGACGTGTTATTTATACACCATTAAAACTTAATTCAATTTCGTAATATTCCGGGATCTCAACGTGTATTTGTACAAAATTGTAAACAACTTGTAACATAGATTAAAATAGCCTTTCACATCTTTCTACCTACTCAAATAATTGAGTTGGGCCACCCACCCACATGATACCATAATTGGACCAGTAAGGATAGATAGATAGATAAATAGCTTGCAAGTAAGTAATATCCTCGAATTAACTTTGATAAAGGTCAAAACGCACTATGGCGGCGCGGCGCGGCGCTGCAGCGGAGCGACGCGGCCTCTTCTAAACGCACTAAAGAGGCGCGGCACTATTCTCTTGGGCCCAAGCCTGTCGCGCCGCGCCCGCCGGTACGCGCCGCGGCGCTTCGCACCGCTCCGCTGTGGTGCGGTTTGAATCATAGTGATTAGTAGAAATAATATTTGGTCGCTTCCTGCCGCGCTGCGCCTCTCCGCGCCGCAGACCACACACCACAGGATAATACAATACATATTTTTTCGCACCAAACCGGCTCGATAATGACACTTTATACGTACATATATCATGTAAACCTTACCATTATAGCACTAGGCCTTAGTATACATATAACCCCCTTTTTTGAAGTCGGTTAATTACAAATAGGTGTGTACCTATGCTTTGTTTTATAGGCCCCAGAATGTTCACCAAATACAGCTAAAATATCATGCTTATCTCAAGGCTTTGTCGCCATGTTTTCTCATGTAAAAGCTTGCTGAAAAAATGTTTTGTCAGTAGCCCACTCAGCGCGTAATGGGCCCATCGCTTTGCGGCGTCTCGTCGGCCTGTGCGATTTGTATCATGGAGGTACTAAAACAGTTGAGCCTTATTACTAACTAATATACGGACACTTAGCCGTTGGTTGCGAGGTGTAAGTGAGTAGAGTAATGTGGGTGGAACCGTCAATAGTGTTGTAGAATATGTAGAATAGGATAGAAAGAATAGAAGTAGTTTCCTTTGCCTTATGTACAGGGCCCGCTTCTTGGCACATGAGCGAGCGTTCACCTCTTTCTCTCGCCCATGTACGGCCGCCTTCGCCTAAAAGTATTTAAGCAGTATAAGCGCGATTTACTCATTAATATGACCACCCGTATACTTTTAGACACACGCGACCGTACCATACCGCTAGCCCCTTCCACGTGGCACTCAAGTGCCAAGAAACTTGACGTGACCCGTAATTACTCTAGATAAAGTGCTGTAACTCAGCTGTAACTCACTGCGGTCCGATTACACAAACGACAACTCAATGTCAGACACACTCAAAGTCTTTGCCCATTCTACCTCAACTGCGGGGCACAGGTTTTCACTCAAAATCGTGTATCATTGATCTACCCTAGTGCATGAGGAAATTACAAGTCCTATTAAAACTAACAACAAAGTTCCAAAGACGAATCCTCTCCTACCTCAATAAGCACAGGTCATTGTGTTTCTGGTCACGCGTGGCGGAGGAGCCGAACAAAATGTCACTGTCCATCCTTTAACCCAGTCCTGATGGCCGACATTGCCCGAGACTACAGCTGTTGTACGAGGCATGGCTATTAAACTATGTAGTTTTATTTGGTGCAGCCAATGTTTTTAAGGGAATATAATAAACGATCCACTGAAAAACTAACTAAGCGACTAAATTACTGACTGAGCCACAAGTCGCCTAGCGACTTGTGCTTGTGGCTGAGTTAGTAATTTAGTGGCCCAGTTAGTTTTTCGGTTAGGTTAGGTTAGACTTTTTTGATGCTCGTTTAAATACTACTCGTTTTTAATAGGATATAACAAACAGTTGTCAATATTTGTGCGGTTAGTCAGGCAATAACTGTAATGCCATGGTTAAAAAGAGGGCATTAGAAGATTACATCACACAGAGAAAAAGTACACTGGGCTTAAAAAACTTCTTACACAATTGCAGATATGATCGACACTACGCGAGAGACTAAAGTTAGCCTATTACTTGACTTTTCATCGTGCTCTCTTCCTCTATAGGAATTATTTTAAATTCTCCGAGAGTCATTCTGAAGATCATGCAGCCAGCAGCGAAACAGGAATTTGTCTGCAAACTATTTCCTCGAAGAGAGTTCCACCGATATAAAATTGTTCTGTCGGGATCCTAGACTTCAGATCTAGGTCTGTGCAAAGAAAGGGTTAAGAAAAAATAACCAGGCGATGGAGCTTACATCTGACGACTAAAACCCAACCTCCGTATTCTATATTTTGTAGTTATCGCTGAGAGACACGTCCATGTCCATGAGAGACATGTTTTTTTATCTTGTCGATCAGGTTACTAGTCGTGCAATGAAAATAAGTGTCTAGACTATATCTCGTACTATTTCGTAGTCATATTTCATGTTTGAGTGCAACCATTTGTCTTCACTAACAAATAATTGACGTCGACATATTGAAATATCTTCTCAAAAGTCTGTATCGACCGCTGCTATAGCATATATGCTCCACTCAAGTAGGGAGTAGGGACCTTTTCAACCGACTTCATTATTTATGTGAACACAACGAAATTACAATAAAACAAAACTGTATTTGTGTGTATTCTTACAGTGAATAAATGGATTATCTATCTATCTATCAAAACTAAAACACTGAATTAAATAATTGAAACAAAAAGTAAACTTTAGGAAAAACCGACTTCCACAAACCCTATTTGATTAGATTGAGTTTAATACAAACTTTAACCCCTTATCCCCCCCCCCCCTTGGGGAATTAATTTTGTCAAATCCCACATCAGTGCTACCCCACGCTACTAAGGAACCCCTGTACAAAGTTTCATGGCTCTAGGTCCACCGGTTTAGGCTATGCGTTGCCTGCCCGTCAGCCACGCATTGTATTTGTACCTAGTATTAAGCAGATCTGGTGGCCATATGTGGTTTTCATCAGCAGTTCCGCATCACAATATTATGCTTACCATGTGCATTTGCACGAGTTATTATGAAAAACACAAAAATCACTATAGGTCTGCCTATAATATTTGAAGAGTTCCCTCGATTTCTCCAGGATGCCATCATCAGATCCTGACCTGGTGTCAATGGGACCAATGGGAAGGTAAACCCTTTCAAATAAAAAAATAATTTTCCAAATCGGTCCATCCGTTTAGGCGCTATCGGGGAACATACATACATCCGGACGAATTGTAAACCTCCTCCTTTGGGAAGTCGGTTAAAAAAAAACCTTGTTAAGTTTTGACGAGTCGGAATTTGATTGCAATGAATAAAACCTATTAAATAGTTCACCTTCAAAAACAGTCGCGATTACACTCCAAGGGCGTTTGTAAACTACAACTAATTATATGCAATATAGCATGAAAAAAACCGGCCAAGAGCTAGTCGGAGTCGCGCACGAAGGGTTCCGTACCAATATCTATAAAAACGGCAAAACATCATTTCTGTTGTATGGGAGCCCCCTTTTATGTTTATTATAATCTGTTTTATAGTATTTATTGTTATAGCGGCAACAGAAATACAACATCTGTCAAAATTTCTACTGTTTAGCTATTACGGTTTATGAGATACAGCCTGATCTATAAAAATGGCAAAAATCATCTCTATTGTATGGGAGCCCTAAATATTTATTTTATTCTGTTTTTTAGTATTTGTTGTTATAGCGGCAACAGAAATATCATCTGTCAAAATTTCAACTGTCTGTCACGGTTTATGAAATACAGCCTGGTGACAGACGGACAGACGGACAGACAGACAGACAGACAGACAGACAGACAGACAGACAGACAGACAGACAGACGGACGGACAGCGGAGTCTTATAGGGTCCCGTAATCCCGTGCTACCCTTTAAGTACGGAACCCTAAAAACGGATGATTGGCTTGTACACTTGTCCGTCTTTACTCGGACCGGAAATAAGCTGCCAAGTGCGAGTTGGAATCGCGTTGAGAGGGTTTCGTACAACAATAATAGGACTAACACCAACAAAATATCCTAAAAGTACCCTAAAATTCAGTTTTTCATACAAACTTTGCACCACAGGTTTAGAGTGTTAGGGGGTCAAAGTTGTAGATTTCGGAGTTTTTATGGGCGCAAACATGTGCTTACATACCAAATTTCATATTTTTAGGACTTTAGGAAGTACCCTAGAGGTTTTGATGACATGCGAAACGGTCATATTATTGAGCACAACTTTTTCAAAATAAGCCTTAAAAATATTATAAAAACACATTTAAGATTCTCATACCATGTGCTTTCATTTGATATGTCACACGGCATATTTTTTTATTTTTTTATCATTTGGCCCCCCAATGTGGCCCCTACATTCCATATTTATATATTTACATTGCAACTCTGTCTTTGAGTCACAGATATTGATGTGTACCAATTTTCAACTTCATCGGTCCAATAAATTCTGAGTAAATTGGATGGACGGACGGACGGACAGACGCACATACGAAACCCTAAAAACGGCCCGGGATGGGGAAAAGTAAAATATCGGACAGTAAAATTACGTATAGAGCACAAACTAGTCATACAAATCTATGGCGTGCTATATCGGACCATAACCAATCGGACTACCGGATAGTAAAATTCCTTGAAGTGCACAAACGTCCTAAATGTGCAACAAATGTGAAGGCAATTACTATCCTTCAAAATATTAATTTTATTGCGATCCGGATTGATAACAGAGATAGATAATCCACTTCAAACAATGTCACATACCGACCAACAAAGAACAATACACTGAACTGTCAGTTGCCGCGCAATCAATTCCGCCCTTCATCCCACCTTAGAAGCCCTGAAATAGGCGAGAGCAATATCTGAATCCGACGTCTGCAAATCCTCAGCCACGTCTGTTGACGGCGACGCCTCCGTGCGTCTATTTAGATGTAAATAAAATCTACTCGTGTTCAAATACCGTGGTTCAGCTGAAGGTATTCTTGCCTTATGAAATACCTGACGAAGTCTTCGTCATTTGCCTTTGAACGTGTATTTTTAAGTACTATACTTGATTTGTCCGTATCACATTATTAAGTGCAATTAAGATACGAAATACTGTGTTGTGGATAAGCGCTACTATATATAGGTAGCCATTTGTCAACCCGTAATGGTGTTGAAACTATTGTCCATCGCCGCTTTAGACCATGGTCTAAGATCGCCACCCTCCGTCAACGAAATATCTAACCAACGACGTGCAGCACAACATTTTCAGCTTGATGTACCTTTTTTTTTTACGTAGCCTGTAATGTGTCCCACTGCTGGGCAAAGGCCTCCCCATTTCGAGCCCACACATCTCTAGTCAGAGCTAGATTGACCCACTCAGGTTCGAACGTGTCCAGGTCGTCCCGCCATCTCCTTCTGGGCCTTCCTCTACGCCGGTGTCCGTCTATGGGCACCCATTCAGTAGCTATCCTCGCCCACCTGTCTGGGTGCATTCGGCACACATGGCCTGCCCAGTTCCACTTCAGTTTTGCGGTCTGCACACCCACATCTGCGATGCCAGTTATGGAGCGCAGTACGGAGTTCTTAACGCGGTCTATTCGTTTAACACCGTTTGATGTACCTTACATTATATATTTTAGCTTCTTGTCATACGATCGGAAAGATTGAGTATGTGTCAATGATATTCAAGGGGTCCCTGATAATAATAATTAGGTAAAGGTATCAAATCAAACGTAGTAACAAATACCCCAGCAGTATCCCTTGTTCCAGCCCGTTCGTGAGGAAACCCCGAGCGTCGTCGATACGTCGAGGACTCGGGGAGAGGTGCGTTCGGATAGCTATCGACATCCTCCGAGACCGATTTGCCTAATGTTGTCTCGAAACTTACATAACATTTGAATATCTCATCATTTTCCGATATTTTTTCCTTATCCCACCGATTTTCCCTCGGTTTGCTCGTTTCATGCCCATATCCGTGGAGTGATAGGGTGCACGTTTTCAGCATATGTGGGGTATATCTAAATCACAAAGGAAAATAATGAAAATCGCGACGAAAATGCATGGCTAAAGTTCCGAATTCCCTTATAATTTTTCTGAAAGTGAAGTTGATTTTCCATAAAGAAACGTTAACATAAACATTTACATACAGGCACATACATTGCTTCTAGCCCCACACTATCCTGTGTTGTGGGAACCAGAAACAGCGACATCACAAACATGTAAACATCTGGGGGTTTTTTATGTCCCCAGCCGGGATTCGAACCCGGGACCTCTCGCATGGTAGGCAGATGCGCAACCGCTGTGCCACAGAGGTAGTCACGCATTCATAGATATGCTCACAACTTTTTTCCAGAAGAGGGGTGGCAGAGACAAAAGACCTCCAATATTTTGAGAAAACAGGTGTAAATTATTCAGTTTTTTTATTTTATTAAGAAACAATACAATTTAGAAGCGGTATAACTGTCAAGTAAATAAGGTACCTTACTATTAACTACTAACAGTTCAACGATGTTGTGACATATAAATGTCCGTCTAATTTTGGTACCTTAATTTTAAATGAGAGTCTCAAGATTTACATCTGTACGATCAGACCCTAATATCGAGTGATTCCGATAAAAAATCACTCGATATAGGAGTCGATATCCGTATATCGAATGCGCGAAAATAATCCCAGTAACATAATTAATATAATCAGCTTTCATCCTGACAACATGTGTTACATCGGTGACAATGCCACTAACCGCCATTTTGTAATTAAATTAAGTCATCCGGACTAAACTAACCGATATGTTGTATGTACAACATACAATAAATCTGAATTTGTTAGTTTTGGTCTAAGATCCGAAGAGAGCTCGACCTTCACCCAATTAATTAATTAATTAACGATCAAGTGCGAGTAAGACTGGCGCACTAAGGGTTTCGATCACACTTATAGATTGCTACCTCTCGTAACTGGTGCACTTAAGTAACTAAATAAAAATACGTATGTCATCCATATAAACACAATTATCAGGTCATAGCATTCGATTGCGCTGACCTAAAAGGTTAATTTACACAGCTTTAAGGGGACTTGAGTAATTGGTATAAATTTCAGCTTAATACGTCCACGTCCACGAAATAAAATGTCTTTTATTTTTAAATGTTAAACTAATTGCCAAGATTTTGCTAGGTAACCCACTCGCAATATATTTTCTAGCATACAAAATTTGATAAAAACCAAGTTTCATCGCAGTAACAGATGGATGAAGGTCGAGCTCTCTTCGGGTCTTAGGATATATGTAATTTATCTAAATTTCCGTCTAAAATGCATGTTTTATACAACGAATACACCTGCTTTGGGTGGAAATGTTGTATATTGGCATCGCATCAAGGGTAACCAACCATATCTTTTACTCTTTTACCATATCTTTTACTTTAGATATCACACGGTAAAGTGTTTAATATTCGCGTTGGTTGTCAAGTCGCGTCATCCGTCAACTTTGTGGCGCGCTCGTGTAATATTATCCCGGGAATGATTGATGCGACCGTTCTTGTGCTTTGTCTGATCCATTGTTGGTAAACTGTCGGCAAGCTGGCCCGATATTAAAAAATGCCCATAGTTGTTAGTCCTTGGGATTAGTTGACAATGGGAACGAGATCTCTGCTGCGTTGTCCTCATTTAAGAGTAGGTTCAATAGCAATATTTTTATAGAATCATTACTGTTGATGACACTCTTCAAAAAAATAAAAAAGCTCGCAAGAAGCGAACATTTTATATTTTCCGCTACTGGTTGCGAAACTTAATGATAGAACGCCTAGTTGAGGTTATGGAAAAAGTTCTCTTGTTTCGCAACTGGTTGCGAACAAAGAATCTTAATTTTTAATTCGCAACTGGTTGTGAATCGCAATTGCGAAAACGGTCGGAGGGGATTCTACTGACCACTAAGTATAAAACATGAAATCCAATGAAAGGGAATGAAATGAGTTTGTAATATATCATCGCAAATGAATATTTTGGGCAAGGGTTTACGCTGGCGACGAAGCCGCGTATAATTAATAAATTATTTATGGTAAATCTAACACGAGACTAATATTTGAAACGTTGCTAGCATCTCGTCTGTATATTTTACGCTGTTTAAACTACCGCCTTGGTTTGACTGACGGAACACTTTCATTACCGAATTCCACATTGTTGGGGTAATTTATCACGCTGTCGTCAAAATATCATTTCGTATTTATGGATATTATTTTTTGGTTTTATATTGTGGGAATAGTACTATGCCACATCCTCTCGAAATGTTTTCATGTGGAATGAGAGTCTGTCACCAAAGCATTTCATCCTCTTACTCCAGTGTTTACTTAACCAGAGTAACTAGTGGCTCTGTGAGCTGTAGACCTCGCGAGTATGTCGGTGGGAAAGCTGAACTGCTAACACACATAAAAAAAATAACCCAAATAATTTTCTTTCAATAACACATACAAACTTATGAATGTACCTGGTTACGTACATGCAGTATGAAAGTAGCCGCACCAATAACTTTGTAAACTACATTTCGCGATCTTTAATACAACCTATTGCCTTTTTACTAAAATTATATAGTCTGTTTCACTCTCATGGTCTTTACGAATCCAACGACACCTCATTTGTTAATATCCATCGAGCCGTTTGGGTTGTAGCGATTTTTTTAAATTTTAAAACCCCATATCTCCGCCGTTTTGAAAAAAATCTAAATACTGGCTCGAGTAAAAAATTCTATTTATTTTTCCAACCTGCTCACAAAATTTCACGAGAATCGGTTCATAAATGCGACCTGTAGAGGAGAACAACCGGACAGACATACGAAAGCATTTTTGCCCAAACCTGAAACGGAGACGCTTCGCTCGCTTCGCTCGCTCGGTCAATAATTGAATTCATCACACAATTCCTCATCACACAATTGCTGACAATTCCTTAAACAATTTGGTAGAGTCTGAAACTATTTTCCACATCTATCTAGCTAGGAAAACTATAGTTTAGCTAGCTGATTGTATTGGCTACCTATTCAATTATTAGTTATTCAAACGACTCATTCCATAAATAAATCATAGCTTACTCTTATAAACACACCGTCTTAGGTAAACTAAAAGGTTGTGTTAGAGTGCGTTTCGAATTTTTCAAAATATTATGATATTTTACAAATAGAGGTACTTAACTACTTTGTGAATAGTCACGAGGTCATGATATGATAAGCTTCCCATCTTCCTGCCCAGATGTGGCTAGGAGGATTGAATACCCTGGCTTCCTGCCAACATCTATCCAGGCTCCCACACTTTACGAGTGACCTACAGCAAATATAATACATATTATATTTAGGTGAAATATTACATGAACAATATTTCGTGTGTAATGACGTGAAAAGATGGTCCTTTTATTTACTTCTTTGGCGAGGGTGAAATTGAATCACAGAATTCGTGCCCTTACCGGGATCATCTCGGCTCTGTGAAAGAAAGAACAGATAGCTGTTCATAGGAAGTGGAATACTTTACTTACATGTTATTTGCCGTATAACTATTTCGCCTTATTTCTTTGATGTACCGCCGTAATAAAATGTTTGGTAAAATCACGAAATATGGCTACATAATAGTATTCGTATCTCAGCCCTTTTCTTTCAAACCAAAAATGTATTGTGTAACCGAGCAACCATCTCAAAGCGATAAAATATGCTCACGACTCTATAGGCGTGTGGTAGACAGAGGCTAAAGGACAGGAGATGATCTATGACGTGTAATGAATGTTATCAATAAATGATGTATATGTCTATGTCTATGTCTAGGTCAGGATACTTGCTTAGATCTTGGCGAACACTCTCACTGCCTCAACATTTATTAAACAAGTATCTTCAGACATCAGAAGAAAAAGAAGCTATACGGATTCATATTTTTATGGGTAATATCCGCAATCACGTAAGTCACTTTTTTTTTGTATAATCTTTTCGTGTAGATTAATAAGAACACCCAGCTTCGCGGCGCTAGATTTTAAACCGCTCTTTGAAACTTCACCCGCTTTAATCGTCCACATAAATCTTCATAATAATCCCCAATTATCATCGGCCAATAGGAATTTAATAAGCGAATGCTGTAGTTAATTGCAGTTTTATTTCTTTGGTGAATTCTGGGCGAGTCGTTAAGTTCCGCTCAAGTGAGGGCACAAGGTCAGGGAAGGAAACTTCGGAGTGGCTCATTAAGTGTAACACTGGCTAACCGTTGTAGGCTCCTAGGATTTGTGGTGTGAGAACATTAGCAGGGGTCTGCGTATCTTCTATATGCCTATGTTTAGAGTAACAAGGTCTTACAACTATAGATGAATATTCTCATAGAAACAACAAAGCAACCTAACTATTTTAAGACAAAAAATATGAAATAATAAATATTTAAGTACATATACTTAATTATTGCAGACTTTATAATATGCATCATTCTTCGATCTCTTTATTCATTCATTATGTTTAAAAATCACCTGTATATTCAATTAATATACTTCAATTCATCCTAAGGGTTTGAAATTAAAACAGAATTATGCATACTTAAATATGCCTAGAGTCCGTCCTTTTAATTCATAAACACCACTTTGACGCATCATGTATCATGGAACGCAATGCTCTAAATCCCAGATTATATTTTTAAGGGCCACCTGTCTCATCCTACACAACCAGGACCGAACCTTATTTTTATTACCCACTGAACTGAACCCTTCGTCTGATTCCACTTTATGTATAACCGGGTTCATTAAGTTTATATCGGCGATGGTGACCGCCATAATGCTTCTTTATTACCCGGTGAAGAAGCACTGTGGCAGAAATCGTGGCTGGCTGCATAGTGTCTTGCTGGCTGCATAGTGTCTTGCTGGCTGCATTGTGTCTTACTGGCTGCATAGTGTCTTGCTGGCTGCATTATGTCTTACTGGCTGCATTATGTCTTACTGGCTGCATAGTGTCTTACTGGCTGCATAGTGTCTTGCTGGCTGCATAGTGTCTTGCTGGCTGCATTGTGTCTTACTGGCTGCATAGTGTCTTGCTGGCTTTATAGTGTCTTGCTGGCTGCATAGTGTCTTACTGGCTGCATAGTGTCTTGCTGGCTGCATAGTGTCTTGCTGGCTGCATTATGTCTTACTGGCTGCATTATGTCTTACTGGCTGCATAGTGTCTTACTGGCTGCATGGTGTCTTGCTGGCTAAATAGTGTCTTCCTGGCTGCATAGTGTCTTGCTGGCTGCATAGTGTCTTGCTGGCTAAATAGTGTCTTGATGGCTGCATAGTGTCTTTTTTGGCAGAGGCATAGTTTTGCCACCTTTAATTATTTATGCCAAATGGTTTTTTGGGAACATTCGTATAATGTACTTACATAATTGAGAACATGGGTATAAAACGGGAAAATTCATAAAATCGGAAAAAAAGTTAATTATATGAATAAAGTTAATTGTATATACATATCAATAATTAATCATAGTATTTGTCAACATCATATTTTCTATGAAAAGTATTCAAAGCAGCCTGTCAAGGCAAGCACACCACATCTACATTTTTGTAAAAAAAACATGATGGACGAACACGTAGAGAATACAAATTGCTCTAACCAAAACACAATTTCCTATGACAAATAACTTGTGTGCCACCCAGCACCTTTCTCACCTTCGCCAGATAGACAATGTTTATGTATAAGGTCAAAAGGGTATGATGAGGTACGGGACAAGGCCTAACGTTAGACCCTTGTACTTACTAATCATGTTGTTGATAGAGAGCGGACTGCGGCGACCCCATTTCCCCGGTCTAAAGTGCAAGTGCTTTTAACAGGATAAAGGTTTAAAATAGGGATAACGAACTAACCTGAAACCCTTTGGTTAGGCGTGAATTTTGGTCGACATCGTTTGTGAAGTAAAAACAGAACAATATCTTAGCAAGACATAACTAATAGTCTGTGGATCATAAGTCAGTATAATGCTTTCCATATTTGTCTGCCTACAGCCAGCTTATATGCTTCAAATTCCGTCCATTACGCAGTTAGCCACGATCCATGAGTCGTATCGCATTACCGTTATAGATCAACACACTCATCTGTTACGTCCGCAGAGCTATTAATCCAGCCAATGGGACCGTCAATCTGATAAAGCAGGGCCCAAACACATTGCCCTTTGGGATAGATAGTCCTGCTACGGCGTAGGTTACGCTGCTACGGCGTAGCAGTCGTAGCACACGCGATTCCCCCATGCAATATCAAGGCGGCCATTCTGTGTATTTATGTAACCTATGCTCATGAAATAAACAATTCTATTCTATTCTATTCTATTCTATTCTATTCTATTCTGGCTTAATCAGCTGCTTGTTATACGTCGTGTATTCATCATTCGAAAATTAAAGCTCTCCCTTCGTTGCGCAATTAGGGCAGCCGCCAGTGGTTCAGATAAACTGCTCTAAAACTAAATCTAAAACTTTTTCGAACACGCTTTATGGAAAGACAATTTGGGGAACATACACTCACGTTTATGCTATAGTACAAATCTACTGATTGTTTCATGCATCCAGATATTCAAGATTACTATACACTCTACAAATAGAGCACGACATCAAAAAGAAAGTTCCGCCTTTGTTTCACCACAACAATTCACTTCGAATCTCTTTAGCGGTGAAATATGAAACTACAACGAGATTTAAGTGGTCTCGTGCTACTGAGCATGAGTGAGTAGTTGAAACTTGAAAGTCGCGGCGCTGACGGAAATCCTTACTGATGTTTCATAATTCGTCTTGTTGCGAACTTGTACAGTTCAGAAGAAACCGAGCGCTAGTGAGCACGCTATTGTACGACACAACTTAACTTAGATATGTGCCTATAACCTATGCCTGCAATACTTCAAAAGTCAAAACATACCTCTTTAAAAACGAACTTAGTACAGATTATTTCCTACTTAGAAATATTATTTAAAAAAAAAAGAGACAAAAAAATGTGCCGAGTCTGTGTTATTTTGTAGGTATAAGATTCGAGATATCTCCTTAGAGATTCTGATCAACTTTCGCTATTATTTTAAGAATTGATCAAAACAACTGACTGACCGCTTAGTATGGCAAAAACAAAAATAACGGCCTTTTCCCATATGGGATGGTAGAGTAGAATTGCGCCCAAGAATATATTTAAACTATAGAACCTATTGTTTTACTTCAACCTTTTGTTTTACTTCAACCTTTTTTTGTTCTCCAAGCTGGAATGATAGAGCAAGGATAGAGCTTTACAATATTTTGTTCTGTGCAGGCATTTCATTCCAGTGTAGTCCCCTGTCTGACTCGAATTGCCGTTCAATCAGTAGTCACCGTCACTCTAAGCCGCACCCGAAAACATACGAGTTACCGAATAGGATAAATAATCTGGTATACGTTTTAATCTTATCCATACGAGTGGTAGAGGCACAATAGTGCCAACTCAGTAAATACCTATTTCGAGACCGGGCGCTAACCCGCTGCCATATCTCTAAACACACAGGAAAACTAGTTTGTGTAAAAATGACATCACACTATGGAGTTCGATTGGTTTAATGATTACGCGTCTAACCGCGCAAGCATAACGTCGCGTTCCGTTAAAATGTCGACCAACTCGAAATGTAACGCGTGTAACGTGGTTATTAATGAACTGCTATCATTCGTGGCAGATAAAATAAAAGTTATGGACCAGGAGGGTTACCACAATCTTTTTTAAGTCAGACCAAATCTCACTCAATCCAAACTACAACACTAATTTGATCTGCCAAATTTCGTACCATGACCGCCTTAACTGAAGATTGCTTTTGATCCGGGGAGTGAGTGAATGATGAATAAAAAACAAAATTGTCTCTGGTCCGGAATCGGAAAAAGGGATTTTCTCTGAACAAAAACCGAGAAATACCCGAAAACGACATTCAGAAGTTGTATTAATCTTTCTACATAAACTACAATAAAGGTGTTTTATTTACTATACTATATTTTCTTGCTACATTTTACACTATACCAATCTTATATCATAATGTTCCGTGGTTTTCATACAAGTTTTCGTGGTTTTGAAAGAAATTTTAATTTTCAGCAGCATGACAACATTCGTTTCATCACGTATTCTGAACGTACGTTTATTGTGGCTGAGTTTGACATTTGATGATATTTGTCCCCCCGTTCCGAGTCACGCCAAAATCGATTACAGCGGCTACGAAGCCGTTCCGAGTCAGTTTTGGCGATACAAAACGATGGCATTGTAGATACGCGTAATCGATTGTGGCGCTGACGGCGATGTCACGGAACACGACTTGTATTTGTTTGTGTAGACAGACTAGATAGAAACTATGAAATTGTTGTGATGTCCAGATAAAAGTGCAAAAAGCTAAAAATCTGCAGCAATTACTATGTCGTAAGTACCCTATAGTAATATAAACTGAAAAAATAATTCAGGAACAAAAGATAACAAGATCGCTATCTCAGCTAGTCAACAATAGTTTTCCAACGTATTTCTTCGATTTTTCAGTGAAGGGCAGCGTCGTAAGGTGACCCACAGGCAACTAGAGAGTATGTGGAAAAACTTCATTCAAAATATAAGCAAAAGGTTATAAATAACAAGGATTCCCAAACAAGCAAGATCTAAAAGCTTTTGGCATAACATAGAGATGGTGCAGTCAAGGACTTCCAGTCTTGATGATGAGCCTGGTAAAATGTAAGTTAAACGTGTTACATACACTGAACGTCAAAAATTTCGCACCTTTTTGAAATTCTACTCTGAACAAGAGTACGGAATATGAAGAATCTGAATAAAACATGTGTAGGTACAAATTTAGACATAAGTATTGTATAGGAGAGATGGGAGGTGACTGGCGCCCTCACACTAGCTCTGGTTATACGCAGGTGACAAATGCTAACGTTACAATGTGTGATATACTTACCCTAACCGCTAACCTATTCATGAAATAAAATGCAGTTTTTAAACTACCTATTTTTTATTTCAGGCTTCCCTTGCCAGCTAAAGATGATTGAATCAAACCCAGCTTGATAAAATACTCTTCAGCAACCCCAACCAACCTGAAGAAGATCAAGAACTGCAACTCGTGCCGCATCATTTCTTCAGACAACAGAACATTATTGTTATTAATGATGCTGTGCACTATTTCACAAGAATTACACAGACAGATGCAGCCACCTTGTGTCGGTAGTGCAGCACTCGATGAGAGAGAAGGCAGCAAGTCTTGCTTATAAATAAAAAGCCATTGTCCTTTCAATTGTGCAACGAGTCTTCATGTGCATCTTCATGTATTTTTTTCTGGAGTTCCCATTGCTGCAAGAGTTCTGTGGTCTAGTGGGGTTTACGCTTGCTTCTCTCGCAAGAGATGCCGGTTCAAATCCAGTGCTGACAATGTACCTTTAGATACCTAAATATGTGAGCAAAATTATTGGAAACTAGACCTAAGTACCTATTTATTTGTTATGTGTCTTAATTAGATAATATTTAAAATATATTCACATTTCTGTGGGCCGCTTTGAGTTTCTCTCCTCTTCTCTCATATTAGCAGACCCCACATACCAAAAATGACTAAGGTTTTAACGGTGATGGCAAACATTGCGAGGTAACCTATTTTTCTATAGCTGGGCTAGCCCCAGCTGCAAAATAGAGTATTGAATTTAACTAGCTAAACTTATTGTGCCTCTGCCATCCCATATTGGCAATATAGTGAGGCGCTGAGTTATGTATTGTCAACCGGGTATACCCCTGGTAGATCTGCAAATCATCGCCTTGAAAGGACGCCGAACGACTTTTAGGTTAATTTGTAAATCTCAAAAACTTTGTTGATCACTAGGAGTAAGCCGCACACCATATTACAATGGACTGTGTAGGTCACCATAGCATTATAAATTACCGTGTTAGATTCATAATTTCTTTATTGTACAAAATTAATTGCAAGGACCAAAAGTAAATAAAAGCAGTTGTCAAAGGCGAGCTGGATCTCTAAAAAGAGATCTCTTCCAGCAAACCAAGTTCCGATGAGTCTCGTAAGTATAATTCTAAATTCTTATACTTAGCCTAGTTAAGGAGCGAGGCTCTCGCCGCCTAACCATGTCTATTAAGTTATTGATTGATAAAATAAAGTGTTTCGTTTGATTTAACCTGTGTTTTGCTCTAAATTATAGGATAGCTAGATAGATCTTTCATTGAGAGATTGCTGCGCCCAAAGGTCTTGGACAACCGCTGAGCTAGTCCGAATGATGTCCCGAAACACGGCTAGAAATTTAGTTAAGTGATTGATGCTGTAAGAAAGCACAGAAACCACGAAAACTAAAGTAAAACTAATATTAACACTAAAAAAGACTCATACCGAGGAACTTATTTTGATCTGGTTTTTTTGACGTTTGGTCAATGCAAATCGAATTTCTTTGCTGTCAAATGGCACCTTGTGGTACGAATTGAATGAATGTTTTCAGCTGATCCGTCAGATCAAACTCAAGATTAACTCAAGATTAATTAGGACGGTTGGAGTACGAAAAAACGTTATGGTATTGATTCAACCTTGAGTTAGCCTTAACTTAAAAGATTGGAGTAACCCCCCAGGAGAGCATTGTTCTGATCTGCAAACAACATTTTACGACCGCGGAAATAGTGCGCGCCAAAACGATCCTCTACGAAACCGTCCCCACAGACAAGCGGATGGTTAATAGAAGAGCTGATCAAAAAAACCAGCGTGACATGGAGGACATAGTTAGCCTGATAAAGGATGCCGACCCTTCAGCCGTCCCGGTGTACGTAGCACGCGAGCTCACCAGACTACCCCCCGTGACCTTTGACCATGTCGATGTGACGAGACTACTTAAAGATATCGTCTTACTTAAATCAAACTTCGAGCAAATTCAGAGAACCTGTGTCAATCGAGAGCAGCTAGAAGAAGTAAGAAGTGAACTGAAATCGTTACGTGGACAACGAGATATACCCTCCGCCTTCAAAATAAAAAATCCTGCGTTAATTTTTGAGCAAGACATCGCCAACAGTGGCCCTACTGGACTCAATCTGACAGAGACCCAAAATGTAAACCTTACAAGCACAGATAGAATAACCGAAAAGACATGCCCAACAAAGGAGAATCTCCCTCCAAAAACTGCATTGCACATACCGACGGTTAGTACAAAACAGCTAACCAACTCATATGCAGCCATGGCTGTTAAACCAGCTACAGCAGCACAAAAACAGGAACAATCACCCGAAGAAGGTTTTACGGTAGTCACCCGGAGAAGAAGAAAGAAAAATCTAGTCGGCACATCCACCAACCCAGCTGCGATGAAACTGAAGGTAGCTACACCCACACTACATGTCTATGTGTCGGGGTTCGACAGGACGGTCACCCCTAATGAGATCTCGGAGTACATAAAAGAATCGGGTGAGTCATCCCTATATGTTGAACTGCTCCCTGAGAGAGAAGGAATAGACAACAATGCCTTCAAACTAACAGTAACCAAAGAATCGTTTGACAAACTGGTAAACGTTACACTGTGGCCACCAGGAATAAATGTAGGTATATACAAACCGCATCTATATAACGCTTACAGGCGAAACACTGCCGAACATACTAAGAAACCCATACATAAAAGAGCTTGATACAAACATTAAGATAACATCCATCAACTGCAAATCCGCAACGAGCCACGAGAAGTTTATATCTGATCTCTGCACTGAATATGACGTTGTCCTACTTCAAGAAACCTGGTTGCTGCCCACCAATCTTCACTTCTTGAATACTATCAGTCCTACTCATAATAGTACGGGTACCTCGGCGGTAGACACTTCAAATAAAATATTAAAGGGGCGGCCGTTCGGAGGAGTGGCAATATTATTTAATAAGTCAATGCGCGCCCGTACTATTGACTGTGGAACGCCTCGGCTCACTGCAATCGAGATAGCACTAGCAAACGGTAAATGCCTTATCATTATCAATGTGTACATGCCCACGGACACTGTCGACAACTTTCCGGAATTTTGTTCCATATTGGCAAGAATACACGCACTTATTGACGATCATGATGCGGCGGAAACGATTGTGCTGGGAGACTTCAATGCTGACCCTCGGAAACCATTTGGACGTGAGCTTGATTCATTCTGTACGGAATATGACTACAAGTGTGTTGACAGAATGCACCTACCGGACGACTCATACACATACGTGAGCGACGCGCACGGCACAACTTCATGGCTCGACCACTGCCTCGCAACTGAGCGGACCAGCGCCGGCGGCGCCCTGCGGAATGTAGCCATAGACTACACTGTTTCCTGGACAGACCACCGGCCCCTACGTTTGGAACTATCAGTAGAAAAACTAACGCCGCTACAAATAAACACCAAGCAGTTCAATAAATTCACATGGCGGCCTCGATCAGTTGCTAAAATAAACCACTATACCGACATTGTTAACACAAGCCTCTCACACCACATCCCCCAATTCGTGCATGATGAATTAGATCGGACAACAGTAGACATGCTTTGTGAAACACTGATCACTACCATGCAACAAGCCGCACACACAGCCTTCCACACAAAAACGAAACCACGGAGAGAGAGAACTAAAGTAGCTGGTTGGAACGAGTATGTGGCACAGTACTATGCCGCTTCTAGGAATGCACTAAGTTTATGGCACGCAAATGGCAGGCCCGCTAACAATGAACTGGCGATACAGCGTAATAAATGCAGAAGAGAATTTAAAAAAGCTTTAAAACAATGCAGGGCACAACATGACCAGATAGTAATGGATAAATTGGCCACGTCAATCGACTCAAGAAACTTTCCCGATTTTTGGAACCGCACTAATAAAATTATCAAGCCCAAGACAGTGACGCCATCTCATATAGACGGATTAAGCGATAGTAAATTAATTGCAAAACACTTTAGCAACATATTCACCCAGCCCACACCGGCCGTTGACTCATCGTGTAGTTCGCCCGAACCAGAGGCCGGCGCCGACACGGCCGGTAAAGGAAATATGGACATCACGCCGAAACTCGTCTGGACAACAATGAGACAAATGGCGCGGGGGAAGTCACCAGGACTAGATGGGCTTACCATTGAGCATCTACAAAATGGTGGCCCAGCTCTGTGTATACTGCTGACTTCACTTTATCGCAACATATTGAATCTGAGCCACATTCCTGCCATTCTTAGCCAAACAGTGGTCACCCCAATAGTTAAGAATCAGAAAAAAGACATTGCGACCTCAAGCAACTATAGGCCCATTGCTCTTGCCTCAATAGTTGCCCGCATCCTGGAGAAAGTGATAAACATCAAAGCAGAAGAATATTTATGGACGGAACCCAACCAAATGGGCTTTAAGTCCCATGTTTCCACTGCCACTGCCATTTATTCACTCAAACAGGTGGCCAGCTACTACAAGAAGGGGAAAACCTCGGTCCTGGCCTGCTTTCTGGATCTCAGCAAGGCATTTGACAGAGTTCAACACCAACTGCTCTGGAAGAAGCTCAAAGACAGAGGAACACCGGAAGCCCTTGTCAGTATTCTGAGCAAATGGTATAGCACGCAATCGAACGTCGTGAGATGGAACGGGCAGCTATCCGATCCTACAAAATTGGCCTGTGGGGTTAGACAAGGGGGCAGCATGTCTCCCGTGCTGTTCAACATCTACATGGATGACCTCAACAAAGAGCTGACACAAGCTGGAGTGGGCTGTTCAATGAACGGAACCATAGTCAATAACCTATGTTACGCTGACGATATGGTCCTCCTAGCGCCATCTGTGTGCGCCATGCGAACTCTTCTTAACATCTGCGAGAAGTATGCTGCCAGACACAACATGGTGTATAATGCTGAGAAGACTGAGTACTGTGATGGCACGCTGGTTGTGATCGTCTAGATGTAATGTTAAATAGTGTGTTGAGTGTAATACCTCAGTACAGGAACCTTGCAGTGTCAAAACATTGTCTGTGCGTGATGTGAGATTTTTAATATTGCAATTTGCTCGTTTTACCGCCAGTGTATAGCCCGAATGGATCAAGAGTAATCACAGAGCCCATTTCCCCCGAGCTTACTCATATCATGGTATCCTGAACTCCTTCAGGTAATCTACAAGACTTCGGTGGCAAAGAATAGCACAAATATGACATTTATCAGTTAAGTTCAGATATACCATAGTAAGTGATCGGTTCGCGTGAGAAAGTGAATTAAACCCGTGTGAGTTTTCTCACCAGATAACGACCGCCTCACTCTGACACGGGGAACCCTACGCCAGTATCTGGCCCTGCGTACAGGAGTGGGGGGGCGTACAGACCATCTTTCGCTGAGAAGCGTTTATTATCATCACGTCTTAGGGACATGGAAATTTACAAGGCGCACGGAAGCTACCTTCCCCCATTGTACCATGGATTTATTATTTTAAAAATATTCAAATGTTTAGTTTGGCCAAACTAAGGTCGATGGTCTGCCGCAGAAGACAGGACGTGATATATGGTGCCCAGAGACGCTGCCGCTCCGCCACGGGGATACACTGGATTGACCTTTCGGGTCACTCGGACCTCGCACTTTCTCCGGTCACTTCAAGCCATCGTTACAAAATAACAAATATGAATGTGTCTGTTTGCCCGCTCAATCAATCTCTTCAACACTGCAAGGTCTGTCTAGGTAACCTAGGTGATGCCTAGATATCATCGTACTTATGGATGCCCTCCGGAATCTCCCTTTATACTTGTCCAGGTCGTTAGATGTCCCGTCGCCCAAGCTCCACGTCGATTGCTGTCGTCTCTCAATCCAGGAAATAAGTATTCCGACTATGTCAATCAATCTAATCTAATGTTGAGTGTTTGCTAACTAGACTGAGACTCCTATATTCTCCTCAAATAATTCAGTGTTATAGTGTACTTTCAAATCTATCAACCTCCAGAATAACTCTAATCACAAACTGTTAAGTAACCTTGTGTTTTGAGTGAACCATAATGTATGACAGTGGTGGTTGTTTATTAGCATGATGGCCTGGTCTATATGCAGAGTTATCTCACTAGGAATGTGGAAACTGTAATTGATTTTAGCACAAACCCCCACTGTTCTACAGACTTTCTAAGAATCTTACGGTTAAGGAAATACAAGAACGCCAGATATATAGTAAATCACTTCATTATTTTAGAAGACCAAAAATACTATAAAAAAACCCAAAAGTATAGAAAACAGATATTATTTAGATCGTCCTTGCCTAACTTTGCCAAGGACAATCGGACGTTCTGTTCCTAAGGCATTTCTATGGGGAAAACGAAACGTCCAAATAAAAAACCCTCATAGACCATTATCAATTGATAACACAATTAAATAAACAAACTTAAACAAAGTCTATGCTAATCTTACACTTATTTACAACTAAAATGACGTAGGTAAGGGGTTCCTAGTTTTATTTATATGCAGAATCAAATCACATCAACTTGACTTATTCATGGGTGGTTTTGACTGTCAAACCCGCCTTGTCTGTAATTTACTCATACAATAATCTGATATGATACAAATGTAGGTTATAGCCAATTGTTTAGTCTATAAATAATCAATTCACGCCATTGAATCAAAACCCATTGCTTATCTCACTCTATTTAAATTGGTCAGAATCCAGGATTGGTACATTTACAATAATAGGCCAGTGTGATAAATTACACTTGATACTTCTGTAAAATTGAACATGATATAAAAGGAACCCCCTCCAACATTTAAAATTACACACAAACAATTATACGTTATATACAACACACAGGTAAATCATTTCCACTAATCTCACGGTGCGCTAATAATAGGATAACTTTTCGATAATTTCTCATGACGTCTCATTGTTAGCTGGTTATCGTTGTACCATAGGTAACAATCTCGCCCGGTGCAATTGCCGACCGACTACACATTCTTATGCACATATAGACCGTAATACCGGTCAAAAAGGTGAGTAATTACCATGAATAATACGTTCATCATTATGTTTAATGGTACGGGCTCTTTAGCAAATGTTTCCCAAAAGAAAATGATCCATTCTGCTCTAATCAATTTATCTCGAATATTATGATTTGGTAGCACACGGTAGAAATTGTGAAAATAATGTACCAAGAATATGAACAATGAAAGAATACTTTACCGAAATTTCCGGGTACGAAGATCACTCTTAAACTTGTACAATTCAAAGGAATACAATCAACAAACAAATTAATAGGTTATTCAGTAAGGTTTCAGGAAATTTAGTTCTACATAGGTTTAGTATACTAATGATACACTTTGAGCTTCCACATAATTTGACTTGATCGTTCTCGTGTCAAGCCTCGAATGCCTCGAATCTGCCTTCCCGCAAATCATCACTGTCTCCGTCAAAATGATCCTTGAACAAAGAAAAAACTGGCGAGCACTCTGTTTTAATTTATGACTATAGACCCGTCTTTGAATATTGAGTTTACTATGCGACGCTTTAGAGTTACTTATTAATCTACTCCTTCTCATCATAAATTCCCTGTCGACAACCCATGGTGTCAAAGATATTGTTTTTTTCTAAGACAAATTACAACGAAATTTAATGCTTGTTCGAATGCTGTTTGGATTTTTTGTCTAACCTCTCTAAATGAAAAACTGCCCAATACAAAACGAATACTAAGATATTTCTTGTCCCTCGCTAAAACTGTTAGCAGATGTGTTTAAATGGTTTCTAGGAGAATAGAAGATAATATTGTTAACAAAAAAATATAGTGATTGCGTGGTCCATCTCACACTCCCCCAAATAGATTTGGAAACTTCAATACTCCCCCTATCTCCCTATTCCATAGTTTCGAAATATATTTCCCCAAATATGCACCAATCTCCTTCAGTCTCCACGCAATTTACTAGTCTAAAGATTTACAGCAATTCTCTCCGATATCCCACGCTCATCTACATCTTCCCACGAAACTCTATTGTACTTATCGAATGGCACTATAACCGTCTCCATTGCTTACGACTCTTCTTTGTTATTCCTCTTAAAAAAAATACCTTTTTTCCAACAACAACTCTACAATTCTATTGCCCATCTGTTTCTGTTACTTGTTTACATAATACGAGTACCAAAACAAATAGTGAATTGCATTGTAATTACTCCGTACTTTTACCAATCTAAACATGAACTAAAGTATTGTTGTACGGTACAGCCTCTACCACAGTCACTAACAAATGTCACCCTATCATCCAAAGAAACATTTTCATATTAATTTAATATATATACACGCCCGGATTTGATCTGAAATATCATGAGAGAGTATTATTCCATATTTTGAGTTTATTCACGTCGCTAAACTGAATTTTCAAATATTCGTAACATAAAACAACATAAAATTCAGTAAAATAATTCACCACTGAACGCTGACGGAATGAATTAATAACGTGATAAATAATGAATTGTAATGCCGTAAACTAACATCTTCAAACAATTGTAATTCGTAAAATACAATAAAATAAAAGTGCTGTCTGTACCCGGAACTCTACCACAACACTCTGGATTAAAACTAGCTAAATATATCGACAAACGGACGGACTTATAATCTTTACGAAAACAATCGTAAGTAAAGTAATAAATTAATTTGACAAACAGACGGACTTATAATCTTTACGAAAACCAATCGTAAGTAATACATAAATTAATTTGACAGACGGACGGAAAACCATCGATATTAACCATTGATGTTTCCTTTACTCTTCCTCATCCTCAGTCCAATGCTTCTTTCCAAATATGTTATTGAAACAACATCGAAGTTATTTCTTATTTTTAACCCTCTCGTCAACATATCTTATCTATCTATTGTTCTCCATTGTTCGTTCACTCGACCCGCATGCCTCTGATAGTGAACCAGTAAAATTGATAAACCTATAAAGGAGGAATCGAATCACTTAAACCTCTTACAGTTCTAAATAGTCCAACCTAGTAATTCCGTGTCAAAACCAAGTCACTAATGTCATCATTACCATATCTGTACAAGCCAAACTCGCTCAGCTCCATTTACAATTTTTAGCTTACGTGTTCTTTATTTTACAATAAAATAGTGTAATTAACGCACTCGTTAGAATTGGTTATTTCATTCATAAAGCGCCTTCTCTATCTGTATCACTATCATCATATTATTATCAGTAGTGTGCGATCACCACACAACATCGTCACAAACATAGTTTTATTACGGATTCGATAAATCACATACATACATGCCTTTATTCAATAACTCATTTAACATAACCTATCCAGAGTTGTGGGAGCTCATAGGTCAAAGTAAGCCTTAAAGTTAGTAATTAAATATATGCTCGGAGGTGACTTAATTTCGGTAAACCACTCTCTCTCACCTAGGCTGCACTAATGCCATCCCGTAACGCGCTATCAATCAATCAAATTTACTCTCTAACTGCTGGGCCTAGGATTTACATTTCAAACAGATTCGTCAACGCCTCCATTAAATACAGGATGTTTCCATGCCGTCCGAACCAGGAATCGTTACTATTACGCCAATTATCCATTATCTAACTTGATATAACTTTAAGGTTTCAAAAACTGAAGCAAATGACATGAGTTGACTGTTTATAATATTTTATTATGTTATTTAATGACATCTATTACGTATACCTAAAATTTACCTTTCCCTTGCCTTCACACTATGAATATAATTTTGAAATAACCGTTCTAGGTATCTTCGATTATACTACTGAGATTCTGTATTGTACACATGAAGGTGTTATACCAACTTGGCAAGTTATATCCAACCGGTATCCAAATAGTAATAACAAAAACCCTTTACAGAGAGACTTGACTTCCCGCCACACTATTTATGCTTCGATTATTCTTCTTACGACTTGGACATTCATCCCGACAGCAGCTGTTTCGAAAGTTAAGTTTTATTTTTATTACCTACATCCAAACGTTTGTTAAATTATTGCCACTAATTTAAACAAATTCCGACATCGCTCAATGCTAGTTCCGCAATAAATAAACAAAAGGCAGGCAACGTCATAAACATCTACAAATTTCTACGAACGAGATAACTTGAGAAAAAATTGAACCCCAATTCTATCCATGTGTTGGGTCAAAACAAAAGTTAACTCACAAAAACAGTCCCCAAGTGCAACTATTGATGCAGAAGAACACGACACTATTAGTTACTTTCCTAATTTATTGAACAAGTGTCAAAAAATGTTTAGTTTATGATCATTTTGGAGTCGTTCTGAAAACTATCCCTTTTTTGTGAACCACACCACTATGAGAGGCCTATCACATATCCCTAAAAGTGGTTTGCGAAACCATAATTTACAATCGATTGTTCGCAGAACTGAGTATTGAAATAATTTACAAATGATTGCGTATTTAACATTTAACATTTACATACAGGCACATACATTACTTCTGGCCTCACACTAGGATACTCTGTGTCGTATGATCCGCTTTTGTACACCTTCACTATGTATTTTGTCCTGAGTAATTTTCCTTTGTGCAATAAAGAAATTATGATTACTTTTTACAGATAAGCTCGCCTTTGTACTTCCTTTTCTCTATCATAAGCTATCTGTATTATGTCATATGAGTACAATAGAGAAATTACAAAATTAAGATTACGAAAGTAAAGTCCGTTACAATATTTCTTACAATATCTACCTGTTTTTTTTTTATTTTTCCGACCTTCCTACAGTTATATGTTATTAGTTCATTTAGTCTACTCCATCCCATGCCTCTACTTTTGGCCATCTTTCTTTGTAACTGATAGACATAGGTCCTTATTAGTAACTGTGTCTAATCACAAATGATTTACGTCTCAACCTATCGACTGACACCTATACTTATCTAACTAACCTCGCAGAACCCAAAATAGAATATAATTTGTTAAAAAAGTACGCGACAGTGACCGTACCGTACGATAAGACGCGCCTAATTTGCCACGTTCCCTTTCCGTTTATACCTGATGTATGGCCCTTGACAACGTATCCAAAACAAGCATAAAATTTCGTTATTTTGCCTATTGTAGCTACTAATACGAACTGCTACTTTAAATTGATCGTATGTATCTGATGTCACTATAGTGAAAAATATTAATATCATAAGCGTCCTCAAGATGTTCTGATCGCTCCCTGACACCCGAATATAATTTAGTTTCTACTCCCCCTAGACTTCAGTTAACACATTATAACACAAATCATACACAATAAATTTTAACAAGTCATGCACAATACATAAAAAGTATTTCCTGTAAGATAAGACTCCTGAAAGAAAGTTTCACTCAATACACGGTTTCTACGTTGTGTTTTAATTTGTTTTTGTTCTATCTGATCCAATCGTATCGTTATTTCGAATACGTAAAGAATCGCTGGTCACCGGCACCATTCTGTGATGGCACGCTGGTTGTGATCGTCTAGATGTAATGTTAAATAGTGTGTTGAGTGTAATACCTCAGTACAGGAACCTTGCAGTGTCAAAACATTGTCTGTGCGTGATGTGAGATTTTTAATATTGCAATTTGCTCGTTTTACCGCCAGTGTATAGCCCGAATGGATCAAGAGTAATCACAGAGCCCATTTCCCCCGAGCTTACTCATATCATGGTATCCTGAACTCCTTCAGGTAATCTACAAGACTTCGGTGGCAAAGAATAGCACAAATATGACATTTATCAGTTAAGTTCAGATATACCATAGTAAGTGATCGGTTCGCGTGAGAAAGTGAATTAAACCCGTGTGAGTTTTCTCACCAGATAACGACCGCCTCACTCTGACACGGGGAACCCTACGCCAGTATCTGGCCCTGCGTACAGGAGTGGGGGGGCGTACAGACCATCTTTCGCTGAGAAGCGTTTATTATCATCACGTCTTAGGGACATGGAAATTTACAAGGCGCACGGAAGCTACCTTCCCCCATTGTACCATGGATTTATTATTTTAAAAATATTCAAATGTTTAGTTTGGCCAAACTAAGGTCGATGGTCTGCCGCAGAAGACAGGACGTGATATATGGTGCCCAGAGACGCTGCCGCTCCGCCACGGGGATACACTGGATTGACCTTTCGGGTCACTCGGACCTCGCACTTTCTCCGGTCACTTCAAGCCATCGTTACAAAATAACAAATATGAATGTGTCTGTTTGCCCGCTCAATCAATCTCTTCAACACTGCAAGGTCTGTCTAGGTAACCTAGGTGATGCCTAGATATCATCGTACTTATGGATGCCCTCCGGAATCTCCCTTTATACTTGTCCAGGTCGTTAGATGTCCCGTCGCCCAAGCTCCACGTCGATTGCTGTCGTCTCTCAATCCAGGAAATAAGTATTCCGACTATGTCAATCAATCTAATCTAATGTTGAGTGTTTGCTAACTAGACTGAGACTCCTATATTCTCCTCAAATAATTCAGTGTTATAGTGTACTTTCAAATCTATCAACCTCCAGAATAACTCTAATCACAAACTGTTAAGTAACCTTGTGTTTTGAGTGAACCATAATGTATGACAGTGGTGGTTGTTTATTAGCATGATGGCCTGGTCTATATGCAGAGTTATCTCACTAGGAATGTGGAAACTGTAATTGATTTTAGCACAAACCCCCACTGTTCTACAGACTTTCTAAGAATCTTACGGTTAAGGAAATACAAGAACGCCAGATATATAGTAAATCACTTCATTATTTTAGAAGACCAAAAATACTATAAAAAAACCCAAAAGTATAGAAAACAGATATTATTTAGATCGTCCTTGCCTAACTTTGCCAAGGACAATCGGACGTTCTGTTCCTAAGGCATTTCTATGGGGAAAACGAAACGTCCAAATAAAAAACCCTCATAGACCATTATCAATTGATAACACAATTAAATAAACAAACTTAAACAAAGTCTATGCTAATCTTACACTTATTTACAACTAAAATGACGTAGGTAAGGGGTTCCTAGTTTTATTTATATGCAGAATCAAATCACATCAACTTGACTTATTCATGGGTGGTTTTGACTGTCAAACCCGCCTTGTCTGTAATTTACTCATACAATAATCTGATATGATACAAATGTAGGTTATAGCCAATTGTTTAGTCTATAAATAATCAATTCACGCCATTGAATCAAAACCCATTGCTTATCTCACTCTATTTAAATTGGTCAGAATCCAGGATTGGTACATTTACAATAATAGGCCAGTGTGATAAATTACACTTGATACTTCTGTAAAATTGAACATGATATAAAAGGAACCCCCTCCAACATTTAAAATTACACACAAACAATTATACGTTATATACAACACACAGGTAAATCATTTCCACTAATCTCACGGTGCGCTAATAATAGGATAACTTTTCGATAATTTCTCATGACGTCTCATTGTTAGCTGGTTATCGTTGTACCATAGGTAACAATCTCGCCCGGTGCAATTGCCGACCGACTACACATTCTTATGCACATATAGACCGTAATACCGGTCAAAAAGGTGAGTAATTACCATGAATAATACGTTCATCATTATGTTTAATGGTACGGGCTCTTTAGCAAATGTTTCCCAAAAGAAAATGATCCATTCTGCTCTAATCAATTTATCTCGAATATTATGATTTGGTAGCACACGGTAGAAATTGTGAAAATAATGTACCAAGAATATGAACAATGAAAGAATACTTTACCGAAATTTCCGGGTACGAAGATCACTCTTAAACTTGTACAATTCAAAGGAATACAATCAACAAACAAATTAATAGGTTATTCAGTAAGGTTTCAGGAAATTTAGTTCTACATAGGTTTAGTATACTAATGATACACTTTGAGCTTCCACATAATTTGACTTGATCGTTCTCGTGTCAAGCCTCGAATGCCTCGAATCTGCCTTCCCGCAAATCATCACTGTCTCCGTCAAAATGATCCTTGAACAAAGAAAAAACTGGCGAGCACTCTGTTTTAATTTATGACTATAGACCCGTCTTTGAATATTGAGTTTACTATGCGACGCTTTAGAGTTACTTATTAATCTACTCCTTCTCATCATAAATTCCCTGTCGACAACCCATGGTGTCAAAGATATTGTTTTTTTCTAAGACAAATTACAACGAAATTTAATGCTTGTTCGAATGCTGTTTGGATTTTTTGTCTAACCTCTCTAAATGAAAAACTGCCCAATACAAAACGAATACTAAGATATTTCTTGTCCCTCGCTAAAACTGTTAGCAGATGTGTTTAAATGGTTTCTAGGAGAATAGAAGATAATATTGTTAACAAAAAAATATAGTGATTGCGTGGTCCATCTCAGTACCTAGTGTTTAAATCAGCCAACACACCATCTACTTCACCCCCCCTCTGGCTTAACGGACAGACAATTCGCCGCGTCGAGCAAGTTAAATATCTGGGCCACATCATCGCTTCAGATCTGAGCGACGATCTCGATATAGAACGGCAGAGACGAGCGATTACCGTACGGGCGAACATGCTGGCTCGGCGCTTCAGTCGGTGCAGCGGTGAGGTCAAGAGGCAGCTGTTCATGTCCTTCTGTACCAGCGTGTATACGGTGGAGCTGTGGAGTACACACAGGGTGGAGACGATGCGGCGCATGCGCGTCGCATACAACAACGCGTGGCGCGCCCTGTACCGCCTGCCGCCGTGGTGCAGCGCGAGCGAGATGTTCGCCGCGGGCCGCGCACCGGGCTGGGCGGCGCTGCTGCGCCTGCGCTCGGCCGGGGCGCGCGCAGCTCTTCGAACCCCATCCTCGTGGCCGTTAGACAGTGGCCAGCCAGCCCAATACATAAAACATGGGAAGAGTACCACGCCCCGTGTTATACCTAGTATTTTTAAGTATATTGAGGAAATTTATTATTGAATTTAAATTAATTTTATTGAAAATTGTACATAATTTTATCTAATCTTATTTAATTTAATTGTATTTTTATTTTTATATTGTAATTAATATTGGACATCACGTCTGGAAATTTAATAAATAATAATAATAATAATAATAATGAGCGAAAGACTCTAAGTTGCATGTAACAATTATGAAAAAAGTTGTCTCTTAACTAATTTATTGGTGAGTATCTCATAGGATTGTCATTTATTTCTAATGTTAAATTAATGCTTTAATTTTATTTTTCCTGCAACTCACGGTAAGGGGTATAAAATGTATAACAAGTTATATCTGTTCATGCTAATGTAAAGTACCAAAAGACTATGCAACGCAAACAAAGTTTCTTCTTCTAGGTCCATAAATAGTTTTTCATTTGGTTTTGTTACATTTGGTCACTTTCATTCTCACTCTGCTCGCATTCAGCTGATCGAGTAAATTTTATCAATCTCCGGGCAGCGAACGTCACGTCCGCTCAAACGTCTGAGGCAACAAAATTTTATCACAGGCCACCACTTGGGCTAAATTTTCTCAAAAAATCCTTACCTTTTTCTTCCCCGCATCATCCCACTTCTTAACTAACAACCCATAAGAGGATGAGGCTATAAAATAAATGATCCGGTAATATTCTTTGTCCACATGAGCCACAAAAATGCAGAGCAATTTTGTTGATGCGATACTGACACTGACAGGCAAATGGCCCTTGTCGTGGGTCGGTGTCCCTTCGATGTTTGCGGGGTGATTGTTATTTTGTGTTTAATTAAAACACGATATCGGTTCTAATTAGGGCGATATTCATGATAGCAAACATCTCCAAATTTTTGGCCTATACAATGCTGCATATTGGAAAATAACAGGTTCGAGGACCGCATAGTTGGCGTATGCTGAGGCGCAGACAACGACGCAGGCCATGCAGGATAGATTAAACAAGGCAAGGCAAACGAGTGCAACAAATAAAAGACGTATATATCTTGACATACATACTGAGGACAGATACTGGTCAGCGCACCACATTTAGAATAATCAGTAACTTACTTAACACCATGTTCTTTCTTCGTTAATTTCTTCACGTCGTATTTCCGTACTGTTTCAGTCCGTTTCCTCTTATTTGCCGGACAGCGATCTCTAATGCGTACTGTCAATAACGCGATTCCATTTAGGACCTTATCTCGCTTCACTTAGCCTTGCGTCACAAAGAGGAGTCCGAGAGACAAAGTTCTCGCATTCTATCGCCACCCGATTCAGCTATCGTCCTTTTCATTACATAACATTCCTAACCAATAGGCAAATCTTAGGTTAATTTGTTGCTACACGACCCCGCAGTCACCCTGTATAATTACTGTACAGTCTACTTATCCATTTTTAGTAAAAAAATTAAACAATGTTCTTGAAGGTTTAAAATATAACATTAATAATGGATAACTTTTTATGCAATGTTACTAGTTTAATAAGTTTTACATGCATATTCGCTATGGTTTTGAATTTCTGAATCAGGGCGTTAACTCGCATCGAGGCGTCCAGGGTATATTTGTGCAACAATTGAGCTGGAGAATTTCATTACAGCCAGCAGGGCCGGATGCCATATTTACTTTGCTGGCTCGCTCCTCTTCTCACGAAGGAAACAGACTAAACTGTATATTATGTATATTTTCATTAGATCCCTAAAGAACCCCAGTAAACATTTTGGTTTGCCAAATTAATTTTGAGATCGAAGAGATCTCACAATGATGGTAAAACAATGTTAAAATATTCATTCAATCTCCAGATCATATCTATCCTTATACAGAAATAGGTATCTTTAATTCTCAAAATAAATTGAACTTTTGTACTAAAGCCGCGTCCGCTGCGGCATGTTTACGTGTTTTCTAACATCCTAACATTGTTTTGCTAACATATTAGGGGCGTGGCCTACATGTTATGTTAGGAAAAAACATTAACATGTTTGCCGCGAGAAATGGATAACATCCCCCGCGTTCGCCTGCGGGGAGGGGAATAACTCATTTTGTGTTAGCGCTCACTAGAGTAAGACGTGTGGTGTGATATTTCAACATATGTTTTTGGCAAGGAATTTTTGGTCTTTGGTCTGTGTTGACATTGTGAGTGATGGAGGATGGACTGGAATAAAAAATACACTTTGTATCCTCGTAGGAACTCATTTTTTTAATGAGAAAGGTTTGTGAATACTTAGTTTGTTAAACCACGCCCCAAAATCGCAACGGACGGGAAATAATCTCAAACATTGTAATCGAACACTGTTTGCAAACAATGTTTTGTTAGAATTTTGGAGCAGCGGACACGGCTTAAAACGTGACATCCATACCGTAACTTTTTGTACGAACTTCCAGAATTGGTTAACTGGTATAGCTCATTGACGTCCCTACGAAGAGGCACATGCCTTTACTGGATTCAAAGAAGATTGACCTGGCTTAATGCGGGTCGATTTAGGGGATAACAATCAATCATACGTTCGTAAGGTGCCAGGGCGTAGTTCAGGGCCTCTGCTTCTGTAAAGATCTGTGGCTGGTAAGCGGCAATCAGTAGTTTAATTATTTATTAAATAGTTAATCAGTAAAAACCGTGCAAAAGCAAAAGCAGAAGAGTCCCAGCGACAAGTGGAAAGAATCAAATGAACGCGAGAGTGTTGGAGCCTTTCCGAGGCGCTTTCAAGTAGGAGGGGCTAAGTCGTATCGTTAGAGCTCTACTGTCTGTTGAAAGAAATCTTCTTTATATTGCAGTGCAGAATCTTTTCATGAATCCTGTAGCATTTTCTATCAATTGGCGCACTGATTTATGCAGATTCTTTATTGATGTAGAGTAGATAAACCGATCTACATCTTCGTATCTCAGATCGTATTAAGAAGTCGAGTTGTTTGTTAAATTTGTTTTCGCCAATAAATCTGATTATTAAGTAGATATGCCTGCAGAATAACATATCTTTTTAGGGGATAAAAAGAATGAATGATAGTTTTTGGCAGTATATTTGGCCATTATAGGTATACTTAAGAAGCAACGTATGGTTATTTTTTGTCATAATAATAATGTATGACGAGACTACTTGCTCGTTTTTCTGGTAATTACGTCTTTGGAATATTTTGAGCTGTTCTACAAACTCCTTGCATAGGAACGGGCTCTGCTAACGTTATTGTTAACATCAAATCATAATAAAGATAAGATAATTCGCTTAAATTGTCACTTCTTCTTTTTTGCACCTGGCTCTGGCATTTAGCGGTCGTGACCTTTGTACATAATCCACGGCCCAGATGGCTATTTCTTATCAACAATAAATACTAATTGTCGAAGTACAATTGTATAGTAAGTAAAACAATAATATTATGTATTATTCCAGATAAGGCCTCTGTCTAGGCCACAGTTCTTCAGCCTTTCTGTCAACTTTTTTCCATCAACATGGATGCTGAAGCCTCGTTCCTTGTTATTAATGCGTTGAAATTTAACAAGAGATTCTGAGCTGAGTACATTTGCGCTGTGACGAGCTGTAATTACGTTGACAAATGTCCGGAGCGAGGCGACTTAGGAAACTGCTGGAGAAAAACCACCCTTAAAACGGGGATGAGCAGCTGTAAAGTAGAACATGCTAAGGGATGTTCTACTGTACAGCTGCTAAAGGCTGGTTCAGATAATAATTATCGCCGAATAATTAAATTAGAATATTATGTTCGGAGGCGTCCCATACTTTTTTTACTACAGCTTTTTAAACTACTTCAAAAAAGGAAGGGGTTCTCATTTTTCATTCAGTTGTATGTTTTTTATATATATATTTTTTATGTATGTTACATCGAAACGGTACTATTTATGAACCGATTTCAAAAACTGTTTCTTCATTTCATTCGAAAAGGTGACCCAAATGCTTGGTCCGATTGTGTGACACTGCCTATGGACGGATATCCATTTATCACATGCGTACCCTCACCGTAGTACTATTAGTAATTCTTTGCCAAAACTTTCGCAACGATATACCTATACCTAAGATAAATTACATACTCATTGGTACAAAGCCCATACCTGCATCTCTTGCATAAAATATATAAAGCAAACGAAAAACCACTACTGAGCTCTTTATTTGATGTACAATTACCTAACAAACAAATATAGCGTCACGCCTTTTCCCATACGGGCTGGCAGAGGCACAACTGCGCCCACTTTTAGCCACAATTACCTAAGTATAAAGCTATCTATAATAGACAGTGCAATGGCAATTGATCTGGGTATTAGATGGATGGGTCAAACCGTGATGCGAGCAAATACCGATCTATCAATTGAGTCCAGCATCCCAAACGCGTGGATGCAATACATCTGCGCAAATCCCCATCTTTCATTCATTGAGACGCTTTTCATATGAACCCGAGAGGTTTATATCACGATCGTTTCAGGATTGTAAGAATTGTATAACGTTAAATAAAACCTATTGTTTTAGTTCAGACCCATCCAAGATTCAAAATAAAACTGTCTATTTTACATTCTTCCTTCCTTTAAGTTGTTCGACATCAACATAAGATTTAAAAAAAATGTGGCAAAAAGTCACCAAGACGGATTGATTAAGACAATTAAACGAATGAAAACCTTTTTTTAAAATATATATTTTACTAGACGTAAAGTTATGGCAGTATGGAATGCCTTACATTATTAGTTTCCAATACCTATCTAATCCATTCATTATCATTACCAAAACAAACTTTTACGTTTGTTCGTGATGTAACAAATTAATCAGATCCCAATACCCTAAAAAATTACCCTGATTATACAGACCTACTAGTTCGCATTTATCTTATTCTATCAATGTCATAGACTAGGAAACTTCTCCGCAAATAAGAACCGTAACTACAGTATGCTGAGTTTGGTGGTGGAAATGTTCTAACCTGTGTCCTAATCGCCGGAACTCGCTTGAACATCTGGGCTACATATTTCATTCTAGTTTGATATATTGACTGACCAATTTGTCTTTAATCGGGCTCGGTTAATGGGTGGCTAGTAAGAGGGACGGCCTTAACTGAATTTGATTGATGTTCGAAATTGATCAAGGAGACAAAGTCTTCGGATCTTTGTATGTAATTAATAGTTTTGGTGAAGGGTATTGTTGATGATATTAGATCGCTCTGGCAAAGTGTTAATCAATTTGTTTACGACCCTTACAACAGATAGTACCTATATGTAATCCGTTTTGCCGCAGACGCCATTAGACGACATCAGGCAATATAATTAAAAAAAAAAAACTCCTGACCAACTGGACCGCCTGAAAGACGTTTCTTGATAGAGAGCACATGTCTGCCACAACACGCTACCCTCTAGTTTGCTGTAAGCCGCCATGTTTTAAAAGAATTTTCTTTCAGTGTTCATTATACACAGAACGTATTCCTCGAGTAACGTGCACCATAACGATCTGTTTCCGTGCATCATTTTACTCGGCGATGTTGTGTCAGACAAGCTCCGTTTATTCCTCATACACGGTCGTCCATTAAAGTAGCAGGAAAAACGCGAAACCAAACCGTCAGCACGTATAATAAGGTCTATAGAATCGGTCGAAAACTGTAAAAGTAAGTTGGCTGAAGTACTGAAGAAAAAGTGCTCAGCATTTGGTTACGCAGGTTACATATGAGCGGTGATTTTGAATAAGAAGCAGTTGGTATAAAAACCAGGTGTTCTTGAGTAGTATTAATTAATATCTATTAATCAGCGTGTTCGCGCGACTTTTGTCGCGAAAGCCATGGCTTTTATTGAAATGAAACTGGCTATACAAACTGTGGTAATTAAGGGTATTAGGAGGTATAGACATCGGCAGTTTAGAGATAACTGACAGATTTGTTTATAATGTGCCTTGGCGAAATGTGGTTGCCCTGTCCTCAAAGTATAAATTAATATTGTAGCAACACATTTTATTAATTTTTATTAAGTATGTGACTGGACTAATAAGGCTCGGGCATTTAACTTTTCCAGCAGTCCAAAGAATATGATTTACTGCGGATTTACTGTCGTGAACCGGAGCTAACCACGGGAAGTTTTGTATTCCGATTTTCGTTCATTATTACGTTAGGCAGACGATTATTTAAAGCTAATGAGTCGGTCGAAAAACCAAATCCGCTTTGACACAATTCACTGATAATTAAAGCTGTACACACAAAGGAAGCAGCTTCAAAAAGATTTCTATTAAAAAAAAAAGATTTCAGACAGGTACAATTTTTGTTTTACTTTGAACTCGTAACTTTTTGAAGAATATTATTTTAGGAATTATCAAGAGCCTTCGGAGACTGAATTTTGCTTAAGTCAACGGCAAATACTGTTCTTTAATTATCTTGATATCTCAACAGATACTTCAAATGAAAACACATGTTCGAGGCTGGATTTTAGTGTTACGAGATTGCCACGTGGGTAGTTGTAAAAATGGCCCGCGATTTGTAACCTTATTACTTTTTAATAAAAATCAAAACCTATAAAATGGAAACCATCAAATAAGGATAGCTACACAGTTGAGAAGTTAAGAGCCTGCGCGTATCATTTCGGAGCTATGATCGTATCTTTTGCTACGGGCTCATGTTGACGTTTGATGAATTTATACTAACAAAATATTTTTTATCACACCTGCTCTGAAAATACATACTAATTATACCAATTAGAGGGAAGAAACGCCTTTATCCCGCCCTTCAAATCCTTTCATCCCAAGGTATGGAAGTTTGTATGAAAATCCTTCCGACCCAAGGGTGGGAAGTATGTATGAAATTCCATTACATACCCGGTTTTTTTTATTTTTATTTGTCAGCAGTCATACTGCAAAGAGACTTTAACTGTCTACTAATTAAATTTCAAGTAAATTGTTACTGGCCACATACAGTTTTTTTTTACCAGTTACCAACCTCCTTGGTGCATACAGAAAATTAAAAACGAAATTATTTTTGTACCTATATAAAACGCGCGGAATCACGGAAGAAGTGGCTGCATGACCTTATGATCTTAGCCTACTCCAGAAACGGGCGAATATAATTGAAACAAAAAGTAAACTTTAGAAAAAACCGACTTCCACAAACCCTATTTGATTAGATTTGAGTTTAGTACAAACTGTAACCCCTTATCCCCCCCCCCCCTTGGGGAATTAATTTTGTCAAATCCCATATCAGTGCTACCCCACGCTACTAAGGAACCCCTGTACAAATTTTCATGGCTCTAGGTCCACTGGTTTAGGCTATGCGTTGCCTGCCCGTCAGCCACGCATTGTATTTGTACCTAGTATTGAGCAGATCTGGTGGCCATATGTGGTCTTCATCAGCAGTTCCGGATCACAATATTATGCTTACCATGTGCATTTGCACGAGTTATTATGAAAAACACAAAAATCACTATAGGTCTGCCTATAATATTTGAAGAGTTCTCTCGATTTCTCCAGGATCCCATCATCAGATCCTGACCTGGTGTCAATGGGACCACCCTTGAGGTATTACCTATACGCCGAAAAAAGATTTGTTCAAATCGGTTCATAATTGGCGGAGCAATCGCGTAACAAACATAGAAAAAAAAAAAAAAAAAAACATACGGGTCGAATTGAGAACCTCCTCCTTTTTTTGAAGTCGGTTGAAAAAAAGGAAAAGCCCGCGCATTTTCGCAAAAACTTCGAGCAATACATTTTCAGAAAATGAAGTCGTTTTCTTTTCCTTTTGCCAACGTATGAAATTTTCATAAGTACCTACTGCAGATTTCTATGCATTTATGTCTATAATTTTCCTCGTAGGTGTAATAAAAAGCACTATACATACCTCAGGATAAAGTACAGTTCCATACCTCAAATGGTTTGCGCCCCTCGCAAGCTCGTGGCGCAAATGCCATAATCTCGGTATGGAACTGTCACTTTCTTCCCTCTGAAGTAATGTACTATTCTTCTTCTACATGGTGTCGATTAACATTTGCCTATATTCCACTGAGTAACACATTCCGAAAGCGAAAAGACACCACTTCATTAATCTCGACACTGCTGGCTCTATACATTCACCCCCTGAAACCACATATACGACTAGATAACTTCTTCGTTTTCCGGAGCTGAACTTTTCGCCTTGGTAAGTTCGCTGCCCCGAATCCAAAAATACGAATAAATATTTCCAACACTTATATAAAACATTGATCCAACCTCGAACCTTCGTCAAACGATAATTACTTATCTCCATTCAGAATCGCGCCTTTTCTCTGGCCCCATTCACATTTACATAAAATACTGGTAGATAACTGAACAGAATACATGTATTTGGGTTGTCTTTTTAGCATTCGACTGCCGATTTTGCCGCATCAGGGCGTGTATCCTGCGTGCCCGGAATCCTCAAACAGACGGCGACAACCAGCTTCTTGCGAACCTCCCCTCCCCCTCCGTATCCCCTCAATAACAACGAAGAGGGGGATGTTTGTAAACTTGTTGAGGACCTTCACTTTTTGGCCGTGATCAGGAGATACAACTTCATTCATGTAAGGCGAAACGCCCAAACGAATAGTTCTGCGAGATCGTAGTTTTGGGTCGCTGAATATCAGATAAAGTCTTCCAAGTTTTCCAGATGTATTCGAACAAAGTTTCTGCGGTTTAACTTTAAAGTAGGTTTGTTGGCGTGTGTTGAGTATGATAGCAGATATTGCTTTACTTGGCACATAATACAGGATGTTTAAAGTACAGGTTTGCCGTTCCAACTTTCTCTATGAAACCGATTTCATCACAGCAACTATGTACACAAAATTTAATAAAGTGTAGAGTAGCCAGTGTCCAAACTTAATTATTTTGCTGGTCTTCGCCTGAAAGGCAACATGTTGTTGACGTATTGCATTAAGTAATGGATGAACCGTGCTCACTGCCCCCTACCGTGACCCACCCCACGCGGTGCAGACAAGATAGACATTTCCCGTATGGAGTGAAAACTCGTGTAATCCACGAGTCAGGCGATTAACCTCATCCGATACATCAGCGACCCGGATACACAGTTGACAGGGAAAGCAGCACTCATTTCCAGGTCACTTTCTACGTTATTTGTTGTGTAATTTTATTTTATTTAAAGGCATATTAACAACATAACATAGCGTCACGCCTTTTCCCGTACGGGGTGTCAGAGACACAGTTGTGCACACTTTTAGACAGTCATTCAATGCTCCATTCCAAGTAAATATTCTGGTCATAAAATAATAAGAGATTATTACTGTATTTTTCAAAATGGAACATCGTGGTGCAAAATACACTGGTCAATATGGCGTGCTGTACCTGCTCGATCGTTTCCGACGGACGATTTTCTTATTATACCGTCTAATAGTGAATGAGATACGTAACCTCTAAAGAAGCTGACATTTCCTTTTTAGAATTGCGTTCCTCCCACAGCTTTGAGACTAAGATGCTTTTTATCGTCTTCCTATTGTCCATAAACCACAATCATGGAGCCTCGGAGTGTACTCCACTGGATGCTAGTCACAAGGTTCATTGATTCTGATCTACATGAATTTGTCTGGTGATCTGATAATACATATGTACCTAGATATAGACATAACATTACGCCTTTTCCCTTACGGAGTGGCAGAGGTACAAAAACCACTAAAACAATCACAAAACACAGTACAGAAATAGTACAGTGTTCAGTTTTTTTCTGGTTACAAAACATATTTAAATATCGTGTCCGACCCTGACTGTTTAGGGTAAGAAGGAACTACGGTGCCCCGAGCATGAACTGCATCATCACTAACCCTAAATATCATTTAGGGCCTGTTTCTAGAAGTCCTGGTATGCCATATTGAACAGATAAATCATACATTTTGCATGTAAAATTACAGTTAATCTAGGGTTTTTATGTTGGAAAACGTAATTGGATAAAATCTCGATAGAAAATAAATCCAAAGTCAACCCTTTTTAGGGTTCCGTTAGATAAACAAGGAACCCTTATAGTTTCGTCAAGTCTGTCTGTCTGTCCGTCCGTATGTCACAGCAACTTTATTTCAAAACTATTAGGACTACAGAGTTGAAACTTTGTATGTAGATGTATTCTGTGAACCACTATACGATTTTTTTACAAATATTAAAAAAAAAAAATATTATGTCACAGCAACTTTATTTCAAAACTATTAGGACTACAGAGTTGAAACTTTGTATGTAGATGTATTCTGTGAACCACTATACGATTTTTTTTCAAATATTAAAAAAAAAAAATATTATGTGGGGGCTAGCTCCCAATGCATGGAACTAACACAAAAAAAAAGATTTTATCTAACCTATTTGTGTGGGGAGTTTATAGATAGGTCTTTAAAAATGACGTTGAGCTTTCCAAAACCATCTTTCCTCAAAGTTAATCGTTAAAGAGATAGACCCTTACAAAGTGGAAAAAATTGTGTTCCCCCCTCTAACTTTTAAAGTAAGAGAGTGAAAAATCTTTAGCAGGTTTGGTTTGGACAAAATATAATTAGCAGTTTTTAAGATATAAAACATTTATTAAAACCGCAAAGATGACTTTGTCATTCATACAAACACTATGGAAAACAAAGTTACAACACAAAAATCTAGTCTTATACTTGCTCTACGGAACCCTTCATGGGCGAGTCCGACTCGCAATTGGCCACTTTTTTCCCAATATTTTTTCCTATTATACCGCAGTGTAGTAAATATGTTTTTCTATTAATTGTAATATGTGGGGATTTATTGTTATACTAGTGATTTTAAATACTTATGAAATGTAATTCCCTGAAATAGCTTATTTTTTATGTAACTTTTTCCGTTCTTCCGCTTACGTTGATTCAGATTAGGTGCGGGCGCACAATTGCTATCCCACTTGTTCTAATTCCCGAGTAATATCCGCTTTTCACTTCCGCAATTGGTTTGTAATTTTTTCATACCTCGCCTTAACATAATATGATACTCAAAGATGTTTCACAAAAATAGCTGCATTACGGCCTGGCCCCCGATTCTCGCGCTATCGAGATCATCTCCCCAGTCGAGATATCGGTTTTGATACCGCCTGTAGTAAAAGATCAATTTCTTGATTGAGACTGATTTATTTGTTGCCATGGCAACCATGCCATAGACATACTACATCTCCCTATCAAATAAACACAATTAGTAGTAAAAGATCAATTTTTTGATTGATACTGATTTATTTGTTGCCATGGCAACCATGCCATAGACATACTACACCGCCTAAATCCGATTTATATTTATTTCGATCGAAAACGGGTCGAGATATCTCGGTTGGTCGAAAGGCTAGTCGTAAGAGAAGCTGTTCTTGTTTTTGATAGAGATTTCGGTGTCTCAAAATCGATATTTCGACCATGGACATGATCTCGCTAGCGCCAGAATTGCCACCCTGGGCCGGGAGCCGCGTACGGAATTCCGTGCCAGTGGCTAATAGCGGGGCGAAAAAATACAATTTCGCGCTCTCGCTATAGACACTGCCAAGCCATACCCGTACACGACTCGACACCCTGTAGAGTAGCCCCTAGCAAATGTACGCGGAAATGTAACAAACTGGGCCTTTTACGATTTCGGATTTTTATCCTTTCCACTTCCACGCACGTGGATACGAACTTGTATTACAGCTAAAGGATTGTGCTAAATTGGAATAACTGTGTGCGTTTCGAGTGTGAGTTTTGGAATTGTTTTTCTTATACGCAATAAGCCATAAAAACAATGTTAATAAGTATCTACAATTTCAATTGGAATTGATGATATCTTCAAGGAATAAATAAGTAGCGTTTGTTTTATCAAAGTTTAGTGTCTGTTCTGTGGCTCAGCGAAGTTACGAAATAACTGACACAGAAGTCATGTTTCAGGGTTTTTCTTATCGCAGACCCCAAGGAGGCTGGAGCGTCCGTAAATCTACGTCAGGCCGCTTTTTATCGCGTCTTACCACACATTGGCTGGTTGCGCCGGGAATACTCACACTCCGTAGCAGCGCCATCTGTGTAAGGTAGTTTATTTTATCCAGTTTCAATTTATGTGTCGGCATCGGCAACATGCAGTAGTGAAAGTTAGGCTCAGTTACACTGGGGGTGAAATTTCCCCCAATAAGTCGCTGCAACGCGCAACTCTGCATAGAAGAATACCCCGCGACACTAAACTAACTAACACATAAACACATGGGTCGCACTCGGGGTATATTCGGGACATGCGAGGTATATTTTGTTTTGGGACACTGGGGCCAATTCTCTAGGGCACACGCACTAAAATTACTTGACAATATTAGCTCCGACGCTCTTACGCGGTTGCCATAGATTTCATTTTCGAACTCACTTTTGAATTAGTTCATCAGTACATTAAAATAATTCAAAAGTAAGTTTGAAAATGGAATCTATGGTGACCGCATAAGAGCTGTCGGACTTAATATTGTCAACTAATTTTAGTGAGTGTAACCTAGAGAATCGGCCACACTGTGCAACGTTGCAGCGTCACGTTATGGCGAGATTTGGCCAGTGTATATGACCCTTTATTGTTAAAACAGCTAAGATGCCTTTAGGTTCTTAGTGCGTTATTCAATTGTTTAGATTGAAGCCCCAAAACACCCGGCTAAATGAGTATACAAATCTTTTACGCACTGTATTCAAAGGTAAAGTTTTAAAACTCACAGGAAACGAGATGTCTTCTTTACGTTGCCGTATTATTTTTTAATGCGAAATATGAAGACTCTTGATATCCTACAACCTACAAGACAGGAAATGAAGCCAGTCCAAATTGCTAATAAACTTGTGGTTCTATATTTTTTGTACCTACCTAATTATAGTAAAAAATTGCTTTTTGAATGAACTCAGACCGTTTTCTTGTGGGATAAAATAGCTCTTTACACGGTTTGACATAAAAGTGCAGTCATATTCTAAAGAGGTTCTTGGAGACGTTTTATTTATTATGATATATATGAAACCGAATGGTCCCAGTGTATTAAACGTTTATAGCTAAGAGACCGCGTACATCCGTGTGTTTATCACAATTTACACAACACATCACAATTCACTATACATCGAAACGAAGCTTCCACACAACGAGCTAGCATAAAGTATAACATGCGATAGTAAACCAACGTAGGTGCACCGAGCCATTAGAGTGAGTGCCGTGACGTCATTACAAGCCGGACTCGCCTGCATAAATGCATCATGTCCGTACGTAGAGTGCAGTGCTTCGTAAAAATTGTGTACACAGACAGTTTACAGAGTACAGGTTTGCAGCGATCTTTTGAGCGAGTGACGTTTACAGGGGGCGCCAGTTCCACGCAACGTAATGCAACAAATCTGTCACAAAGCGTTAGTTCCACCTGTCACTGCAAGCCACAAGATCGTTGGAAAGTGGGAAAGCTATACTACTGTACTGTACAGCTACTGTAGCTCTACGTGAGCTCTACTCTGTATTTTGACATCTACCACAATCCACTTCAATGTTCTTGAAGGATGTTCGCCAAATTCAAATTATACCCTATCCAATATAACAGGCAACTTGACAGCTAACCTCTCTAACCGGTTAAAATCCGTTTTTTGAACACTAGGGATTTTACTAAAACAATCGGAAAGAATCGAAATTGTTTATTAAGTGAACTAACAAAAGAGCTGTCATCGCCATCTCTGCTATAAGCTCATTATTTGGATTTTATGAAGTTTTAGGTTAGCAGTCAAGTTGACTGTTATATTGGATAGGGTATAGATTGGGCATCAGCGTGATTATTTCACACGAGCTGTCATTGTAATTAATTTGAATTAGAAAGGAAGCGAAAATTGCCAAGATATATTAGCCCATATTATGCCACCAAGAGATTCCTAATCCAAGTTGAATAGCGTTTACGTAACTAAGTTATACAAATCTATAATATCGTAGTTTGAAGTATTATTTGTTATACTTCTTTATTTATTTATTTATTTATCCTGTCCACCATCAATCACTGTGGAATATGATATGATGAATGAGTCTAATGTGCAGCGGTGTTGCTGTCAGTCTAAATTTTGGAAAACTCATTTAATCTTCCTGCTTTTAGACAGCGAACTATGAGTAGTGCAGCCATAAACTGCTCTGCAACACTTGCATTAGTGAAACACAACCTTCCTCGCCCAAAATTATGCTATATGAGTAAGGCGTAACTTTTTCCTAAAAGCTTTGTCTAGGTGCATGTGTAACTAGGTCGTGTACATACTTATGAATGAGTGATGCGAGAGTAAAATGATGTTTTTTTTTCGACGCAATCATGTATCATATTAAATAAATAATAATAATAATAATAATAATTGTAAGGGTTCTGGGTTCACTTCACGATCAAAAACGTTAACTTTGCAGCAAAATTATATTTAAAAAAAAATGTAGGTAAACATAGAAATCTCAAAGCTCAAGGGACGTGCGGCGAGAGCAAATGCTAATACATCGACTAACCTTTTAAGTTGACGGGTGGTTTCCTAACGGTGGCACCGCCCGCGCGCCCGCACTCACCCCGCGCATCCCCTAAGCTCTAACAGCGTTTAGTTGTGTTTATTTGCGTCGCTTACAATAATATTTGGGGTTTTTATTTGAAGAACAATCCGAGTGTAATATAACATCCCCCCCACCTCCCCACCAGGGGGTGGGGTCGATGGCTACCGGGCTAAATCAGCAGGTAGACCTAGTTAACAATTTCATTTCATTTATACTTTATTGCACAAAAACATAAAAAACACGTAGCATTTACAAAAAGATATGTACAAAGGCGAGCTTATCTATAAATTGAGATGTCTTCCAGAAAACCTAGGCATGACAGGAAAAATTGTGCCAAGTGAATTCGTCCGATACCAAAATTAGCAGGTCCCATACATTGAGTTGCACTAATTCCCATACTATAACCTCGCGCAGCTTTCCAATGATCTTTTGGCAGGGTGGTACTAAAAGCTTGATGACGGTTCGTTGCATTAAGTTGCGTAGAACTAGCGCCCCCTGTAAACGTCACTCAAGGGCCAAAAGATGAGGAAGATTATGCTTAGAAATCATCAGAAGCGTTTTGTCGCTCGGTACAGTCCAAGAGATTTATTTGTTATTATTTAAGAACGATGGTCTTCATTACGCTACTTACTTAGATATTATAATATCCTTGAGAAGTAAGATCACAAACAAAGACCTTGATCGGATAGGATACTCTGAATACTTTGGAAGCCTAAATTCCTCAAAGTAATAGATATTTCAGTTCCATCCTCAGTAATTATTTTGAGACGCTCCGGCTCCGCCCATGCTAAATGATTGTAATTTGTAATGATTTGTGTTACCGATATCTCCAAAATTTATAGGCGAGCAAAATAAGCCTATCACCAGGCCACCAAATGTATGTAATGCAATTATTGTAGTTTAGTACAGCGCCTGCAAAACTCCGTCAGCAAAAACACCGGATATGGAGTTTCGCAGGCGCTACAGTACAATAATTGCAGTTCATTAGACAAGTTCTCAAGTGACATCAACTTTCGCGCCCTGACAAAGATGCCCTTTCTGTTAGATTTATATACAGTACGGGGCCATTTTTTTGGCACGTTGGGTCTCATCTCGCTCTCTCTCTCTCTATCTCTCTCTCCCTCTCTCTCTCTCTCTATCTCTCTCTCTCTCTATCTCTCTCTCCCTCTCTCTCTCTCTATCTCTCTCTCTCTCTCTATCTCTCTCTCTCTCTCTATCTCTCTCTCTCTCTCTCTCTCTCCCGCCAAGCCAAACGCCGAGTATCATACTCGGGCGGGCACGTCTCGGGTCCCGCCCCAACGTGCCAAAACAATGGCCCCGTACTGTATCCATGTACCACTCGTCACTTAAGGATGTTATGTTACTCACGGTAATTAAATATGTTCAATGATATACTCTCGGGAACTGTGCAATAAAACGCGAGTTATATTTCAAACGCTCACACGCAGATTTTTCTCTTATCCATATTATTTTCGAAGACTGATAGAATACATCTCGCAGTCGCTGCAATAGATATTTTATATGGAATCCGCAGTATTTTCTATCCACCATCTCGAATACTTCCCTGGTGCACGCGCACCACGCACCCCCAATATATTCCTAAACTTGATCTGAATACGAAAACTCTTTTGTATTCCGGCAGAATAAAGCATTAGGCCTCCATTACGTACATAAAAAGGCATCTTATTAATATATTCACGCGTGAAATATCCCAGCAATATAATGTCTCGTACATTATATTGCTGGGATGCACAGTGTCTCGGTAAATTGGTGTTTATGTTTATTTATTTTACTTTTGAGGTACGATTCATCTAAGAAAGTACTTCATTTATTTATTTATTTATTTATTTACTTATATGGACAAACAACAGCAATAACAAAACATAAATTACAAACACAAAATACAAAGTAAGCTTACTACCTTAAAAGTTCATCACTAAAACATACATTTATAAAAAAATATTGTGATACAAATCTTTTTGGTAATTTTAAAAGACTTAATCTACCTTAATCATTAGTCAAAATAGGGTTATAAATTTTGTAACAAAAATGTGTACCCGAATATTACGGGTTTATTAGGGATACCATTCTGCTGTTATATTCAAAATCAAATCAAATCAAAAATCATTTATTGAACAAAACGGTGGGTACATGTACATTACATTTTGAGTGTGTGTTAGTTGTACAATAGTTGAGCATAGCAGTAATGTAGCAATAGTTGATGCCTTCATTGCTAGGCTAGTTTAATAGCCTGTATTAATGATAAGCACGCTCTTGCCTTCTGGAGGGGGGAGTGCGGATAAGTACTATAAATGTACACCATATGCACACATATTTATCTATAGGTATACTCGGAAACGACTTTTAATTAAAAGGTTTTATTAAAAGTCGTTTCCGAGTATACCTATAGGTAAATATTTTATACATTTATCAGGAAAATGTAAAAATAATACGAGCTGCCGAAGAAGATGAAGCAGCCAACGACAAAGGAGTTTCTAGAATAGTGCCAGATGTATGGAAAAAGGTATAAGGAATGAACTGCCAACTTTCAACAGACCGGAACCCTCTCGTAATCCCGTTTTAATATACCGCTCTCGTTGTAACAAATATTACAGGTGAGAGCGATTTATTATTACATGCCAAGATTCTGGCTAACTCTTAAATAAAATCTGTGCCAATGCGAAGAGAAAAAACGTTTACGTAACCCAAAACAATGTAATTTTCAGTCAATTTACTGCCGGTGACAGCCCTCACGGTTGTAAAAAAAGTTAGGAACGAATTTTATTGATTGTAATTTTGGGTCGGTCTAAAACAATAAAACTCTGTAAAATTAAAGGATTAAATTAATTAATTTCGATGAACCTTCACATTTGATCACAGTTTGACATGACTCCTAGTAGTCATACAATTTAATACTCATATTTCATATCGCCGCAGCCTAACGCCCGCCAGTCGCCACATCGCGCTAACAATATTGAATAATTATGACATTGTTTTCAATCTGTATTATAAAATTAAACCAACTGCGAACATAATCACATTCAAGCAATGTTATATTGAGTCTTTATTCAGGCGGCGTGCTATACGATCCATTACGGGGTCATTAGGGACACATAAAAATTACACTCGAAACGTGACACGACTGAAAACTTGGTCGCCATTCAAATATTAGAATTTACCTACCGGGTCCGCTTCAAGTAGTGGTATGCTGACATATCATAAAGAATCTTTTGCCACGTAGGGATAGTGTCCATTGAAAACTAGAACAGTGTCAAATTCATTTACGATGAACTTTACGAAAAAAGACAATTACTTACCTAGAAGTTAGTTCTTATCACAGTCCAGGTTTCGACTTAGAAGCACTATTGTTTACAGACAAAGTCGAAAACTGTTTAGTCGGGATATGAGTTTTCATTGTAAGATAATATTTAAATTACGTCGCCGCAATAGTATTGAGTTGAGAACCATCATAAACAGGAGATTGCCTATTAAACCTATTTGAAGTGAGGGATTTCACCCCCAGTCCATATCGTTAATTAAAATAAATAACTTATTTTAGAATGACTCGTTACAATCTGATGAACATGCATTGCAATAGAATACCTATAAATTCATGTCTTATTTGTTGCTAATAATAAGTATTATTTACGTACGGTCGCCTGCGCCTACATTTAGGTAGGTACCTAGTTCCTGACATACGTTCTCCTAGTTTAAGAGTTAGAGTCAAGCTGTAACTAGGACGTAAAAGTAAAGTAAATGTAGCCCATTAATGTCCCCAATAACTAGGACGTAAGATTTATAAAAAATAAATATATTCATTTCAATTCAATTCATGATATGATTACTGGCTATGTCAGGTTGTCTCTGCCATTTTCCCAGGGACGGTAATCTTAATCCACTTAAGCAAGTCCAAAACCAACTTAATTGCAAATGTCAACATAACCCTGATAATGAGTTTTGTCGTTTAACACAGATTACATCACAAGTATCACAACTGGACAGGATAAACAGTGACACACTCCACTCGTCCGTAGGCCCTATGAACGGGTATGAATTTCCCAATTATTTTCTTAAGTAAGAAGGCATATGAAAATAATTGGGAAAATATCGATCGCGCTTAAAAGGGTTTCTGTTCCTTGGCTTGCTGTAAAATTGTTGAATTTTCATAGTAATCGCATTGGACCCAAAACCTCAGCAGGTCTTATAGCGCAATTATTATTTTTTAATGTAGAAACTTAATTACACCAGTTACGAGGTAACAATCTCCAAGTGTGATCGGAACCCTTGGTCCGCGGGCCCTTCTCGCACTTGACCGTTTAGTTGGTATCGAAGTCGCGCTGTTACCTCGAAGACTTAAGGTTATTGTGTTTGGTTTTTCGAATATTTTGCGACTGCATAAAGCTATCTGCGTGTGTAACTACGTAGGTATATCGTCACAGTACGACTTGAGGTAGGTTTTGAGTTAAGTTGTCGTCATTGACCTACCACTACGTTAGTAATAGTAGTTCAGTGGTTGTTTGTATAGCAGATCAAACTCCATCCCGCACAGACTACCCCTTCTGAAAGAGTGGTCAAATGTAACATACGATTAATAATAATACTGATGCTTGGAGAACTCTTGAGTTATATTATTCGTCTAAGGGCACGTGATTGGCTGAAATATTATAACAATAGTTTAACAACTGCCGCAGCAATTTTTCTTTCAGAAAACGTGCGTATATCGGTATAGGTTGCATTATATCCATCTATAGTGTCTTATAGCGTCTTATAATGTCTTATGGCGTTGCTCGCTATCTGACGCAGACACGACAAATGACACGACACATGACCGAACAGTGGTGTTAAGCGTCATCTGCCGCTGAGTACTGTGGTATTGGCATCTTGTTGACAAGTTATACATGGTGTTACATAAAAGCGTATAACCGTATATATTAAAAATATTTTGTACGCACCGTCTTTATATCTCCTTTTGCACATAAACAAGCAAAAATAGGACTCCAATATCATAAATGAAAAACATTTGTTAGTACTTTGATGTTTCGACAACGTCGCTGCCCTGTGAAAATACCCGAGGCCTATCATAGTATTAGCAGCCTCATAAAGAACATAATTGTAACCACACATGTTATAGTACCTATTAAATGCATAGGTTAATCATTGTTATCAGACTATTTCTATAAAATAGGACCCTTGAGTTGCACTATTCTCAAATTTACTGTTCTGGAATAGAATTCGACCAATTGTAACACTTGTAAGCATTAGCGATCAAGGTTATCGGAAATCCGTTAGCATGAAATAAAGCATAAACCTGCGCGTCCACTGCGTCGGAATGGGAGCATAGGTACGGAGCGGACGGATTTGTTGCTTTGTATTGATTTCTATGGGCGCAGAAATGCCGATCTAGTGCACGCACTCTATATAAATCAATACAAAGCAACAAATCCGTCCGCTCCGTACGCTCCGATTCTGACGCAGTGGACGCGCAGGTAAGCTGTTGAGATGGTGCCATACTCCAGTCTCTTTTAAGCTCTATGGTATTATTTGAAACTTTTCAAAGGAAAATTCGTGGTCTGTGGTTCCTTTCAACGAAGGTTTTGAAAGTATTCGCTTATATCGCAATGTGGCTACGCCTCGACGCGGCCATTGTATTAATTAAGATAGGATTTACATTACATTAAACATTCATTTAAAAAGGCCACAGACGAAATTACATCCTGTGGTTTTATACGTTCGATTTAGCGAGGGCAACTGAGTTAACTCCTATCTACCTAGATAAGTGTTAAAAAGTTAAGTTAAGTTGAAGAATTACAAGAATAGGGTGTAGGTGCATATTTCCTTTCTCAATTCCATTTTGACTTTGACTTTGAACTTTACTCTCTTCAGTCTGTCACTTATTTCATATATCAACCTGTTACGTAGTAATTTAAGGAGTACCACATGGTATACCAATATTAAGCTAACATATTTAGCTAGCATAATTTTAAGCGTAGATTTGTGGTGGAAAACATCTTGACAAGATATTCATACATGCAGAGGCCTTTGGGGGCTATTTGGGAGGTGTCAAAACCACTGAATTAGAGGAACTAAAGGCAATAAACTGACAACCTTCAAATCCGACAGCTCTTGCGCGGTGGCCACAGATTCCATTTTCAAACACCATTTTAATTAGTTTAGTTTGTATAGTTCGTGTCGCCTCCCAAATTGCAGGCATTATCTGGCTTTTGGAGTACCATTTTTTCGGAAATTAACGGTTCAAATTAAGGTAATTTGTAATCAATCAATTTCAACCATTAATTGCCAAACATAGATACTCCAAACTGCGCGGTCATTACTGCGCGGTCATTACCAATAGAGATCTGTGGTACAGAGCCACAAAGTTATCTGATCCGGTGGCGAAACTGGTACTATGTAATGTCATTTTGAAATGTCATAATGTTGTCAAGTTTGTTGTTGTGCACAACGCTTGGTGTTTTATTCGTTATTTTATTGTTTAAATGGTATAAATAATTCCGAAAGCAGTGAACAGTGCCGCGAGAAACACTATTTTAAATGTTTTAGCTTTTATGCAGGAAGAGAAACGTTTAAATGCGCTGATAATACCATTTGAAAAACTGTATGAACGAGTTGCTGCTGCTACAGGTTAATGTTGCCAGTTGTTGTTCTATGAATTACCCATTTATTGTCAGTAGTCGATGACATGGTTCCTACAGGTACCGGCAAAAACTCCGTGGCTGAGCGAAATTGCACAGAAGTACAAGTACATTGCATTCAAATATAATTTTACTTTAAAAAAAATGTGACTTTTATGGACCAAATGCAGTTGCAATGTCTTTGAGAGTAGCACAAAGTTGGTATCAGCCTTTTGAATGCGGGGATTTTCAAGTCAAAGATGCACCTTGCTCTGGTCGCCCAGTCATGGAAAAAATGGACGCCATTTTCGAAAAAGTGGAGCAAGATCGGCATATCAGTTGTCACGACATAGCTGAAGAACTGAGGATTACTCACAAAACTGTTTTTAACCAAGGTGGTTACACAAAAAAGTTCGATATATGGGTGCCACACGAGCTCACTGAAAGAAATTTAATTGTTGAGTCGTAACGAAACTGAACCGTTTTTGAGGAGATTGATTACCGGTGATGAAAAGTGTATCACGTACGACAAGACCGTGAGAAAATGATCGTGGTCAAAGGTCGGTCAGGCTTCACAGACTGTGGCAAAACCGGACCGGAATTGATCAATAGAAAGGGGGTCGTCTTTCATCACGATAACGATAGGCCACACACAGCTTTAACCACTCACCCCACCTAATATAAATATAAGAATAAATAAGTATGAAAAATTCGCAATTATTATTATTTACGCACTTATTTTTAATTATGGCATTTTCACCCTAAAACCGCGGAAATTCTATGTAGCGTGGCAACACTAAATTCGACCACAGCGACGCTGACACCTGATCAGATAGCTTTGTGGCACTGTAACGTGCTAGCTGAGCTTGACTTACCACTTGTCAAGATTTCATACATACGCCTTTGTACATACCTTTTTGTAAATGTTACGTGTTTTTCATGTTTTTAAATTTCAAGTAAAACAGAGCGCATTCAAAATACTGGCTGAACTAAACGCGGCCGCAACTGTACCTCGGCTACGGCGCATGGGAAATGGGCGGGAATACCCATATTGTGTTTATTTGATATTGATTTATTGAAGTATGAGTTGAGCCTGAGATGTCGGTTATTCGTAACAGGCCCCCAATTCTCGCGCTATCGAGATCATCTCCATAGTCGAGATATCGGTTTCGTTTCCGCATCTTTGTCGAATAGGAACTCAATTCATATTGATTTCGATCGAAAACGGGTCGAGATAACTCCGTTGATCGTAAGCAGGGAGCATTTATCCAGTGGTGAGCGCATAGATACATTTTCCTTTGAAACACCTCACCAATTTACTGGCGGTGGGGGACAAAGTAAAAGAGCTGTGATTGGTCAGCCGCTGCAAAACTGTCTGGCGGTCCGTCATCGTACATAGGTTGCGTATGCGTATCAACAAACGTTTGGGGAGCCGCATTCCCCCGCAGGCGCAGCCAATTGGATATATAGTCTCTGGTCGTAAGGCGGATCGAAAGTATTTTTTTGTTTTCGATGGTGATATTCGGATACTCGTATTGATATTTTGACCATGGACATGATCTCGATAGCGCGAGAATTGCCTCCCTGGCCGGTGTCGGCCGGATGTGTCGCATCGCTCACCGACTAAGCCAGTACATCACTGGGAAGGGCAATCAAAATGTACCAATAGCAAATTTCTCACTCGAAATCGGCGTCGTTTGTTGGACAAATAGTTATTCGGGATATAAAACATTAGATTTAAGATTTATGGCTAAGTGTTGCTTTCGTTTTGTTTACATATTTGGTGATACAGATAAGAATGACTGCAGTACAACCTTGAACTTCCCCCGCGTCAAATAGTGCATAATTGGCTAAATGTTTTGTCCCAACGTGCCTTTGCCACTAAGCTTTGCCACCGCATTATTTGACAACATGTTCATAATTCATATTTTATTTATTGCACGCTAATAATTGAGAAAACAACTATATGTAAAATACTGTACAAAGGCGAGCTTATCTTAACGTCTTCTGTTGTCAACGGACTTCCTGTACTTATTATTTAAGTAGTAGCCAGCGTAGAAGAACTAATGCGCTTGGTGAAGAACCAACCGCGCAGCCGCTGTCGGCATCGGCTTCGTGTTTGACTTGCCGTATTGGCCTAATGATAAAGTTCATTCTTGCGCGTTTAAACACGATGCCGACGCCGACAGCGGTTGCGCGGTTGGTTTGGCGGTAGGGCCAACCTCCAGTTGTGGAGTGGAGAGGCACTCTAGGAAGCAGAAGAGGAATATACAAGTAGGTACCTCGCTCTTGACAGGACATTAAGTAGCATTATTTGACGAAACATAAATCAAATGACTGAGTTAATATTTTTATTACAATTCATCCTTTGACGTTGTCACTCAAAAGGAAAGTAATAAGATTGGGCATAAAACGCCCGAGTAGCCCTGTAGAGTAATATTTCACTTGACAATCTTATGTATGAATACCAACGTTGGTCTGAGAAGGTAGATTTTATCAAAGAAAGGCTTTATAAAATAGGCACTTGCAGATCTTTTTTTAAAGTGTTACTAAATTATCATTTGTTGTTTCAATAAACTCTATCTGACAGATTCATCTGTCATTTTACATACAAAATTTATTTATCTATCTGTTCAATAGGGCTTATCGGCTTTATTGGAATAGGTCCTAGAAGCAAAAATAGATGACATATTCCTACTTATCCTCCTTAAACTATCTTGTAGCTTGTAGCCAACAATCTTTACTATTCGAAACATATAACACTTACACTAAACTATGCAATTAGAGGCACACAATGAAGTCTAATCACAAAATAATTACATTAAAATTATGTGAAAATATTATAAATAAAATTATTTCTGGTTTAAGTATTTCGTCTTTCTGTTACCAAAGTAATCAACTTTTGACTGGGACGAAGACCAACGGAAACTCTAGCAATTGTGTGCGGCGTCCTTGCGGCGTCACTCAAACACAATTTCCTGTTAAACCTTTGGGGCCGGAACCCTAAAAATATGCTTCGTTTTGTCGTTTGTTAACAAAAATATCAGTAAAGTTCAATAACTTTTTATCGTGAATTTACGAATCTTTGGTATATCAAACAAATTATAATAAAGTAAGCACAGGTTATGTACGTACGACTAACGCGAATTAGCGCACTTTTCTACTTCTAATAAGTTTAGATAATATTATTTCTAACTTTATATTATTACCTATTGCAGATTTTATCAGTAAGGTACGTGATGGATGACTGTGAAATATGAAAAGGAAAGATGTATATAATTTTATACAAAGTGTTTAATAAAGACGTATCCCGACATAATTTATCTGCAAGCCCGTCGAGGTTATAATGTGTATCAAAACCCATCGTTTTAATCTCGCAAAGGAGAAAGAGACCCTTACCTTTGCCCTGCGGGAGTGGTCTCTTGTATTATAAGCCTCCTCGGGTAGTGATACGAGCTTGTCGAGCGCTTTATGTCTAAAAATAGCCTTTTGAAAACTCAACGTTGGAGCGTTGCATCTCGTCAGTAAAGCCTATATCACACTAAACAGAAAGATATTACATGTTTTGATCATAAGGATAATGTATGATAAAATAAACAAATACTTTTAGATGCTTGTGGGTCAGTATACAATATATCTCTTTACAACCTACTTTAACCCAGTTTCTGAAACTGAAACGAGAGGCCTGAAATAAGTACTTAACCAAGTCGCATACAGAGACATAACTCGCCAGATTCGACCTCTTCAGTCGGGTTTTGCAAATTAGAGACCTTACCCGCAGTCCGTACCCAGCACATTAATCTACAGCGGGTTCGGACTTGACACTAATTGATTACGTTTTAACGAAGTGGTGTGTACAATGCGAGTAGAGTGGACCCCACGACCCCGTGGAACCTGGAGGAAGGTCAGGCGAGACCAAATTTAACCACGACATGTGAGGAATAACGTGCGGTATGTATGTGTGTAATCTAATCATAGGAAAAATAATAATCGGTCAAGTGCGAGTCGGAATCGCACAAGAAGGGTACCGTACCATAGTACAACAAAACTGAAGCACTCAAAACAATAAAACAAAAAGAAAATTAAAAAAGACTATGCCTTCACGAGGATTTGAACTCACGACCTACGAGGACCTACTACACACCGGCTGCGCCACCGCAGCGATGTGAAGTGACGCGAAATATACCATCATATTGAAATGCGTGGGTGTATCGAAACATGTCTCTTGTATGGGGACCCCCTTTAATTTGTAATATCTCTCGTATTTCAGTTTTTTTTTTTTTATTTTTATTTATTGTTGTTGCGGCAATAGATATAAACATTCTGTAAAAATTTCAACTTTCTAGCTATTACGGTTCGTGCTCTAGGACCCGCTAACGGACAGACAGACAGACGGACAGCGTGGGGTTAGTAGTATGGTGGTAGTGGTTTGGCACCCTTCGGGTACATCGACCACCGACATCGACCCTAAAACAAATATTTATCATATTCAATGGGTCTTGAGATGGCGTCTTCGTTAACAAAAGGCGACACAGCTTTTTGCCGCTAAAGGTCATCGAGGAAGATGTAATAAATGCTAGCCATTTTTTGTACAGGTTTAAGTAGATGGTTCAAAATTATGGTTTCTAGGTTAGGGATTAGTAATAAACATAAACATTTACATACATTGATTCTGGCCCCACACTAGGATACCCTGTGTCGTGGGAACCAGAAACAGCGACATCACAAACATCCAAGACCTGGGGATATTTTGTTATTGTCCCCAGCCGGGATTCGAACCCGGGACCTCTCGCATGGTAGGCAGATGCGCATCCGCAGTAATAAACATGCACGTATCTAATAAATAAATAAAGTCAAGTAACGGTACCTTTGAGCATAGATATTCTTATAGTCGGTATCTTTATAAAAGACCCGAGCCTAAATCTCTGTGTATTACCTTATAAAGTAAGTTATTTATTATGTACGAGGATATTACAATACTCGTGCCAACGAAAGCTCCCAAATCGAGATAAGCTTTAGGAAAACAGAGATATGGAAATTCGTATCTATGTTTCTGTGGAAATAGGGTTGAGCGATTTAGCAGATACTGAACAACATACCTAAACCATCAAAACAAAGCATAAATAAAACTAACGAATAATAAATTAGTACCTAGTATATATCGCTCTGAGAATATTGAAGAGAGAATTAATGAAATAAATGTTGTTTTTATTATAAACTACATATTTATGCTTTATCATGTATTTATTACAACTAAATCGCAACTTTTACAAAACTTCTTGCGTATTATGCAGCCTTCTCGCATGTGGCTGCTTTAATATTGCCAGTAATAATTCCCCCCTCACAAATCATAATAACATTATTACTCTGTAAGCGGTGCGTAACCCGAGTTTTACTTAGCTGGGGTTTAACGGGGTTGTCAATAGGCGTGAGTTATTGTGCCCGAGTAATTTAGGGCCCATATATCAGAGGCACAATAGAGAGCCTGAAAGTTGCTGTTTGTCGAAGTTTTACTTGAAGGTGGGGGTCCGATTGTACTGGGGTTTTGCGCAGTGGTGGTCAGCTCTGTATTAAATGTCTATATTTTGATTTAGTCTCTGTCAGTATTTAGTATAAGTCATCGTGATCTTGCATTTTCAAATTTGGTGTTGATAGAAAGGATCCTTTGTTGATGTATTTGGTGTGTTTATTGCCAAGGCTCGGAGGGCTCTCACTTTGCGAATTTTTAAACACAAAAACCTACTGGAATAACTTATATTTCGTACAAAGCGTAAACGTAGCCCATTAATGTCCCCACCGAGGGGCACAGGCCTTTACCCGGATCCCAGTAAGAATAAAGTGTAAATATCACACGTAAAAGTGTTTGAGAATAAAAACTAGCTATTAAGTGACTATTACAGAAACTTTCAAGTCAAGTTCGCAGTCAAAGATCAACTTAACTCAGAGACGTTATAAATAATCGTCCAAGTGTTTGCCTGCCCATCACGCTCTTAGGGCTAGCGCCCTTTACCTTGAAGTGCCTCTCAGTTAGACCCTTACCTCTTCACCGTTTCGAAGAAAAACATCGATATTAATTACCTTTTTCAAGAGGTGCTCTAAGTTATAATACTTATTTCTCAGCTTTAGGTTATTATCTCTGTTAAGTAACTCTGATTCTAGACACAGATTAATAAAGAGTTCTAGAGCAGAAATCACATTAATTCGAAATAGAAGATGATTTATAAACTGGACTTCATACTTAAAATTTCATAACTACGTTATGAACACTCAGACCACGTCAATGTATCTTCAGGAAAGGTACTAGTTTTTGTGTTTGATTGATAGAGCATGCAATTTAAGTCAGCAAACATACCTAAACGAAGTAACTTAGCCTGTAAAACCACCCTTTGAACCTATGCAAGTAGGTGTAAATGTCTTGGACTCACTAAAAGCATATAAATTTTCTTACCAACAAAACACTGCTTCTAACTTCTTTTAAGAACTGCAGCATACCAAGTTAAGCAAGTTTGAACAGTGTAAATTACGGACCCGGGCCAAAAACAAGCCCGCAACTAGTTAACTCGAGGCGAACCGTTGCCTTCACTTGTTTTAATTTTATACGAGTTAGCAAGTTGGACGTCTAGAAATACGATCTTATTGCAAAGTTTCAAATAATAGTTTCAATAAGATGTTACTTGTTGTTTTTATCCGCCGTCGTCTATCGGTCGCTGCATCGTAGCCCGCCAGTAGTCCGACTACGCGCGTAGCAGCCGGTCGTTTCGTAGCTACGCCGCTACGGGGTGTGAGCTTTCGTTGTCGTAGCAAAGTTCGCAGGGTAAAGTCAACAGTTGGAGTGTTTGCGTTGCTAACTGAGTGCTATGCCAGCGGTGAAGGCTGTCGAGTGATTATTTATTGTTACGGTGAGTGTTTTCTGTTATTATATGGGGCTATGTTCAAATGGTTCTGCTGTTGTTCTAAGTTCTGTTGGGGTGTTTTTTTTAAGGAATTGACTGTATAACTGTGATATTTATAAATGTGTGATTTAATTACGACAATCACTGACCAGTTTTTGGTAAACCAGTCTTTATTTTTTAGATTATTTTTACCCATTATACCTTATGTATCTGATGCACAGGTAAATTAACAATACAAATTATTCTGAATTACCATAATATCAACTGACTACTCGATGACTCGACAAACATAATTATCAATCTTCTTCCGTCATAAAACAGAGGACGTCCCTGGAGAATACAGAAAGAGGCTTACAAAGATGTCCTAGAAGATCGCCCGCTGAAGGTTGCCCCATCCATCATTATTTTTTGTACTCACAGATTAATTTTATTATTGTGTAAACTCAACGACTTATTTGTTTAGAGCTAAGAATAAACGTGTTGTTATTAAGTAGTCTACTCGTATTATAAGGGACTTCGGCCTGAGCCACTGTACTTTAGAGCATTTGGTATTATCAAACTACGATCGATACCGAAACGTCAATTTGAAAGTATTCGGGTTATGTCGAGAAATTCAAAATCATACTATATTCTGGCCGCTACTTGTGGGAGTGAGATAGACTGAAAAGTAGCGCGGGATAGACAGGGACATATACACGTGTCAGGATCGCGTTCTCTCAGCGGCCAGAGATTACTACTGGTACGGGGCCGAGGTATGGCGGATCCATCCTGTGTGTGTATTTGTTAATTAGATACAAATGTTCTTCCAATTCTTAATTAATTCAACAATTTCATTCATTTATTCATATAAAACTACAAACCAAAACAATCACGTGACACAAACTGTCACAAAAAGGCATTTCAGTGGAAGGTGATTCAGAATTCCAATTTTGAATAAAACATCCTCCGGACCGCGGCACACACAGTGATAAATCCCCATTCACATCCATCTACGAGAATGATGGGGAATAACTGAAAAATTTAAACTGACGAATATCGCAGCACATTGCAACACGCGTTTCCATATACAGTTTAAGATTTTTCATCTGATACAATATTGGTATACTGAAAGATGAATTGAGAAGAGGAGAAATATCTGAGAGCTCGTACTGTACTGTAAATAGTCAAATCAGCTTAGTAAGATCACTTATCACCGTGCCATCCCTTTCCACTGTAACCCAAGACTTCACCCTCGTGAAGCCTTCATTACTCCTTAGTCGCGGCGATGGTATAGCCCCATGTGAACGCAAAATAGAGTAATAAGCAAATAAGACACAGCCACATTGCATTCCGTATAAGCACGCGCCGCCACACGCACACATTGCCGAATCTCGCGTCCTTTGCATGCTACGAGACAGGGCTATACAAGCAATGCATGCGACGAGTCAACGTCATTCGTCCGGCCGGCCGCGGGCGGCACGTGTTAACTTAGCGGCGCTAAGCGACAACCCTAGCCGTTTGAGCAAGAGTAGGTAGTTATCACGCGAACAGGGGCCTAGTGAACTTACTATTTCTTATTTATACTATGACAGAGCTAGGCAGCTGTCTAGCTCTGTCCCGCTGCACCGAGCAAATTTCGCCGCGCCGTGGCGAGTGTCCCGTGGCCAGGCCGTGAGCGGGATGCCCGTATACTTTCAGACGCAAGCGACAGTACATTATGTTAAGTGATTTAATAAAATGTAGCCCATTAATGTCTCCATCGAAGAGAACAGGCCTTTACTAAGACACGAGTAAGATTGAGCCAGACTCCACCACGCTGTTAAGTTATATCTATACTTACGTCAAATCTCGGTTATGATTCCAGGGTAACAATAGCCTAAACACGTTAGTCTTTATTAATCCGTAGCAAATATGATTCTGTAACCAACGTACGCAACTTATTAATATGCCAGAACTGTCTGTATTCTCCTCGGAAATTCTATAATACGACGAACGGCAATTTCACGATACTCGAAGCCTCGTTCGGCGTTAGCTAGTGATAAGACAAACAACTGGTTCTATGAAATTCCATGATTACTTTGTGGACAGTAGACTACCAATTATGTCAAAAAGGGTCTTTGAATGAATGAATTCTAATGTGTTTAGCAGCATGAGGGCCCTGGTTAAGTGCAAAAAGCTCTTGATTTCCTACGTCTTGGACAGGGAGCACTTATCCAGTGGAGAGCGCATAGATACATTTTCCTTTGAAACACAGCTCACCAATTTACGGGCCGCGGGGGACGAGGTAAGAGAGCTGTGATAGGGCAGCCGCTGCGAAACTGTCTGGCGGTATGTCATCGTACATAGGATGCTATGTTGAATACAACAAAAGTTTGACGAGCCGCATTCCCCCCCAGGCGCAGTCAATTGGATATATAGTCTCTGGTCTTGGAGTATATTTTCGAATCAGTTTCAAATTACCGAAACTGTGTTGTTTCGTATCGAATACCTGATTCACATTTTCTTCATTTATATTTTATTACTTGCTCTATATTTATTTGTAATAATTCACCAAGTTAAAATCTTTAAAAAAACGACTTAATGAGATATCACTTAGTCCTCCCCGCTCGCGCTCGGTACACAAATGTCGTCTATAGCCAAAAACAAGCCTACGAAGTCTGTCTCCTGACAGTGAAGTCCGTACGTATTACATAATGTAAACGAATATACGATCCCAGCTAGAATTTATCTCGTGACAATGACTATAAACACCAAAAAGGCAAGAAGTATAATGTCATCAAAGTAAAACCAAATTAAACTTCACAGTTTTTTCATGTAGAAACCTAACCACTGGACCAATTCCAAATTTTCAAAAAATAGGACCGAACTATTGGACTTTCCTTTCAAACAAAGAAAGAATATTTTAAATCGGTTCATAAATAATACCAGTTTCAAAGTAACATAACATAACACACACACAAAATGTAGCAACACATATTAAAAAAAGACAACCGAATTGATAACCACTCGTAATCCTTTTTTGAAGTCGGTTAAAAAGAGGGAAGTTTACATAGGTACCATGCAAACGGAGCTCACATGCGCTATCCTTGTTACACGGGCGTACGGACCAACGACATTCGACGCCAATTTGTATTCCGCGAAAAGGAAGTTTTGCGTTGAATTACACATTTAATTGAGCGAAAACATTACCTTTTCCTGGTATCGTCAAGTGAATAAATGATCAAGTACGAGGACTCGCAGGCCAAGGGTTTTGATCACACTTGCGGGGCTGCCATGAGGCACGTACCAGTAACGAAGCAACAATGTCCAACGGGGCTACCATGAGGCACGCCACTCACCTCAGTCGCGCATATAAATGGCAAATTTTGCGACTTATGCGGAGTTTGCTCATTACATTATATAATGAAATCCTTGCTACAGATAGCTCCACTGTTTGTTTCAATTGTATGTCTAGAATGTGTGGCCTCCACGACACAGGTTTCACCTAGTGTGGAGACCATAAGTAACCATATGTAAAAAACTTTTTTAGTAAATAAAGGATTTTGTATTTTTTGTATTTTGTTTCACATTTTTTTTTATATAAGCAACTGAAACAAATGACTATCCTATGAGATTCTTGCGATTAAATTAGTTAAGTGACAACTTAAATTTCAAAATAGCTTTGTGAAACTCAACATTAGTGAGGTTTCTCCATACTTGCTAACATTAAATTGTGTCAAAATAAGCGACTGAGTTGAGTGGTGTGCCTCATGGTAGCCCATTGGACATTGTTACCGCGTAACTGGTGTAATTAGGTTTCTATATTTAAAAAAAAGTATGTTGTCATCCAGGTAAACCAAATTACATATTTTTGCAGAAAGACAGAAATTTTCAGTTTTCAGATTTTTCCCTTTACTTGACCTTGCTTTGTGCCAAATTTTATGATTGGGACGGGATAACGGGAAGTACCCTTTTGGGTCCATTGCGAGTACTATGAAAATCCAACTATTTTACAGCATAAACGGTCGTAGCGTTCGATTGCGTTGACCTAGAAGGTTGTTTTTTAGAGTTATATGCCATTACAGACTTGAGATCAATTTGATCAGATCAGATCAATTTCAATTTGATACGTCCACGCGTGTTTGATATAAAATGTCTTGAACTCTTGACACATGGATGGACTGAACGGTCAGACGGACGGAACGGACGGACAACGAAGTGATCCTATAAGAGTTCCTTTTGTATCCTTTTAAGGATCGGATGGAACCCTAAAAAGATAATAGGCTAGATATAAGCTCAGAAAAAGTATTTAAGAATTTTGAATAATTTTGCGTTATCCATTCCAAGTTAAAACCATAAACCGTAAACCGATGCCGAGCAATGTATGAAAAATAAAGAGGAGTCAACAACTTTTTAAGTTATTGCCAAATCTGTGTCTAGCATCACCAGACTAAAAACTCAATTATTCTTTCCCCAACCTAAGAATGTGTGAGCAATTTCACATTTCACCGCCAAGCCTCCGCAGAACTCTACCACGTCGCGCAGAGTGACGCGTCAAGACAAATAGACCTGTCAGTCGATACGCGACCCGCGACAAGCGACAAGCGACGCGACGCGACAAACAATGCCGACACGCTCCCGTCAAATACGACATCATTATTTATGGGCATGTATTCCCGTATTTGTTATTTAAACTGCGTATTCATTACACAATTTCGCCCTTGTTAAATGCTTGAGGCGGCTTTGCCCATTATTGACAAATGTTAGGTCTAATATTTGCGCGCGGCTGCTAAATGGGTGGAAAATTAATATGTCTCAGCTGTTAACATAATTTGAGTTTAACGGAATATAATTTCCTGTTAATATGGTGTTCAGAACTTCAGACTGTTCATATACAAGTGAATGCGCAGCTTCATAAGGACAACGAAAGATTATGTCCCTTCTGAACTTGTCTTTGATTTGGACAGCAATTACAATAACATCCAAAGCGTGCTTTTGCCGTAAAATATTTTGCAGGAAGCGTACAGTCTTTCCAACCTTAATATTTTATTGTTTAAGATTCCCTATAAAATAAGTTACAATACCGTAGACGAGACGGAGAGGGCCAAAACAAAACTTAACCTTATCTCACACAAAAAGTAAAATTTTCTCTTCATAGTAAGTGACGCGCTTGCGTCGCTAATTTTAATTTAATAACTGAATTTCTGTAACAATTTAATACAATTGAGATATAATTGTGATTCGCGCATGACTTGAAATGCTTTATACTTACGCAATGTAATCAAATATGTTCTACTTTAGCCAAAAGTTAAGCCTCACTTATTATTTAATTGAATTCCTGTTTTCGAGACTCAACTTTGCCCTAATAAGGTAAAATGTTTTTTGGCTGAGACTCGCCAACCTTGTTATTAAGATTCCTGTCGGACCAATTTGTCTGACTTGTTTTTATGAATCAAAGTAGAGATAATGATTATATTATACACGTATTTTACTCTAGCTAGACTCATACTCATACTCATATATTTATTGCGTCATTGTGGTACACTTTTACAAAATTATATCCAACAACGGTATGCAATGCACCTTTCAGAAATAGTTATATATTGTATTTACTGAAAGATTTTATAATTTAGGAGGTTAGGAACAAAAGGTGTCATTTACGTATTTGTCTTTTATAGTTTTTTTTTGCTATCCGACTCAAAATCCTGAATTCTATCAATCAACCTCAAAAGATGCTTCCGGTACAAAAAGTGTCATTTTTATATCAAAATAAATCAATGTGAATACTCAGAAAAGGAGGAGTTTTGACTGCACGTTTAAGATCACCGTCCAGGTCCCAAAAAATTTCGGAAGATATCCGTTCAAGGCTTCAAAATACTTAGAAGTTGTTTTTTAGGTTTGGTTGGTAGGTTTTCGAAGCTTTGGGAGGATATCTTCCAAAAACCTTTGAAACCCAGACGGTGATCTTTAACATGCAGTAGCCCAGCAGTGGGTTGATGAGGGCTAAGGATGATGAAGAACTCCTCTACCAGGTGACATGGCAGGAGTGGCCTTTCGGGACCTGGATATAGCTCGTATCTATAGTCCTAAGTAGCAAATAAAGTTGGTATTCAAAGCCCTGAACGGGTATAGCCCAAAACCTTTTCGACCTGGAAGATGATCTGGAGCATGCAGGAGGGATGTAGTATTTCGTCGCAAAAGTTACTATGAGGATGTGGCTTGGTAAATACAAGAAATGCAACACATACTGTTTCTATACTGAAAATCCATCTTGATTATTTTGGGAGTATTTTAGACCCCCATAAAAGTCAAATTATTGGACCAGTTTTATTTTATTTTTTAGTTATCGACGCGAAATTTTGTCTTATTTGATTCACATATACACTTATTTTATCAATAATGTGCAGTTTTCGAATAAAAAGTTAAAAACTGTTAACGGGGACAAACTTCACGGCGAGGGGGGGTGTAGCGTCAGGTGGGAAGGAGAGTTGTGTGTTTTGAACACCACACCCTAAGTTTAAAAATTTTATTAGTATGTTTGTTTCTCCCATACATTGATTACATAGAATTACTGTAGGTACTATTAACCGCTAGACCACAGATTAATAAAGAGGATAGACAGACGTGTCTACACGCGTGAGTTATACCACAGATACTATAATATATAATATTATACTAATACAGATAGACCACCTAGAACAAAATATGACACTGGCGTAAACTGAACCCTAAAGCAGGGCAACAAGACTACTTTCGATCACCACATATTGTTATCTATGATATTCTAAGTACTCAAAAAAAAAACTTTTCACTTTCAGAGTCCTCTGTTAGATTTTTAAGGAAACCGTCTTGGAAATAATCTAATTAAATGTCAAGTTAGACTTATGGGATAAGGCGTGAAGTATGTTGTGTGTATAAATAATTATTATTAGTGTGAGCGTGAAGTATTTATGAGGAAAACAATTGTTTTAACATAACATAGCGTCACGCCCTTTCCAATTCGCGGTGGCAAAGGCACAACGGGCCCTTTTTTTTACACTCCATTTTGCGTGACAAATCCATTTATTTTAGTTTCTGGTGATAATACGTACTACCTAATTAATACTTTATGGTTTACTAGTGTTTGGTATTCATAACAGGAAAATTGGTATAACTTACATAATGCATGTCATGTATTAGTAAAGTGGAGGTTTGTAGCAAATATACATGGTTCATAAAATGTAAATACCCTAATTTTAATAACTCAGATGACACGGAACGACTTCTCAAATCGTTAGCTATCAGCACACGTAAGTGGCCATAAAAACAAAATGAAAAATATATGAGGCCATTTTCTTTCTTTACGCAACAAATAAAAGATATTCAGCTCGAGAAACACCACACTTTGTCCTATTGTTTGCAACGATTACCTCCCCCCCCATCCCTTCGCTCAGAACAACATTCTGTCCAATACTAAAGTCTTTATAACCGACCTCAGTAACTATTTAGTTATTCAGTAACAACCAGCTCCTAAACACCGCTATAGAGACCATAACAACACAGCTTTACGGCAATTACTCATAAACTTACTAACTTTGAGGCAATTTAACAGTTATTATTTAATAATACAAGGTAGGCCGTTGCTAAGTAGATATAAAACTGAAACTGCCTTCATACTTACATTTAAAGATTCCAACTTTACTTAAATTTAAGTTTGATGGTGGTTCCTTAGAACGAAAATATATACGAACTGTATTGTTAAGTGTAACAATTGCCTAACATAAAACAATTGGATTTCTTTCTTTCTTTCTTTCGACGAAACAATGAAATTGTGATTATAATTAATTGTTTCGGCGTGAAAGAAAAATAAATTAGAATTGAAACGATGTTTGTGAGCGAATTTTCATTTATATTGAAATTTTCTTTAGATCTTTCTTCAGAAGGTGTGCGTTACAGAAAGAAAAATATAAAAGGGACAGTATGCCAAAGGCTACTCTATATTTACCTTAAGATAGCGGGTATATCCGGAGGGGTGGATCAGTAGGTGAGATTATACATACATTTATATCATATATACATTTATGTCTTGATATGTCAATCTACTTCCTGAAATTATTTAGTAGAGTCAGCAGCACGCAAGATACCTACTCAAATTAAAATTATATCAACATAATTGTAGATGTTTCTGGTTGTTGGATGTGTAGATCTATTTGAGTAGATGACTATGTATTAAATACGTACACGTACTTAGACGTACTGAACGTCCAGTAAAATAAAGAAGATAGAAAATAATGTGCAGTGTCAAAATATAAGTCAGCATTATGGAGAGTGTCGAGGTGCTATATTTGATGGCGTCTCATAATATGTTGATTGACCAGCTCCTATCACTCTGGGCAGTGAGATTAATTCGAGATGTTTGATTAATTTAATCATAGATTCAGTGGACGTCAGAGCCAGGGGAGTTTAGTATTATGATGCGCACGAAGGGTGGAGTGGCGGTATTTCACGGTAGCGTGCGAGTCGTTCTATAGTACTGCCAGTATTTTTATTGGCAATACCATGGAATGACAAAATGCCTACCTGTCTAATTAGTTTCCGCCTCTCTCCGCGCGCAGTATGGGAGTGGACGCACTCTACTTGCTACATTGTGGTTGTGAAGGTGTTACACTAGGAGTCCAGTTGATAAATTGATACATACTTGATACCAAAGATAATATAAATACTAATTTATAAAGCTCCGTGGTCTAGTGGGTTTCATGTTTGCCTTTCACGCAGGAGGTGCAGGTTCGAATCCCGGTGCTGACCATGTACGTTATGTCATTTATCTTAAGTACGTTATACGGACACTCTAACTGTGATGGAAAACATCATGAGGAAACCTTCATTACTCCATAGCTGCGGCAATGAGCTAGCCCCCCCTATCACGCAAAATGGAAATGAAATGAAAAAAAAAAATATTATTTAAAATATCATCATCATTGGCCTTTTCATCTTTTCATGTGTTCTGGGAGTCACATTTTCTCTTGTGACTGAACAGACCGATTCAGTATCTGCACTGTTTGCCACAGCGATCACAAGCAAATTCGGCGTTAGGTGGTGGAGCCGGTTGTTTTCGTGCTAGCCGTTTTCTCTTGAGATTTTTCAACCACTGTTTGTCGTGCCTGGTTCTGCCCTGGTGATTTAAAATAATAGCACACAATTACAGTATGTACGTACAGTTAAGTAACATTATAGATAAGTACGTTCTTTCTTAAATAATATACCATTTTGTTGGCTATTTTGCCGGAATTTATAATTGGTATTACTTTCGGTCCTCACACTAGAGGCAAACCTGGGAGTATTGAATCACTGACTGAAAATGAGCAGAGTGGTTTATTTGTTTATTTGGGAACTGAGTCCACAGCACGATATACATTATTATAGCTTAAAAATAACAATAACATAGGCCAATTAAGGACTCTTATTTTGTGAGCTTATCATGAACATGGGTAAAAATAATCAATTATAAAAAATAGGCAGTAAGCAGTTATGAAATTAATACAACAAATGGGAAATATGAGCGGAGGATGTCCTTTGACTGTAAAATGTGTATTTTGTGCCTCTGCCACCCCGTATGGGAAAAGGCATGACGCTATGTGTTATAAATTTATAAAGCTTATTAAAATTAGGTGGGCCAAGATTTAATTGTAACTAAGGGCGAGTAAGCAATTTATGTACTTGCACGCCATGCTAGTAAATCGATCTAAGTTGCCTCTCGATGGGGTTACGATAGAAAGCTTCAACAATTCTCTACAGACAGGAACAAAGAGCACTTGCAGGAGCACAGTTTGAGGTGCACGTATTCAGGGTTGTTTTAATGAGGGGGTGCGGAAATTCTGTCATCACTTGTGTTTGAATGATGGCACTTATAAAGTTCACTTGTTGAATATAATTTTTTACTTAATTACAATTACGTAATCTTCGGTTAAAAAAAAAAACAATAAATTGATAATTCGTTATCTTTAAAAGGCGTTTACTCTTAGCATAATCGGAGAGTCTAAAATTTTACTAACTCTGTGTGTTAAAATTTCCATCCGGGTTCTTATTAAATCGTCAACAAACGGTTTGAACCCCTCTTTTATTCAATCATAACCAGATGTACCTACATCGAACGTTCATTATGTTTCCTTGACCAGTCTTCATCCGTCCCCCCTGAGTTCTCTACTGACCTCAATTTTCTAATACTGGCAACCAGGACCGTCCAAGTTTGGACACTGGTAGTCTCGTAGTCAGGGCGCGAAGCAAATAGATTTGAATTATTCAAAGGTAAATTGAGCACACCAATGCTTGAATCTTTGATGGCGACTATAACGGCTTATACCTAGATGATCTTGTCGCCCTATCTGCTAATCTGTTAAACACTTAGTTATGTAAACATGTCTGATAACGAAGTGCTTGAATTATATGGAAAATCCCGCCAGTACGAGCCTGATAACACAGTTTTATGAAGATAGAAAGACAAAGTAAAATTTGCTGTTGAAATAAGTAGTAACCCTTCCATCGACGTAAAAAGATGGCTGAGACATTCACATAAGTTTCCTTAAAAGTCTACAAAATTATTCAATACACCAGTACGCCTGGCACGGGCTTAGCCCTTAATCGCAGCTATAAAGATATGAATATTTCCTCAAACACAAGTTGTCCCCTTTATTGACATATATATAGCGAACCGCCCTTTTTCCGATAAGTTTCCAGTATAAACAAAACAGAATAACAACTATGTACCTGCCTGTGTGCCTACAGTAGTGTGTAGTACCCGTAAAGTGGGTCAGTCAGTCTGCTTGTTGGAGTTTCATGTTTATGCAAAAACTAAACGTACATAGTTAGGTATGTTGGTTGGCCCGCAGAACTCTTCCGCCGACAAGATAAGAGCCCTTATGAATAGTGAACCCTTTTATCTACCTACACATTCTTTGTACGGAATGTCCTTAGCGTTTTGTTTGAAGAAATATCAAGACGATTCTTGGGAACTATAAAAAATATAAAGGAAGACTGAGCTTGGGAATCAGAAGTTCTGTCAATGTTTAAAACATTGATTCTTGTTCCTTTTATTAAAACACATATTTTACTATGGTTATTATGTGTAGCTCTTGATTACTTACTATTAGAAATACAACCGTTAGTGAGTGACTCACAAAGCTTAGTAAGCCATAACGCCCCACACATTAACCAGAAACATGTTACAAATAATCGGTAAAGTGCGAGTCGGACTCACACACTATCACAATCACGCTTCGGGTACGGAACCCTAAAAATGGCACAACAAAGTCAACAAACTTCCTTTCACATTACATGAGCACGGAACACGAGTGCCACTGATCCTTCAGATCGATTATCCCTTCTAACTGTAGCTGATATTTTCTGCCAACACATTCTGAAGGGTTATCTATGTCGTTGCATTCCTCATAAAGGCTCAAAAAGGCTTAGAGGCTTAAGGGAACTCGTACAGTCAAGGTATTCAGCAGCAGTCTCAGCATCTCTCTTTAGAGATAAGCTCGCCTTTGCGCAATAAATGTTATTTAAGTTTAAATATTAAGTTACAGTGCAATAAAGAATATGAACATATGAACAATCGGGGTATCAAAGACTCACGAAATATGAACGGCTCAACATCCAAAACCGTGTAGTTTGAACCCGACTGTACTAACCTTATGCTACTTTGATACGGCATCAACAGTTGCCGAAAGGGTTGCGTAATGGAAAAGGGCAAGTAATTCTGTTTCGGGAATAGCAGATAGAACGAACATGGTGTTTTGAATGTCTTAAGGATCATGAAAATATTACCCTTAGGTTTCGTGCCCACTTACCCTCAGTGACATGACGTGACAATGAACCAATGAACTGACGAAGCACACGTTGGCAATGCGTGTCTTTTTGGGGTACCTTGGTTTTTATTTTTATAGATCCCCTTACTCAAAAGGTGCAAAATAAATTGAATCAAAACAAGAATTAATCACAAATAACTCGGTACCGTTTCCTTAGCGGCAAATACTCAAATGAAATACCTATTTCAAGCGAATTGAAACCTTTTAATATAAAATTTGTTTAGAGGAGCGCGGAATCTCCGAAAACAAAACTCATTTCAGCGTCGCTTTTCAATATTTAGCGCGTCGTGTTTTGATGCTGAACTTGTAGCCGTTTGACAAGAGTTGGGAGCACTTGAAACTCCAAGACAACCTGGCGCAGTCTTTGCCGGCGTTTTATGTCCAATTGAGCCTCCCTTGATGTTTAAAGTTTAGATATTTATTATTCGACGGAATGGTCGTTCGGGATCACACAACATCTTTGTGAGACGATGTGGCAACTGCAGTTTACAGACCGTAAAAGAGACTATTTATTTTTTGGTATCAAAACGACGAGAACGCACATTTTGACATTGTAACTCAATGTTAACTCAATTTTGATATAGTTACGTCTCAATCAAATAATGAGTATACTGGACAAAGCCAGGTTGTAGTTTGGGATTATCGAATTCTCACTTAGGCCCGACAAATAGAAATTGAGTAAGCAATATTCTCAGTAACCTTAAATAAACTGTCAAAGTTATTCGGAGAATATTGCTAACGCTTACTCGCTCTCCATTCCATCTGTCGGACTTTATTGTCTCAAAAGTGTGTTGACAGACTTTTGGCTGCGTTTCGAACCCGGAACTTCTCGAGCATTGATCTAAAACGTATATATGCTCTTACATAAATTGCAAACACGTTCTACTCACCGAGGACATTTCTACGTGGTAAAGTGACCTATGTAGTGACTCCGGTGAAGGATAGTTCAAACATTCGTGCACTCTAAGAGCTACATTCATTTTGAACCTTTCATACAAGCATACTAGAGATCAAATCAACATGCAACAATGTCGTATATTAACTTGCTGTACCCGACTGAACCTCGGCTTTTCCCTTGACATCTGAGGAATGAAACTGCCAGATGTGGTCAAGGAAATGGGAGAATAGACTCACAGTACACAGTGTTCAGTAGAATACACACTCAGGTCACTAAGCATAAACGTTGCTTTTCAGTTCATTTCAGACTCACTGGCATGTACGTTGAGAACTTAGCATTACAGAGAAGACAAGGGTTTGTATTCACTGATCAAAGAATGTGAAAGTTTGTGTGTGTTTGTATCTTTTTCACGCTGGAACGGCTGGACATAGTTAAATGATATTTAACATACAATAGTTTATGAGCTATTTTGAATGTACCTAGGATACTTTTTATCTGACTGCACCACAAGGAGGGTAATTTTCTAGGTACCTACATGCAGACAAAATAGCGGGCACCAGCTTGTCTATCATACGATATTTGCGAAAGGATAGCAGCCCTTGAAATATGAGTAAAGCTCCGGATGGCTGAATGCATACCTGCTACATAAGTAAATTGTAAATTTTATATTATCTGCTACCATATTTGTAACTTTAATTGATTGTCACTTAATATTTGAGTTCATAGTAATAGTAGTGCATCCGGGTGCACATGTACACGGTTTTTAGATCTCTACTCTATGACCAAGCGATCAAACTACTTTACAGATCCAGCGACTGTTGGCTACAATAGGTTATTGGGATTGGCCAATAGTGTTTACGCGAAGTAATCCTGATCAGCTGAATGTGTGTGTGTGTGTGTGTGTGTATTTAGTATGTATGTGGGTGAGGGACCCACAGTGTGGGTGTCGCGTAGCTCTTTGTGTGGGATATGTGGCGAGTAGGGAATTAGCGGGAATGTGTTTTTCATTCGACACTCATGTTAGAGTGATGTCGTCAGTTTAAACATGATTTTGTTTTGTTTCGTAATCATGAGAACTAGAGTCTGGCTTGTCTAATTTAGACGAGTGCTTTTCTATAGCGGCGACACTGCTGTTTTATTCTCTTTGGTCATCGTGACATTGATGTATAGGCCACCGTGAAAGCATGAAAACCGTCATTCTGTAGGATATATCTGTGGGTAAACTAACCAGTAACACTGCAGAATGACAGATTTCATTTTTTGCCGGCAAAATATACGTATATCCGGTGACATATACGGTGTTACAAACATAGGATTTTTTTAATTTGTCGCGCTTTGCGATTTTCAATTCTAATTAGCTAGACAAAATACAGGCGCACTTAAACATATACGTCTTTTGTTTATTTTTCAGCGCTACATCCTCAAACTTTTTATTATGTGCTCGTGAGTCTTCGGTTATGAAATTGCACAAAGTTAGTAGTTTTTAAATATTCATTATAGTAAAAGTTGCCGTCATTGTTGATTTAAATTGCAAATGTTATAAATTTTAATGAAAGACTCCATACTTGCGCAGTAAAACTTGTCCAAGAAGGAAATCTTCATTAAGATCCGCTTCGCCGACGCTCTAGTTCAAAACTTTGAGACTTTCCCCAAATAACTTGAAACTAAAGTACAATTTATATACCTACTTACAATCTGGCAACTCTGATGACTTTAACAATATGTGACATCAAAAGACAGGTCTTCTTAAATGTTTTACGTACTAACTCTAAACAACAACTTATCTGAAGAAACAAGTCAAAAAGAGTTTTTTTGTAAGTTTTACTGTCCCATGGCGTCAAATCGCTTTTTTCTAGACCCCACGTATGCACCGGACACATCACGTGTCGCAATATGTCGAAATACTCGTATCCGGCTAAACGCCTGCGCCTCGGTGGAGACATTAATGAGCTAAATCTGGGAGCGCGGTAGCGCCCCCGCCAAGTCAAGCAAAACAAACGCTCAACCGTACCATCCTTTACTGGAAGCCAATCAGCGCATATTCGATCCCCCTGTAACTTCGTTGGCTTTCCTGTAAAGCGTTGCAACGAAGTTTGCTACTGCCAAGTAAATAATATATTTATTAAAGAAATAAAGATGTCGAATATTGACCGACTGCACCTTCTGTTTAAATTAACCGACATGGGTTTTACATAGGATCCCACAACTTTTTGCGACAGAAGAAGTGCATTGCGAGACTTGCAATTTTGCAATGTAATGTTTTTGATGGGATTAACTTTACTTTACTTCCCTATATTTACCTATTTACACCTAATTGAGAGTTATAGAATCACCGAACACTATCAAAGACATGTAAATCTCATTAATCTCTACAGTGCAGTGATGAAACAATGGAATCGAGCCGTTACTCCCGCGCACGTGCATCTTACTCACTCATACAACATTACTAACACTATTTGTATGAAACGAGAAATTTATGTGCAATCTCTCTTAATGGTGCCTGCCAGTATGATTAAACATATTGTCACATGTTTCCCAAATGAGAGCTGCTTCCATTTACGTTGTTTATTGCAATAAATTGTCTTATCAGTACAATATTTATTTATTATGTTTTTTAATCTGTAACTTTACTGATGTCAAAAAATGTAACACATACTAGGCATACTTTGGAAGTGCGGAAAATCAATAGTGATTATTAAGTAATTAGGTTTTTTTAGACAAGCCGTATGTATAATTTTATAAGTTTTCCTAAAGGCATATCCTGCAAAACAACTTAAATTTTGTTTGTATACCCTCGACTGTGTTAAGGATGTGTACTTGTTATCTTACATTAATAAAGACTTGGAAAATCAATCAAACTGTAACTATATACGATACAAAATAATTACCTATGCAAAGACATCAAACGCTCGCTTTTTGTCATCCACTCTAAACAAAATTACTTTGCAAGTATGTCACTGTGCAATTTTTTTTACGTGAATGAGTATCGAATAAGACCTGAACATGAAATGCTACGCGAATTACAATTTTCTTAATGTATCTTTCATAACGTAGAAAGATGCAGCTGCAAGGCTGAAATTGAATTTGCTGGATGCTGCGATAGTTGTAAAATACAAAACTATCTTAGGGCCATGATCCACTGTGGCAGCTAGGCGCCATGGATATAACTTTGTATATGTCGGCGGCCGATCGTAGAATCGGGCACATCATGATGTGCCCGATTCTACGATCGGCCTCCGACATTTATACGGATCGCATTTACAGTATGTCACACAGGGTCAGTGCACAAGTCAGTAGTGACGCTGCCGGTACCGTCCCGTGCCGGTGATGACTTCAGTCACTGACATGACCCGTCTGAGTTATGTGAGTTATAGTCAATTCACACATATCAGTGAAGCATCAGTTCCGACACAGTGCCGGCACAGTTCAGTATCAGTGCAAAATATTCTTTCATACAATCTCTATGAACGTCATTGAACGTATCTCCACAACATAACAGTAGTATGGAGTTGTCAAAGTTAATCCGAGTGAAGTCTCATTCCGCTTTCTAGCTAGTGGGCATCAGTGTCAGTTCCGACACCGTGCTCTTAGTCTCAGTTCCGACACCGTGCTCTTAGTGTCAGTTCCACACCGTCCTCTTAGTGTCAGTTCCGACACCGTGCTCTTTGTGTCAGTTCCGACACCGTGCTCTTAGTGTCAGTTCCACACCGTCCTCTTAGTGTCAGTTCCGACACCGTGCTCTTAGTGTCAGTTCCGACACCGGCGATCATGGACGCTTCACTGAAGCTCTTTTTACTGAGTACGGAAATAGGTGAATTGAATCACTGACGCAACACCGAAGCTGTGATACTGAACTGAGCCGGCACTGTGTCGGACACGTGACTTGACTGATATGTTTGAATGGACCTTGAGTCCCTGTTCAGTTTGCGTGGCGTTTGATGGTGGCGCCTCGCTCCATCCTCTAGAAAACGTGGTGGCAATGTACATACAATTGGATATGGTATGTTTGAAATGTGCAAATGTTTATTTTTTATATAAATGTCAGTATCCCTCAGTTAATAACAATGTATTTCGCTTTAGTTGCAAGCAGGCCCTTTTCTCTTCGCAATATATAAACACGTGTTTTTTTATGTAAAATTACCTAAAATGGTTTAAAACCATGCCAGAACCGGGAACCCGGTAAATTCCCAGTTTCGCCGATGTTCAAAACCGGGAATCCCGGTTCTCAAAAAAACCGAGAAATTGGAAACCCCATGCATACACCATGCATACAAACTGACAGCGAAGTGACGTTTTCATAGTAGCTTCATTAGTTTCCGCTTTGGCCATTCTACAGATAAAATGGTGGGTACTGTGTACTCCTTATTGAACTTAGTTTTCCTATTATCAAGACTTTGACTGACTTTGATGACCGTCTTCATTGTAGTTTTGCAAGCTGAATCTCCAACGAAGTCGGTTAAAAGTGGTAACCCCCCAGAACAGTCTGAACAGTGGATTATACCCCTTAGTCGGTACTCAGCAGCGGACGTAGGCACTGAAATCCTCCAATGCTTTTAACCCACTTCCGTACTGTTGACATAATGTAACCTAAGTAATGTCAGCCTCTCAAAATACTCATATTTTTCTTCAGTTTTAAACTTTGTTTTATGAATCTCTCGTTAGTGCAAAAGTTTAGGTGTACATAAGGTCGAGTATACGTGCCAGGCGCTAACAAGTTGGAGCGAAAAATGTCCTTTGCAGTGCACATGTTCACGGCGGCTTCATAAAATGAATATATTTCCGTGGATGGCACCTAAACTGCAATTTTCACTTTGTTAACTTCGTTAGTGAGGGTAGCAGTTACCCTAGTTTTTTTTTGTTACCATATATTTCATGTGATTCCGAGTGGTGGTAAAAGTAATGTAGCTATCTCACGAAGGCAACGTAACTAACTTCTATGTATGGACTTACCTATGTACCTAGGTAGTAGGCAAGAGCCGACTATAGACTTTGGCCGACTGTAGACTTTGGCCGACTATAGACTTTGGCCGTGTATAGACTTTGGCCGATTATGTGACTATGGCCAACTATAGACTCTTTGGCCAACTAGCCGATACAAGTCGACTTTCGAAAAGGTGAACAAATCGGCCGACTAGAGCAGATCAATACTGTTGGTAGATATCGGATGACATCGACAATGTTTATGACAGTTTACAGGTGAGTCGCTGAAAACCTCACAACACTTGGTATCTTCAAAATATTTTATTGTTGAGTGAGATTCCTGCTGGACCATTACTCCGAGTACAGCTACTTAGATAAAAATAAATTGATACTAAAACAAAGGATGTGGATTTTATATTAATTGGAAAGGTTGTTGAAATGGCGTATATACCCAAAACCAGCACAAGGAGACCATAAAAAGGTAAAATTGTGGCCATTAATTAAAAGTGACTTACGTGCTATCTAAGCTTAACGACCCGTAAAAACTCCTGATAATAAAATTTAATGTGTCTCAAATTTACCGTTGTGTTAAACCCACCCGATTGACAAATCTTCTGCTGTAGCTTACAGAATTTCAACCAACCGCCCGTAATTAAAATAATTAACTTTAAATAATAATTATTTTTAAATGTGTATACTTTCAATTTTAAATCTGCATCGTGTCGTGGCTCAAGGCTTATGGGAGACTAGCTTTTACCCGCGGACTTCGCTCGCGTGGATGCACGTTTTTATACAACAGGGTATTTTTTAATCAATGCTAAGCCGACCTTTATTAATAAGGATATCGGATGGTACAGAATTTAATTCCTAAGATTGCATCCGTATTTAGCAGTAGTAGTCGTGTGTACTTACAGCCGATCTTCAAATCCCATTTTCATATAAGTACTTAAAAAATCCGTCAAGTGCGGGTCGGAATCGCACACGAAGGGTACCGTCCATCCGTACCATCGTACAAAAAAACAAAAGCACGCAAAACAACAAAAAAATTACAAAAATAAAATTTAAAAATTTATGCCCTCACGATGATTTGAACTCACGACCTACGGATTGAGAGCCTACATCATACCGGCTGCGCTACCACAACCATGTGGGTTGACGCGAAATATACCATCATATTGAAATGCGGGTGTATCAAAACACGTCTCTTGTATGGGGGCCCCCTTTAATTTGTTATATATCTCGTATTTCAGTATTTGTAGTTGGTGCGGCAACAGATATACACATTCTGTGAAAATTGCAGCTTTCTAGCTATTACGGTTCGTGCTCTAGGACCCAGTGACACACGGACAGACGGACGGACGGACAGCGAAGTCTTAGTAATAGGGTCCCGTTTGGCACCCTTCGGGTATGGTACCCTAAAAAGTACAATAAACTGACATTCACTAAACAATGTTTTTTTGCACAGGGGGGCAGGGGTTTATTGCAGAGTTTGGCAGAGGGGTTTGGCATCGATCCTTTTTTTCGATTCTTTATTGATATGAGTACTTTATAGTGAGCATCGAATCGAATCTAGTGTATGGTTCAAAACACACAGTAATTTGCAAATGTAGACACTAATGACACCAATTGATGTCAACATTTACAGATTACTGCGTGTTTTCTACGACTTATTTGCTTTGTCCATCAAACCACGCATTTCTTGCCACGGTGCATCACGAACATTTTTATCATACAGTAAAAATGTGCGTGATTGATTTATTATAATGCTTGTTTTATTTCATTATATTTGATACTTATGTTGTTACAAATCAATCAAATCAAATCAAATATATTTTTATTTCAAAAAAGTAATGTACAGTAAGAGCAACAATTTAGGTTTTAACAAAGGAATTAACTAAATAATTAATATACGTACAGAATATTAGAGCTTTTAGTAACGTATGAAAACTTACGTAAAAGTTTGTCAATTTTATTTTCTATGCAAACATAATCGATACCTTGAAGAATCGATACTTTTGATACAGATACCGATACCGCATCGATACTTTTTTTTCGATACATCATATGAGTACAATATCGATACTTTTGTGTCGATACCGTGTCCCTACGTATCGCCATATTTTTTTTCGATTGGTAATGGAACGTAACCACAGATTACTAATTAACGCTGAGAATTAACGTAACGTACCGTAGAGGGGTGCGATCCGACAGCTACGTTCAGATTTCGCAGATCGTATCGGATCGTACGTAACTCATCTCCTCGATCCCATACGCGGTTCGGATCGCACGACTCTGATCCGATTTCCTAAAAATCGACCAAAAATCGAATCAAAGAAATGTTTACGTAAAGTGTGAAAAAACGACTAAAAATTAACTGATAAGTATCTAGTCAAATTGTGTGTAAACTTGTACCACAAAAACCGATTGAAACCTACACAGACGCCATACATTGAATATTTTGTGACTTTAAATTCTGCATGGGCGTAACGTTACAAACAACACAGAACACAATGGCAGTGTACTCACTCTGTTTCATCGAGTCTCCCTCAAACTCCACTCACACGATTTTTATTTAGAAAGATCATAACGTGCGTATTTGGTAAAGCCCGAGCAGAGTTTGAAAACAACTCCAAGTGATGATCACACGATCTTAATATTTTTATGAAATCAGGAATTATAATATAAGTAAGCATGTGATTCGATCACTATCCGATTTCTCATAATTTTGGATCGATCCGCTAGTGGATCGGTTCGATCCGATCCGAAACTCGAAAGGACATAATTATGGTCTTGGGTCCGAAAATCGGAACGGATCGGCACACATTCCTAACGTAACGTAACGTAACGCTGTCTGTCAAACTATCAAACAAAGAAAAGAGGTGTTTTTTTAGGGTTCCGTACCCGAAGGGTGCCAAACGGGACCCTATTACTGAGACTTCGCTGTCCGTCTGTCCGTCCGTCCGTCTGTCACCAGGCTGTATCTCATGAACCGTGGTAGCTAGACAGTTGAAATTTTCACAGATGATGTATTTCAGTTGCCGCTATAACAACAAATACTAAAAATCAAAAGAAATTTAATATTAAGGGGGGCTCCCATACAACAAACGTGATTTTTTTGCTCATTTTTGCTCGATATTGAGAATGGTAGCAGGTAGACGCTTAAAATGTTTACAATATATTGAGTATATTATTTACTTAAAAAATAAATAATAAAATTAAAATTAAATTAATATTTAGGGGGGGCTCCCATACATTTTTTTGCGGTTTTTTATAGATAATGGCACGGAACCCTTCGTGCGCGAGTCCGACTCGCACTTGGCCGGTTATTTACGATTGTTTTTCTACTAATACGCAGCAAAACCGTAGGAAAAGACGTGATAACCGGTGAAAATGATGAATCTGGAGATTTTGGAAACAGCCCACGAGTGTGATGTTGCTATTGCGCGAACCCAGTCTAAAAGAGAGAATCGGAGTAAAAGACTGCAGAGTGATCCTTGTGATGCCTTCAAGCAGGTGAAAGGCACTTCATCAAGCTTTATCGTGGGTTTATGACCGAGTTGAGCCCTCATTTGCCACCAACATTGCGATCAGATGCTTTGTATGTGGAAACGAATGTTAGTAATACTATGCAAAGTACCAGAAAAGTATCACATCAACTTTTCCCTGTTGTGTACAATTACCCTGCAATTACTATGCTCTGCCTACCATGCGATATCACCCGGGTTCGAGCCCCGTCTGGGGATTAACAAAAACCAAAATATCCCCAAGTCTTGGAGGTTTACATATTTGTGATGTCGTTGTTTCTGATTCTCACAACACAGAGTGTGCCTACCTGCCTGCAACCTATTGTGGGGCCAGATGTACCTATGTAAGTAAATGTTAAACAATTGAGAAAGTAGAGGAGAAGACTAATCCTGAATTGTTTGTTTTAGGTGCTGATTGCTTCAGGTTGCTTCAGCATTTTATGCTACAGGGTCCTATCAGAGGATTGTGGGATAAGGCCAAAATCACTGTATTTCCCAGTCTATTGTCTCCAAATTTGTGAAGCATATCCTTGACACTCAAAAAGCCAGCCCCGGAGGAGTGCTCAGGGAGGGTTCTTCTTCAACCAGGGGTATGCTGTGCCTGCACCTGGCCCACGAGAGTGGGGCCTTTGTTACATTATTGCTTCTGCATTACCCAGGTCGGGTTGACAGGTTAGACCAGATAAAATAAATTAAGTGTAACTACATAAATTTGTTTTATTTATATATACTTAAAGTATCAGTACAAAATTACAAAAGGTATGAATCAATCATTTAGATTATTCAGGATTTTGTTGATATTTCTCACATCAATTTAAAGGCATCAGCCATTAGCATGAGAATTTTGTAGTGTCGCGCTTTGAAGTATGCCTTTGTATATGTTACGGGTAAAGCTTGGAGGCTGGGTAAACCTAGTAACCCAAGCCTCTTGGGTGAAGTCCGAAATTTCAATCTACTCCAATTTGTCTTCGGGCTTTACCCGGCTAAACCTCTTTGTCAAAAAAACTTATTCATAATCATAAGATATGGAGAAAAAATGGCATGGAAACAACACAATACTTAAGTTCACCCGGCCTCCTTCCCGGCCGGTGCTCACTTTTATGCCGGCCTTCTACTAAGAAAGAGTAATAAGCGGAAAAGGAGCCAGCTAGCTGAGTGGACCAGACTGCATTCAAAATAACTCTTCTAGTGGAGTGCTTCCACTGAAAAAGAGTTAGGTATTTTGTATGCAGTCCGATTTGCTCAGCTCGCTGGCTTCTTTTCTGATCATTACCCTTTAGCCAGCATTAGCCAGAGATTCATTAATCCATTTTGCGTGACAGGGGGCAAGCACATCGCCGCAGCTATGTTTCTGAATATGAATTGTATACTTACCTATTATTGTTTCTGCTGTAAACAACTAACCTTCCATGTCATGCAAAATGTATATTATTTAGAACTGGGTGTTGAATAGTAGTAACCGCTGAACCACAGGAGATTTCACGCGATCGAAAGGTACATCAGGCATTGACACACACCAATGAGGTTTAGATACTTAGCATAGCAATCAGTAATCAGTATCAAAACCTCATTGGTGTGTGTCAACTGTCAAGTTTGTGTTGTGTGACGAAACATTTTTTTTATTAACATGAACAGCTGATCGTCAAAGCCGCCATTTTGTTAAATAGAATTTGTGGCTATGTTTTAGTTTTACAATTACTAATCTACGGGTGATCTTGATTGGCAGGCAGGCAGGCAGGACCGCAGGATATAAAAATCCGATAAAAATGAGAAATATTCCTTTGTACTTGTAAGTTTGTTAATCTAAGAAACACAGAATTTTCTCAACTTTCCTCAACACAGTTTCTTAATTCACAATAGACTTTTCCAGCCATACAAAATTAATGGATTTATCCTTGTGTAATTAAATTACGTTTTTGACCCCCTTTTGGTCCGAATTTTCGAAAATCCGTTCTTAGTGCTCAGTTATGTTATGAAAGCAACCATTGTGCAAAAGTTTCATGCCTCTAGGCCTAACGGTTTGGGCTCTGCGTTGATCATCAGTCAGTCAGTCACTCAACACAAATATATATTAGATAATGGTTTAATAAGCAAAGTTATAATGATGTTATAGTGAAGTAACATTTAACTCCTTTTTTAATAAGAAGAAGAAGATAATATTGACAGAACTAGTTTTTTTTTAAATTATGGCATGTTTACTAAAATTTATCTATTTATTCGTATTACATCTCCAAGTTAGGAACGTCGCAGGCATTCATTAAAATTGTGACACAAACCACAATAGATATCATTATGTATCATTACATTACAAAACAAAATTCAAATACAATTAAAATACAAAACATACAAAAAAAAAACGAAATCTTCGTCATGACACGTCACAAAAAATATATGAAAAAAACTAAAACAATTACATAAACAAACCGCTCCAAGAATCTCCCGGTCCATAGGTGCCCACTACACTGGCAGCGTTTCCACGCTGCACAGCGAGTGAGATCCTCTCGACCATAAAAGACCCGGAGCGGTCGTCAAAAACACGCCCAGTGTCTCTAATGAAGGCCCTACCCTGCGAACCCCATCTCGACGGCCAAAGGAACAAACAGATAATTTCCCATGAGCTGCGCGTACTTGGTGCACTTAAGGTCTGGTGTGGTATTTCAAACTGCCCAGGAGTCGCTGCTGCTTTGTGACGATGACACACCTAACATTACTCAGCCAGTGTTGGTAATACTAGGTACATCCGGGTAAACATACATTTAGGTAACCTTCTACCATTACCCGTAACAAATAACACTGCAGTGATATACGTAACAGAATTCTTTGCATGTAAACAGTCTATAGTAAGGTACTAAGAAACTGTATCTTCTTTTACGTTTATTATGCGCTGGAACTCTACCGGATTAAGAAGGAATAATGCCTCTTTTGGGCTTAGCCGAGTCGTTACTTAGATCCAGGACTTTTATAAAAACTTTCTAAGGGAATAAAATTATATCATGAATATCTGATGTAAAATATTGGCCTGGCTCAAGGACTTGTGCTAAGCAGTTGAAGTTTATGTAAAAAAGATTACGGGCGGCTTATAAACTTTCTTCAACCGGGATTTGAACCCAGGAAATTTCGCAACATAGCCTAGTCATGAAGAATAGGATTCAGTGACTTAAATGACTGTGTTTGCGAGAGGTCCCGGTTTCGAATCCAGGCTGAGGACGAAAAAATGTCATAAGTATAAACAATCCCAGGTCTTGGATGTTTATTAATAATGTGTTCATTGTTTCTGGTTCCCCCATGACCCAGGGTACCTACTCTAGTGAGGAGCTAGAAGCAGTGTGACCTTTATATAAATGTTTGTTTGTGTAATCAAATGGGACGCCGCCGCCGCCCGCCACACACGGCGGCGCTCCGGGGCGGCGCCACTGGTCGACACCTCCGTCCCAAGACTCAAAATAAACTAGTTAATAAATTCATAATTCTTTATTGCACACAATAATTTATACAGTTACATTAAGCACATGTACAAAGGCGAGCTTATCTCTAAAAATAGATTTCTTCCAGCAAACCAGGAGTGAAAGGAAAATGTATAATGAAAGGGTAGGCAGTGCACAACAACTATTTAATTTCAATAAAATATACAAGAATAATTTTTAAATACCTATAAATATAGAAAAACAAATTTAATGCTAAATACATACCGATGTACTATACGATATACTTTACATAAATAAATACAATAAATTTTAAGAAAGTGAGATGTAGTGCTAATTCATAAAAGAGAAAAGTGTGGGACTGTCTCTAATAGTACAAGGAAGCTCATTCCAAAGCCGAACGGCCCGCAGCAGCCTGAAAGAGTGCTCATACGCAGCGGTGTTACGCCGCGGAGTGGCTGGAAGCTTTATTAATCTATGCTAGAAGTGAGACAGTGTGAGATCTACGGAGCCGATCTCCCGAAAAGAGATACTCAAAGCGGTCGAAGGTAGTTGGGATAGCGGGGATTTTTCAATACATTGAAAAGATAATGAAGAATGTGAGAGTCTCTGCGACGACGAATCGGAAGCCACCCCAACTACCTACGATATTGAGAAACATGGTCGAATTAGTAAATTCCTATAGCTACCCTATCAAAGTGTGCGGCCTACTAACTACTAATCACAGATATTATTATTCGAATATGTAAACGAATCAAATAATAATTAACTGAAGTCCAATTTAATCGGAACGTGCGATGAAAAAATCTTATTTGCAATCAGCCTGATCATGTTTTTCAGATTTCATGAATTTCAATACTGGCTCTGTTTGGATCCAGCGAATGAATATGCAAAAATTTCGATTAAAATATTAAACCATTCGGCGTGAGAGCAAGGTTTGAAATGAGTTAAGAATGTCAACTTTTTTGGAGTTGAAATTCAAGTGAACGATTTTGGCTCGCATCTGTTGTGTTTACAGGCGTCGATCTTTTTTAAAAGTTATTCATAATTGTAAGGCTGTATTACCATTGTGTGCAGTAGGCTGTATTTTTGATCAAATTAAGAACATATCACGCAAAATGGGGAGGTATTGAATAATCGGCTAAATGTGGGCACAGTTGTGCCTCTGCCACCCAGTATGGGAAAAGGCGTGACGCTAGCCCATAAGGTCGGATTTCAGTAAAACCGTTTTTATACCTATACCTATACATCGTAAAAGAAACTTCCCTCTTGATTTGGACTTCAGCCTAACCGCTTGGAGCCTGCGTCGATGACTAAGCTTGGATTTTACCAACGAAAGAGTAACTTTTACTCGAGAGTATCTTCTACGTTTTCATAGACACTAGTGATACCCAAATCAGATTACCTCATTTTGAACTGTCATTTGTCATACAAGTTATCCCAGGGATAGTTATTCTCGTATAACTTTTTGTTGGTGAAATCCACCCTCAGTCAGTCAGTCAGTCAGTCAGTCAGTCATCATTACTGTCCTTTATAATATTCATGATGATGATTGATGGAGTATGTGTGTGTGTGTGTTGTTACAGTGTCCGGGAGGATGTAGCAGCGATGTGTGCGCCGGCCACAGCGGCGCTGTTTCTCGCGGCCATCACCGCTTTGCCCTGCCAGGGTGAGTTTTAGCCTTGAGAATCGCTGACATAATTTACTTCGAACATGTCCAAGAGAACCCCATATTTTGTTACAGTTCTTTTGACGGGTGTATTTTGTTAATTTAGTCAGTAATAAACTAATAAAAATCTTTATCTAATAACGTTGAAAAATCACTTGATACTTTGTTGTAGATTAATGTTTTATTCACCAACAAACTTAGGCAGTATTACCAGTAAACCTCTCTCAGCTCTGAGAGTTGTCTCAGCTTAGTCACTATCACGGTTTCACCATAAAAATTCACTGTAATTTTTGCGTGCTTTACAGGCTTAGATGGCTAGGTTTCACTTCAACTTTCAACATAACGTTTGATAGAGCTGACCCCTTTTAATGTATCTTGCCTACACCGACCCTGTGAAACAATGTTAAACGCTAAGGATTGCGAAACGAAACGACAACTTTTTATGTATGCGATTCGACATTTGGAATCGCTTACCTTACCTCACCTTAGCGGAGCCAAATGTCAAATCGCATACATAAAAAGTTATCGTTTCTTTTTGCAAAGGTTAGCGTTTCACTTTGTCTAGGGGGGCTGGTGAGTTTGTCTTCCACTTGACCTATTACCAACCAGTATAATGCACCCTTTCATAGTGTTTTCAAACAGTCAAGAGGCCTTCTAATCTTTTACCTTGGACGCTTTTAAAGATTTGGTCGAATAAGATTTATTATTATTATGACGAGCCTACTATGTCCCACTGCTGGGCAAAGGCCTCTCTCCCCCTCTTCCACTCTATCCGATCCAGAGCGGTCTCCCTGCAGTCCTCATCGTATAGATCTAACTCATGACTCCATCTTTTCCTGGGTCGGCCACGCTTTCTATGCATTTTCTGGGAGCCAGTCTGTGGCCCAGCGATCCGGCAGCATTCGAGCAACGTGGCCGGCCCAGTCTCACTTTAATTGCGCAGCCTTCTGACCTACGTCTATTATTTTTGTCCGAATAAGAAATACTTAGTTATTATTTATCTATTAATTCTGGGATCTAGCTTGGCCGTACTGCAATTATGTAAGTTAATTACAGTTAGAAAAGACAATTTTGAAATATAACTAATTCTTGTATAACCCTAAACTCGACTTAACGTGGCAACTGGACTATGATAGACAACTAATTCAACGTTGAACATATTGAATTCATATTGTAAATTGCTTGATTTGGGTCAGAGAAACAACTTCAAGAATTTTCCCCGTAAGTATGAACAAACATGACCCTAAAAAATTACAAAAGAATTCACAACTTACCTAACAACGTTAAGTAACTTTGGTGGTAACATCCAGTGCTCCTATTTGGACACTAATTACGAGCTAGAACTCACTGGCTGACTAGACGATGTCAGAATAACTTTTGGGTCGTAATGATTTACGATTTTGTGGAAACACTTGGAAAATCTGCAAAAACTAAAGGAACTAATAATACACACCTAACCTTATATAGAGAATGCTTTTTCTAATGCTGTCTATTGCTATTACCTATTTTATTTTTATTAAAAAATGCCTAATTAAACCTCCAGATATTTTTACAATAGTAAGGGCTGATCTCTCGTTTCTCAGATAGCGTTTATAATGTGTCTGTTTATCCGAGGAATTTGACATTTCACACGAACATGAAGTGTCAAATAAAATCAGACTTTATGTTTATCCGTCTCTTGAAAGACCGGGCCTACATCAGATAGGGTCGTGTCAAAAAAAGAATGTAAAAAGAAACAACTAAACAAATAAACACGGAAAAAAAACAATCGTATTTTTTTACTGAATGTAATGTGATGTAATGTATTCATTTATGTAAAGTAATAATGTGAGTAATCTTACACAATAGCAAATACCTATAAGACCGAATTATACATTCAACAATTGTATGTAAAGTAATTTAACATTTCTAAAGTTACCGAAGAGGAGAGAATGTTATAATTAATTGGCGCGCACACAGCTTGGAGTCCTGCTACAATTAAATTATATCTGTTCTAATCAAATATCTTTGAAGATATCTTAGCAATTCTTCTCAAATCGTTAATTTGTAGGAAAATTTACATAGCGTTGCTTTTTTTAAAGCGGTATACGCTAACGCTTAGACTGTCTTTACCCCAGGAGCCTATTATTTTGTTTGTTTATTCATAGGTTTTGAACTTATTACCATAAGGTTTAATTAAAATTGCGGATAAGTGGAATAAAAAATTATTTCAACATAATCAATGTGTGGAGAGAGGTAGAGCCTTCACTGGAACTAACATTAAAACACTATTCATAACAAAATATATATATAAGAGTTCTGAATAGTACCATTATCATTACATTTTCACCGTAAATTTTTAGTACAAGGGTTCGTACCGTAATAAATACCCTAAATTAGTTTTTGTCGTTTGCGTGAAATAGCCATTGGATGCAGGGAATGAAAAGGTAAAGTAATATAAATACGAGGATTAGCATTAATTTATGTGGTAATAAAGGAAGGCCCTAGAATAGGAAGTAGCCCTTCAAATGTCCATTACTTTATTCATTTACCTGATGACAGAACCTCGAATTTATTTTGAAATTAGCTTAATCGCTCTTTAAGTAAGGCTATTATTTACACGTGTTATAGAATTTGCTATACATTACAGCTTTTTAATGGGTCAAAAGTTTCAATATTCAGAAAAAATATGCATTTATCAAATAGTTTTAATACCCTTATTTAAAATACACCCAAATATCAAAAGTAAAGACCGCGATTAATTAAGAAATTGAATTGAGTTGACAAAAGTATCTACATTATTTAAAAATAATAAAAATAAAAATACAAATTACTTTTCCAACTTAGTTTGTTTCGAGCTCACTGTAATACATTTTAATTTCAGGCACCGACGCAGACTCCGCCGCCCGCGCGCTGCCTGAAGCTCGCAACCTCAACACAACCGAGTTCCCACCGACGATAAACAAAGTCTATCAAATGTTACACACTCGTAACATCAATCTACACAAACAAACAAAACTCTCCTACAACTTTAATAACTCCGATCCTAATCTTAAACCCAATCTAAACTTGCCAGGCAATCTTCGTATCATCTCACTTACTATTGACTCAAGCTATTGCTGTCCAAACAGTCTTGTAAATAACGTAAATAGTGTAAATCAGCCCGGTGCTAAATATATTGTGAAAGACAGGAATATAGTAAAAAATAAATTAAAAAGAAGGAGGAGAGGTGTTAGTGTGGTGAGGGAAGATGATGTGAGTAAAGACTATAAAAATCATACAGAAGTGTCAAGTGTGGTGGCAACAACAGCAGCTGAGAGGAGGCGAAGGCCAGGGGAGACAGGATCCAGCGCGGCACTTCTCAACTACATATTTGATACACACTCAAATACACATCATCACAGGAATGACAGGTTAGTACAGATATAGAGAATTTATTTTATTCTCTCTTTAACTGTGGTTCGCTCTGACCACTCTATAGCACCCAGAGCACAAATGAATATTATTACTCAACACAACACATCTCTAAATAAAGATAAACTTAACTAATAAGAAAACAACGAATTATTTCGGAGCGAGAGCAATAGGTACATTACGTTGCACACACGGTCCTACAGTCGACAACTTTTCTACGTGCGATTGCCAAGTCATTCTAATTATTATTGAAGAAATAAAGATGTCTTATATTGATCCGATCACTATAAATTTTATTAGTTAACTAATTAGGTAGTTACTTAACAGTATACGATAATAAAGTTGTTGGAAAGATTCTACCATACACAGATACTGGTTAAATTATCCGACTAAAATTAGATCTCACAACTTTTTACGGTAGAATAAACTGCGCAGGCTGCGAGACTGGCGTTTTTGTATATGCGTATGCATGTTTTTGTTGGGTTTGAGATTTACCAATTCCGTCAGTTTTATCGTTACGAGATTAACTTGCAGGGCATATATGACTTATGAACAGTAATCAATCGTTTTATCACGATTTAATCATCGCCACATACATGATCAATAAATAATGAGCCAGAACCAACGTGGCTGAATGAAGACCGAATGTCAAAGATGATTTAGGTAATGAATCTCGGAAATCCTCCTCGCAATTACGAGATGCGGGGTTGTGTTGACAAAGTTAGAACCAACCAAAGCGCTTTGAATTTCCATCATGTTACTACGCTGAGGCGGGGTTCTGTGATTTGTAGCAATCCCTCCAGTTCACAGTCGCACGCACATATCATTTCCGAGCATCAGCCTGCTCGGCTTCACAAATCAAATCCGCCTGTCCGAATTTAGGGCTACCCCATATTCGCATTCTCCCCAGCAACATTCAGTTTCTGACAAACTTTATGTAGTTTTTATGCAGTTTTAAAAATCTCGAATGCGCGGATGACATAACTTTTCGCGGGTGCTCGACGCATGTTGGCACAATTCTCGCGCCTTCGATATACGATATCTATACCTATATAGAGTGATTTCGTATGGGAATCTGTCAATATATGTCTCGATATCCGTATATCGAAGGCGCGAGAATCGACCCGACGAGGGTTATTCTTGTATCATCCTGCATTCACTGAAACAGGCAAAAATCATCCTACGCTCCATGTACTAGGTAGGTACTCATAATATGTTTACCGGTTTTCCTCGGAAAATCAGAGGTTGTCACCAAATACTGGCATGACACTTTACATTACATTTGCCTTACGCGAGTAAATTGTTTTATTCAGGGTGATTGACCTTTTACGTTTTGTCATATGAAAACGTGGCGTAGTTTATGTATAAATATCTACCTACATGTATCAACACATAACAATGAACCCAAACAGTGAAACGAGGGTTAATCGACCCTCTTTTAATCAAAACAAAACTATAGAATTACAGCGGGACTATAAAGCCTTCATTGTCTCGCGTCGTCGTAGGGCTGATGTATTAGTTTCGGGTAAATGTATTGTGTCGAACCATATAACAAGCATTAAAACAGACATACTAATAGGTATACGCGAGTCTCACAGTTACACAAATGAACTATTATTATTGAAGTAGTAGTTAATTCAAACCTGATTATGCGGCTAACAGACCTTAGATGGATGGGCGTTTTTTGTGGCATGTTTCAAAAATCGATGTCTATCCTATACCACGTACCGGTACATAGCGAATTTGATTAGAAACCGTTACTAGAAACGAAAATTAATCTTTTGCTCTTAGTAAATTACAGTTGCAAAACAACACAGATTTAATTAAATGTACATTTCACGTCGTTTACAAAACAAAAAAGTAATTAACATGATTTGGTTCCTTTTCGCAAAATTAATCTTCCTAATACACCTCGCAAGACTTCGGTAACAGAAGGAGGCTTCACGTATCAATCCGGCCAACCTTTTGTGGAGCGAACCGCTACGTAATTAAACCGAAACAAAATCTACGTTGCAGGAGCATTTCCTCAGTCGCTCCGTTTTGTTTACGAACAAACAATTAGAATACCTACTTTGGTTCTAATTAGTTTGTAGAATGAGTTCTCTCCCTTTATAAGGCTCTATTAATTAACATTTTTGCCATTTAGTCGCGATTTATACAAGCAGTAAGTAATTCAAAGTAATTCAAACTTTAGTACGAGCCCAAACATGTATAGATTTACGTACGTAGTATCGCCGGATGATTTTCTTTGCCGGTAATACTTGACATAAGTAATACTGGACAAATTAATCCCTACTTAGGAAGGTGATATGATAAGCTTAAATAATCAACACGTTTTCAGCGGGTGATTTTCGCTTGGATTAAATGTTCAAGAGCTATACCAGGCTCTCACATAGAGGTACATACATTTATGTTTAGCGTACTAAAAAGGAATACGTCGAACGCGTCGAATACGGTACGGGCTAGGGATTTAATCAGTGACTCATAATAATAAGGCATAAGGTTATTTTATCTGGACTTGCTAACATTAACGATACTTTATAAATATGATCCTGCTTCCTATACATACAGGTTTCAGGAAAATCGCTATTCGCGACTTCGTACGTCACTGGGGGCTTCGGTATTTAGTGGTTTAATATTTTGTCAGATCACGCGTTTTCTCATTAAGGGTGGCAAACGCATAGAGCCTTAATTCAATTCAGTTTAATTCAATTTCTTTATTTCGGACTTCTAGGTCCATAATACATACAGTAACATATAAAAACACAAACATAAAATTAAACAAACACAAAAAACAAAAACAAAAATTTACTCAAGTTTTTAAATACTTCAACAATAAGATAAATAATCTAGATGCAGACAAGACCTATCCCTTTAAATTTAACGTTTACCACCACACTATCGCTTTTAATTTTGTTACAGCCCGTGTAAAATAATCCTGATCTGGTTTGGCCAACTTTAGTTTGAAAAGGATCGAGTTAGATTTTTGATATTGCGAATCAAGTTTCAGTAATTTGGATTTTCCGCTATTTTGGCCTTGTTATGTATTCCTGATATCAATCGCAATGTTGACAGAACTTGAACAAAATACCAAACAGAGGCAAGATCATGAGCTCGAACATTTGACCGCGTGAAAAAGTGTTCGAGTTCAAATGAAAAGAACCTTATTTCATTGTATATACGAGTCACCGATATGTCAATTCGATCACTTTTTCGGTGATGAAATTTTCCTGATGCCTACAATACTGCTTTAGTCTAGCTGTCTTTAGTTTTGTGTTGTGACTTTGCTTGTTTATGCGATTGCGCTATGCTAGGATTTCGACTCTAAAATTGTCAAGCCATTTTGTACATAATGCTTCAACTTCAGACTTGTTCCTAGATTTTGATTACCTTTACCCAATTGTATTTCTTGTCGTTCAGAGCCTGGTATTTTCGCAGGGCGGGTAACGGGAACAGTATCTACGCGGCTGCCACTCCAGAGGTCAAAGCACTGGTGGGCACGACAGCACACCTGGACTGCAAGGTCGATGCCCTTCATGACAAACTGGTAAGCAATACGTTAAGTTGACAAAATAAAAGCTTATATAAAATTGTAGTAAAGAGACTGACAGTCCGGTGAAGAAGCACTCAAATTCTGAAAGAGTGGTCAAAAATTACAGATGCATTATCGAAGATTAATCCAAAATAGCGGCACTTGATTGGCTGTAATGAGTTTGGCACGAGATTAATATTTATTGGTCATCTAGAAAGCGGGACTGAGAGAAAGCTGATATAAGCCAGTTATGCCAGAAATAGCGTAAAACATGTCAAAGCGCAAAGTTTGATTCGCTAATACCGATTTCTTTATAATATAGCAAACCTAGAAAAAGTACAACAACTGGTAAAGTGTGAAAAAGATATTTTATGCCCCGTAGCTTTTTTTTATTTCATCCCTACGAAAACCTACAAAATTAACCAAGATAAATACTAAAGTCAAGAACAGTAATAATATTTTAGTTAAACCATTTACAATGTTTTTATTTAGGTGTCGTGGGTCAGACGGAAAAATGACGACGAAGCAATGGAGCTGCTAACGACTGGCACACAACTGTACACCTCAGATCAGCGGTAAGTGGTTTCAAGACTTACATTTAAAGAATACAGATAATTTAACACTCATAATCATAGCGCCAATACCATCTCCTGCCCCATGTACAACATGCAAAATCGCTAACTTATCAAAATAAAACTAACCAAATTGATCACGTGACTTTTCACGAAAAATATGTCAAATCGCTTTTCTGAGTGTCGAGTAGAGTGATAAGTTAGCAAATACAACTAAAACATCTGCGCCCATGACTACTCTACACAGTCCGATTCTGTAGATACGGCCGTGCACGAGAAACCGCAGCATAATCGAAACTGCACAAATTGGCTCAGCACTATCATTATCACCATCACGCTGGATCCACACGTTTGCCGTTTTCCGCAATCTCCACACCTCTAAAAACGTAAAATGTACAAGTCCTACGCACTCTAAACTAAACTCACGTATGGATCAGGTTTAATGTGCTATTTCTCTGTATCTACAAAAGTACAGTCTTCGTGATTAGTATTTTAACTTAGTTCACCTACCTCCGCTGACAGGTATTCAGCCAGGTTCATACCGCCCGACATTTGGAGGCTGGAGGTTCGGGACGTGCAGTCTTCTGACGCAGCCAACTACGACTGTCAACTGTCGGCGCACCCGCCGAGGACTGCGCGGGTCACCCTGCACGTGCCTGGTGAGTGATAGAGAGTAGCGAGCCAGCTGAAGCAGCGAGACAACCCCCAAAGTAGAGAGTAAACAGTAGAACCAGAGATAAGTCCCGTAATTCAACAACAAGCGAATGACAGGAGATAAACACGATATGACTCATATCCCGGGGGGATCGTGTTATCTTATCTTCTACTCATATCATATGAGTAGTTCGCTAAATTAGACATGGCACGCTAAATAAGACAATTCTTCCATATTTTACGTTTTTGCCGTATTCAATTTAATAGATAAGAAATGCGCTGTGGTATAAAAGGTGTAAGAAATCAAACAATCCCTTTGATTTTGGGGAACTTTATTTCCTTTTAGGGGTCATCAGGCGGTTGTTTCGCTTTGGCCTAAGCTTAAGGATCATCTATTCTACTATGGGACCCCCTAAATTTAAAAGGCCTGCCTCCGAAGTAATCGCTAGACGGCTAAGTAAAAGAGCTAAAGACTCCTAGGAGTAGATGATACAATCCTTTGAATGATTGGTTGACTCCTCCACAGAGGTGTCAGTGCGCATAGTGGACGGCGCAGGCGCGTCGGTCTCGGAGCAGGTGTGCGAGCGTGGCAGCACGGTCGCGCTGCGGTGCGAAGTGCGGGGCCTGAGGATGGAGGGGGGGCCCGCCCTGCTGTGGTACCGGAGGGACGATCTGTTGAACGACGACACTACTAGAGGTGGTATTAGGTTGGTATATTGAATAATACACATAATTGGAGGTCCTTAGTCTCTGCCTGCCACTCTCCCAGGAAAACGGCGTGATTATGATTATGTCTGTGTATGCATGTGGAAGATTTGACGCAGAACCCTTAGCTAGTGGTTTCAATTCCACTCCGTATAAAATAAGCTAATTATCCCCTCCAGTGTCCGCACGGAGTTCGGTCCCAACGGCGCGAACTCGGTGCTGCGCGTGGCTCGCGTGCGCGCGGACGACGCGGGCCGGTACACGTGCAGCGTGGCGCACGCGCCGCCCGCCGCGCAGCCGCCCGCGCACGTCATACTGCACGTCATCAAAGGTAACATTAAGGGCCCCGTAGACGTTCAAGCATGCTTGACAAGCATGTTGGTCAAACTTCACGTTTTCATCAAGCAAACGCGATAACGATCAAGCTAAATGATCAACCAAGTTGTCAAGCATGCTTGAGAAGCATGTTAGTCAAACTTCAAGCAACTACAATAACGATCAAGCACCCCCGAAGACCCCCAAACAAAATTTCCTTCAAGCACGATCAAGCACATCAAGCACGCAGATTGCTTGACAAGCACGTCAAGCATGGTCGTAAACCATCAGGCATGCTTGACGACATACGTGATTGTCAAGCATGCTTGAACGTTCACGGGGCCCTTACAGTTTCCTAACGATCTTTTGGCTTGCGGTGACAGGTAGAACTAACGCTTTTTCAGTGAAGTTTACAGGGGGCACCACATCTACGCAACTTAGCCAGAGACCTTTCAGGACCTTTCATTAATTCTTAAATATCGCCAATATCACGTGATTTGTATATTTCACTGTATTTGTACAGGTTCTCTTTCGAGAACCTGGAAATGTTAGTACTGTTTTGTTTCTCGTTAGCACCACCCGGGAAGGATGTGAAGGGCTGTAGGTACCAAACCAAGTATTTCCTTCGGGCGTGCGAAAGTGCCTCCTCAATATTAATTCATTGGACATCAAGAGTTAGTTGTACAACAGTCACCGCGCGCCAAAAGAGCTCTCCAACGATACCGTACCAATTTAATACATATAACCAAGACGTAAAGTTGAAAATAAGGGGGTGTAAAGATAAAGATTTATGTTGGCTAAGTTATGGGTACAATAAGGCGGCAGCGGGTTTTGAAACTAGATGACTCATATCATTGTTACATTTTATATTCATTTATTTTATGCCAATTCCTTGTGGTCTGTTCCAGGGGAGAGCTTGGCGGAGCTGCACCAGGGCGGCGCGTGCGCAGCGCTGCACACACACATGCTCATCGTGGCGGCGGCGGCGGCCGTCGCTCTTTGCACATAACATAACTCTATCTGTTTCCGGAAATAAATTGTTCATATTTGATTGATTGGTTTTTATTTGCACTCAGAAATACAGTCTTCTAACGAAACGTGAGTGACATTTACAGGAGGCCACCGCTATTTAATGCAACAAACATGTCAAAAAGCATTAGTTCCACCTGTCACCGTAAGCCAGAAGATCCTTGGAAAGCTATAACTGAGACTATGTATGGATGTTTACTTTCATTTATCATTGCCAAGGGTGAGGATTGGATCGTGCATTCGATATATCCGTTTATCGAATGCGTGAGAATCATACCCCTTTGGAGTAAATGGTGTAGAATCAACCTAATCCCAGCTGTGGCCGACTGGCTGTTTAGTTAGTTTAATTCCAAATAAGGGTTAGTTTAATTAATTTTTATTTTTTTTAATTTTTGAAAAAATACCGTAAAGCTGTTCACAGAATACATCTACGTAGGTACCAAGTTTCAACTGTGTATTCCTAATAGTTTTGGAAAAAAGTTGCTCTGACATACGGACGGACAGACAGACAGACAGACTTATAATGTAGGTCCATTTAATATCTTTTTATGACAATAAACGTTCTTTTAAACGTTATTGTAGTAATACGGGCTAAACATTCATGTAGGTATCCAACTACTATTATTTACCTCAATCCTTTCGACACCGTACCGATCGTATACTACCCATCCATTCATATTCATGAGGGCCTAAGCAAACTCCGTGGTGTTACTCGATAGACAAAACACAGGGATTGAGGTCTAAGGCAGTTATAACTTCATTTGTGTCAAGTTCTCCCCTGAAGATAGGAATTATCATAATAGGGCTTTATCACAACTTGTGTGGGACACATACTAGTAAATAGTTTATCACAACTTGCGTGGGACACATACTAGTAAATAGTTTATCACAACTTGCGTGGGACACATACTAGTAAATAGTTTATCTGGATGATAATACACTAGCCATGCTTGTCTACCCTGTGCCTTTTTTCATACGATCAAATGCATGCGTCATTCATATTTAATAATAAACGACATAAAGTTTCCTTTTAGATAATTATATGGTCGCTCCATAGAGTACTTAGTTTTCGATTATGCCGAAAATATACAAATTATTACTACTTTATCCCTGCAATGCAAAGTTAAATAACCGGCCAAGTGCGAGTCGGACTCACGCACGAAGGGTTCCATACCATTATCTAAAAAAACTGCAAAAAAAATGTATGAGAGCCCCCCTAAAAATTAATTTAATTTTAATTTAATTACTTATTTTTTAAGTAAATAGTATACTCAAATATATTGTGTACATTTTAAGCATCCTACCTGCTACCATTATCAATATCGAGCAAAAATGAGCAAAAAAATCACGTTTGTTGTATGGGAGCCCCCCTTAATATTAAATTTCTTTTGATTTTTAGTATTTGTTGTTATAGCGGCAACAGAAATACATCATCTGTGAAAATTTCAACTGTCTAGCTACCACGATTCATGAGATACAGCCTGGTGACAGACGGACGGACGGACGGACAGACAGCGAAGTCTCAGTAATAGGGTCCCGTTTGGCACCCTTCGGGTATGAAACTCTAAAAATCAATCCATACTTAAGAAGTACCTCACTGCAGAAAGGACTAACCTACTAGATTTATAACGGTTAGAAGCTACTATTGAAGTCTGTGGTTAGAAGAGAGTTATCTAATAAATCAAGTGCAGAGGTGCAATGGAACTAATAGAACTCATTACAAAACTGCAGAAAATGTACGTTTCATTATCAGGTGGTAGCGCAAGCAACATCAATTCTACTTGGAAGTGGGCAAACTTAGATTACCTTGCATCTAGAGCTCTTTGGAATTTAACGAAAAATCTCATGTGGGTCACCTGTTTTACTGATGCAAATTGATGCAATCTGTGAGCGTATTTGATTTTCATTGCATGTACTCGTAGCTAAGCAAAAGCAACTTCAGAAGAAATATGTGACATTGCATGTTCAAACATAAATAAACCTTTGTTGCTATGCGAGCGAAGGCTTTCTTATAATGTTTATCTTTACTGTATTGATGCTGTGACGTGCGGTGTCGTGACGCGTGTAGATATTTTAACGTCCGTTTTCAATAACCTACCTATCTATTCTCAATCTGCAGATAGATAGGGTCAGACACACAGCTTAGACATAAGTTCAATTGCGCAACTGTCAAACCTAACTCTAGTACCTAATGTAAAATCATGGATAGATAGACCACATGGATAGATATCGAAATTAAAAACGCTACCAAAGTCAGCCACTCTCCCCAAATCCGAAGAGCAGTAAATAAGACATCTTTATAATTAAGGAAAGGAAGATCAGAAATATCGTTTGTAAAATCTGACAGGTACAAAATAAACTATATAGAACTTCGGTCGGTTCCTCACACACCCTTTGCGTTTTGTGGGTTAAGATAATTTATGCCTTTAAGTTCATTGGGCATGTCGCCCCCCATAAGGCCCATTGAAGCTCCAATTCTCTCCATTGATCCGCACCACAGATAGTCATCAAACATGGTAGAATAATCGGAGGATTAGCTATTGATTGTCCTCTGATCGATCTCGACATGATGCGTATAACATGACACAGTAGTATAGTACTACTATTAGTTATTCTGTGGTAGTAGTCTAGTAATAGTTAATGGACTATTCTTTAGTTGTAGAACAGAGAAGCCTTATTAACTGAAAAGCTTTATTTAAAAAAATGCCAGTTTAATTCTCTTAAAATGTATAATTCTTGACAAATAATTTAAAATTAACACAATTGAATAAATAATCAGATATCTTTATTTGTTCATACTTGTCATTAGTTTTAGTCATTTGTGCACTGACTTCCCTCTCTTTGTCTGTTTTTTCCTGTCATGCCTAGGTTTGCTGGAAGAAATCCCTTTTTAGAGATAAGCTCGCCTTTGTACATATATATCTTTCTGTAAATGTTACGTGTTTTTTTATGTTTTTGTGCAATAAAGTAATAAATTAATGAAATTAATTAATATCATCTGGAAATTCCCCTGATACACAAAGCTTCCCTTCCCACGATGAAGTAATGAAAGACTGGCTAAAAGTGGGCACAATTGTGCTTCTGCCACCCCATACGGGAAAAGGCGTGACGATATGTAATGTTGTGTTACCACGATATCTTCTCACCACGATACAAACGCCAATAATGGTTAATTTCTACACTTCTTGTCTCCATGGTACATTCGGAGACCACGAGAGTGGTATAGTTTATAATTGTTTCCCTATTTGTCGTGCAAACATATCTAATTGAATTCACGAGACAAACTGCAGCTAGGCGGTTGCGGCCACTCCGCAAACAAAAGTTAGATTAGTTCCTAGTTTCGCACACTGCGGCACTGTGAGTTGGTATTACTTGAATGGGCATTGGATTGATACGATACTTTCTATAAACAGACGTTTCTGACTGAAAAACACACAACATGAATGTAAAGAGTGCTAATATATGATTACTGGTGGGTATGCCACTAGAGATAGGTGCCAATTCCGCCTGTACACACATACATAGACACATAGAGTCACTCCTTTTCCAATACGGGATAGCAAGGCACAAATTCCATACTATATGTGTCATAAAAAGACTATACGATTAACTGCAAGCAATGTGTGTTGAATGTCTTATCAGTTTATCACAAATTCCCTGCGACTATGCCCTGTGAAGGAGATTTGTAGACTTTAAAAAATAAGACCTTAAATTGCCTACAACCCGAGCGAGATGCCACGGACATACACTCATAGACAGACGCTTCAAACTTATTGCACTCCTCTTTTTCGTCGGGGTTTAAAATCTAGCAGACGCTGGCGCTATAGGCGGTCACGCGCGCCGCTCACCTGAACGTGAAACTTTTTGCATAATTTGTTCGATCGAATGTTCCCCACGGGAGGAGGCTGAACTTACCTTGTTCCGTGAAACAAATGTTTATGTCACAAACTTTAAATTATTCTTTTTCCATTCCTTTTTAGCTGCAAAATAAGGCCTTGAGGTTCCACTCGTAAATACGCTACTTATTGCGACAATAAGCGGTAGAAAGTTTTATTAGTACAGTGTAGAATCTTATGAAATTATGCGTATTTTTAACCGACTTCCCAAAGGAGGAGGTTTACAATTCGTCCAGATGTTTGATTTTTTTTTATGTATGTTCCCCGATAGCGCCTAGACGGATGGACCGATTTGGAAAATTATTTTTTTGTTTGAAAGGGTTTACCTTCCCATTGGTCCCATTGACACCAGGTCAGGATCTGATGATGGGATCCTGGAGAAATCGAGGGAACTCTTCAAATATTATAGGCAGACCTATAGTGATTTTTGTGTTTTTCATAATAACTCGTGCAAATGCACATGGCAAGCATAATATTGTGATGCGGAACTGCTGATGAAGACTCAATTCTAGGTACAAATACAATGCGTGGCTGACGGGCAGGCAACGCATAGCCTAAACCGGTGGACCTAGAGCCATGAAACTTTGTACAGGGGTTCCTTAGTAGCGTGGGGTAGCACTGATGTGGGATTTGACAAAATTAATTCCCCAAGGGGGGGGGGGGGATAAGGGGTTACAGTTTGTACTAAACTCAATCTAATCAAATAGGGTTTGTGGAAGTCGGTTTTTTCTAAAGTTTACTTTTTGTTTCAATTATCATGTAGAAATAGGTGCTGAAAAGGAATGTTATTTTAAATTGTTGTTATGTAGGTTCTGCCAGACAGACTACTTTAAGAGGAAAACAATATTTTGAGTGATATGACGTGTTTGCGACTAACATAATTATTGTTTCCTATATGTAAATATCCTTGGACAGTAAAAGTAAAATAGTTTCTGAAATCCTTTTTGTTTACCTATTTGTAGTTTATTATCATTATCATTAAAGATAATAAATAATTATCATTAATCTGTCCCTCGAAATAATCAGATATCGGTGGCTAATATTTGCTTGAAATAATACTTGAGATTTTCATAACAGTCTACTTACATACTTTCTAATGACGGTTCTTTAGATTGTTCTTGGTAACAAACTTGCCAAGTTCAGTATAATTCCAATTCAATATCAAATTCATGATATTAAAACAGTTTCATGCTCTTTAATTACTTAGATTTTAAGTAGTTATCTATAAGATATTCAGGTTTCCTACACGAGGCGTTTTGATTTACGATGTCTGTGTATCGCAATGTCATTATTTATGTGTTAATGGTAATCAGCAACATTGTTACCATTGTAAATAAAAAATATTACTCGAAATGACAAATAACCCGCAGCTAACATAGTTACTGAGCCCTACTCTACTCAGGCTGGATTTCACCAACAAAAAGTTAAACGAGAATAACTATCCCGGGGATAACTTGTATGACAATGACAGTTCAAAATGAGGTGATCTGATCTAGATCACTGGTGTCTATGAAAAAGTAGAAGCAATTATACTTGCTCTATGGTACTAACAACACTTTACGAATGATGAGTCACATTTAAAAGGAGATTAATCGATAATTAATTCAAAATAGCGGAACGTGATTATCTGAAAAGAGTAGAACTTTTTAGCTTTGTTATCATTGTGGCAGACTGGCAGACAGTCCACGCAATATTATGTCATGTTTCCTGTGCATGTTTCCCTATATTAAAATACATCGCTTACTAGCGATGAGTCATCATTTTTATAGTTTGGATACTTTGTACGACGAATAAGATTTTTTCTATCATGTTGTACGATTTTACTTTAAATAAATAAATATTAGGTAAGAGAAATAGATTGCGCAAACTGTTAACCGCCTCTACCTCTACATACCTACATAAAAATCACATTTATTATTGACTGAGCGAGCGAAGCGTCTCCGTTTCAGGATTGGCCAAAAATGCTTTCGTATGTTTGTTTGTTTTCTATTCCTGTTCTCCTCTTCAGGGCGCATTTCTCAACCGATTCGCATGAAATTTTGGGGTATGGGGTTTTAAAATGTAAAAAAATCGCTACAACCCAAACGGCTCGATGGATATTAACAATTGAGGTGTCCTTGGATTCTTAAAGACCATGAAAGTAAAACAAATTATATAATTTTAGTAAAAAGTCAATAGGTTGTATTTTAGATCGCAAAATGAAGTTTACAAAGTTATTGGTGCGGCTACTTTTATACTGCATGTACGTAACCAGGTACATTCATAAGTTTGTATGTGTTTTTAAAAGAAAATTATTTGGGTTACTTTTTTTTTTGACCGAGCGAGCGAAGCGTCTCCGTTTCAGGATTGGGCAAAAATGCTTTCGTATGTTTGTTTGTTTGTTTGTTTGTTTGTTTGTTTGTTTTTCTGTTCTCCTCTACGTTTGTTAGCAGTTCAGCTTTCTCACCGACATACTCCCAGCTCACAGAGCCACTAGTATACTAACTTCAATCCCGCAATAATTTATGGATGAGAAGGAGGAGGATTCAGTCGAATGCCGTAATGATTATTTTTTCGATTTTATTTTACGTCCGCGCACTTGTTGCACTAAATGTGGTAATACTTTTTGTTGGACTGTACATACTTAACCTAAGTATATGCTATTGCGTATCTCCCATAGTATTAGATAAACTACCTCTCCACTAGATTTTACTAGGTAAGGTAGGGGGTCCATGGAAGGCCACCTTAACAAATAAACAATTATAGTTCATTTGTTTACTGGATAAATGAAACAAACTAAATCTTAAGTAATACTTTGTTTTATTGACTATCACCTAAAACACTTTTTATTATTGCACAGTTTATCAGTCGTTATTAAAGTAAAGTTTTATAAACCTCTTCCAATCGGCCTTATGAGGAACACGGCTCCCAATAAGGCCGATATAACAAATCAGTCGTTTCACTTAAAACTAACACAGTTACAACCAACATATCTGCTTATCCTTAAACTACATAAAAATATCTTCTAAGTAACGAAACATTAAATGCTTACCATAATAAAATCACGTATTAAATACGCAAAGAACATTACTAGAACACAATCGCATAACTAAGAATATATTCGTGGAAATGTTCTAAAAATAATATTATTGAGTTTATTATCGATATCAGATAAGTTGCCATGAAATTTGAAATGAAATTATTAAAAATAAATACTGACCTAAATCGGCCTAATTAGGGGTCTGTTCCTTTTAAGGCCGATATGTCTCCTAGGATGGCCGAAAATGAAAATAGTAATCTAAGTATGACTAAGTATTAATATTATTGACATGCACATTGTTTTATTTCCTGATAAGTATTTAATTACTTACAACTAAGTAAACAGTAAGCAATAAATATTTTTATGATTTCAACATGCGGCTCATGGTTCCTAATACGGCCGATGTACCCCAGCAACGCCATCCGTCAAATTTTTTAACAGCTGGGCGGCGGCCTTATGAGGAACCATTGCCTTTTCTAGTAGCACTACCGATATTTTCACTAAAATTGAAATGAACTAAGATATTATTTCTTTATTACCATACCAGATCCCTATGCTACTAATAAAATGTAAAACAATAATGAATATGATAGATTAATCACATAAAAACTTACGTTTTGTTGCGCGCGCGAATTACAATTTTGCCGTCGATGACCGAAGTCCACAAAGCGAGGTCCCGCACTGCCAAAATGGCGGCGTGAGCGACTCGCCGCCGCGTCTGTGTTCTTGAGTTAGATGCATGTGTGTGTGAGTAGAAGGAATTTGTGCTCACGTGGCCATAAATACGAGTTTTTAACAATCGGCGTTCGAAGGAACGCGGCCTTAAATGGACCCCCGACCTTATAAATTGCAATGCGGGCACTTAATTGATCATTTTGTTGAAGTCGTCGAACCACTCAATTACTGACTTTGCACAAAATGATTTTGTTTAACTTGAGTGTTTTAGTTTTCATTTTTGTAGCTGTCAACTCAGCCGCAGTCAGGGATGATTACGTACTCCGTTACAAAGATTACAAAGTTTATGAGGTCAAATGCAGTGAGGAAGATGTGTTAGATCTTGCCAGATATCTGACGCAGAGAAACGAAGTAAGTCATAGGCATAGGTGCCATTGTGTCTTTGTCTCAAGATACAATCACAGTAAGTTTATCTATCGATATGATCTAGAATCTAAATCGCACCATTCTGTAACCAATAACACAAACAATACAATTCTTCGGCGTAAAAATAAAGATATTTTTTGTAATTAGTTGAAGTATCTACCTACTGTATCTTTTAGATACATTTTCAACTTCAACTCTGTTGAAAATACGATGAATGCATTACATAAATGTTCATACATATGTGTATTTATGCAATACACGCGAATTATTCTATCTTAGGAATTGAGATATAATGACGAAGCGCCCAGCATCATTGTGGAGGGATTCCGCTCCAAATTGGACGTCCTCGTGTCTCCGAGAGCTCTGGACCTCTTCCAACAGTCTCTGGGGGACAGGAAGCTGTCTGCCACACTCATCTACGACGACTATTCACAGTATGTTTACTACCATCCTCTGTATACTTACCAATTTAGATTAATACTTAAATGTGGGTCCAGAGAGGGCGTGATCCAAGAACGCTTGTTTGGACCCTGCGCGCATTCGGTACGGTACTTACGGTTGTACAGGTACGTTCCGATCCATCGCGAGTCTATTGTTTTGCTCAATATGAGCTAGAGTCTGGCTAGGCAGAATTGAACACCGCAAAGCGCGGCAAAATGAAAAAAATCTTATGCTTGTAACACCGTATATGCCACTGGATGTTACCGGCAAAAAATGAAATCAGTCATTCTACAGTGTTACTAGTCAGTTTACCTACAGATATTTCCTACAGAATGACGGTTTTCATACTTTGACAGTGACCTAAACATCAATGTCACGATGACCAAAGATAATATAAACAGCAGTGTGGCCGCTATGAAAAAGCACTGGTCCAAGATAGACTAGCCAGACTCTATTTTACTATTCATCCTTCATCCAGAGTTTTTGGATCGCGACTCTGCTGATACGAAACGGAGATACGTTACGGACAAAAGAATATGTCTGGAGTTCTGGACTCACATGAGGCGTGACAGGAACATAGTACCTATTGAAGTTCCACGTCATTTTGTGACTTGCTATACCACGCCATTAAATAACATGACTTGTGTTCATGACGTGTCCCTGAACATGAATGCCAGGTGGGTGCCTGCCCGATCTAAATAAATTCTTAGATAGCCAAGATTTTTAGTTTTTGGTCTTATTACATTTAAATGTAATTTGGTTCTAAAATATTCACACATTTTCGTTTTAGAATCATTGAAAGAGAAAAATACACCTCTCTGAAAACTCGTGATTTCTCTTGGGTGGCCTACTACGACGTTAATGATGTAAGTGTAAATGCTAATTTAAAGTGAAAATGCTAATGCTTTGTTAAAAAATTAAAAGAGAACTTGTCACTTGCTGTAACGAGGTAAATATTGTACTTTAACAGATTTACAATTACCTTCGCAACGTCAGCAAAACCTATCCGGAGTCCTCGGAAATCATTGTGGGCGGGAAAAGTTACGAAGGGCGCGACATTCTTGGACTTCGGATCAATACAGACACAGATAATAAAAGCGTCAAAGAAACTGGCAAACCAGCCATCTTTGTTGAATCAGGTAAAGCACTGCATGCTCCCATGAAGATATTCTTACAGCCACGCCCAGGAAAGCACTTATGGAAAGATAATCATATTACGTATGTTTTTTTTTAATGTTGTTAGTCCCCTGGCAAATCTTCGTTCGTGATTCCATTAGGGTGCGTTCCCACTGTAACGATACAACAGATAGTCGTTTCGTTTATTTTATCTGGCTTGTATATTTAAATGGATTGTATTGTAATGGTGTTTCGATTAGGTCGATAGTATTAATATCGTCCGCGATATTTCTATGGCAACTAAGACGGTCGTCAGACGATTCATTCATGGTGTCGTCGTAGCGGGAACGCACTGTTTGTTACATACTACCTACACGCACGACAAGACGATATGGATAAAAATCGTGCCGTTTCCGCAACCGAACAAGTGAGTTGGGTAAATAAAATATTCACGCTCGAAAATGGATCACTATACATGTCGGCGGCCGATCGTAGAATTGGGCACATCATGATGTGCCCAAACGTGAAATATCATGAAACGATAATGAAGACTAAAGGGGGCGAGCGCAGCGAAGCCCCCGAATAGTCTTCGTGTTCGTTTGACATGTATAACACAAAAAACATCACGTAGTGCTGAATATAAATGCTTTTAAAAAGACATGTTTTCGTCAAAACCCGCCACATCATGATGTGCTCAGTAATTGCTTGGGCATATCATGAAGGCGGGGCACATGACGGCACATCATGATGTGCCCGATTCTACGATCGGCCGCCGACATACATATTATGTAACGACTATCACATAATCTGCCACCATGCGTGAGGTCCCGGGTTCGAATCCCGGCTGGGGACAAAAAAAAAGCCCCCAGGTCTTGGATGTTTACATGTTTGTGATGTCGCTGTTTCTGGTTCCCACGACACAGGGTATCCTAGTGTGGGGCCAGAAGCAATGTATATGCCTGTATGTAAATGTTTATGTTTATGTTATGTTTATGTAATCTTATTTCGTGACTTCGAGTCCTATATATCGACAGGGTTAGGAACTTACTTCGTCGTCACTCTTAAATGGCTAATGTAGCATTATTCTATCTGAAAGGTATCCACGCCCGAGAATGGATCACTCCAGCGACTATCACATACTTCATCAACCAGCTGTTCACAAGCAATGATGCCAACATAACCGCTTTAAGAGACAGCTTTGACTGGCACATCTTCCCCACAGTAAACCCAGATGGCTACCAATATAGTTTTACAGTGGTGAGTTCTAGATTTTGGATCTTGACAAATAGAGGGGACAACGCATCGAAGCAGTAGTTTTTTAATGATTCTTTCTTTCTATACAAATAAGGACCGCATGTGGAGGAAAACCAGGTCAAGATCAAGTAACGGGTGTTTCGGTGCCGACCCTAACCGCAACTGGGACCATAACTGGAACAGTAAGAAATCTTAAGCAATTCACAGACTATTGAACCGGAACGTGCAATGAAAGAATCTGCCGTGTGCACTGCAGCAATTTATCATGAAACGTACCACTCTGTTACAACTTTTCTTAGTGTTCATAATGGTATACAGGGTGTAACAGAAAGGTGTAGTCATATTTTAGGTAAACCAATTTGATCAGAGCAACTTTAATTTTCACTTCTCTATACAAATCAGCTGACCGCCCGGACCAAAACATATGGAGCAATGAAAAATAAAGTTGCTCTGATCAAATCAGAATCGGTTTCATAGTGAAAGTTGCTCAGAATGGTCTCCCTAACAACCCCTGTTACACCCTGTATATTTCTTTTCTTAGTGTTCATGATGGTATATATTTCAGCCGCAAGTTCATCCAGCAACCCATGCGACTACCAGCTCTACGCTGGATCGGAACCATTCTCGGAGATAGAGACGAAAAGCCTCTCGGAGTACATCTCAAGCATCGAGAACCTTCTCGGCTACGTCGGCTTTCACTCGGATGCTCAAATGCTGCTGCTGCCATATTCCGACTCTACTCAACATGTGGATAACTACGATGATTTGGTTAGTTACACTGAAATGATTTATTATAAAACGAGACGATTTCACCAACAACCTCACATCTTTTAGGTGACACTTAATTCCTTTCAGTTTACTGGTCATCTAGGCTAATATGAGATCCTCTCAAGCCTCCGGCTTCCAAAACAATTGCTAGACAGCTAAGGCTGGATTTTACCAACAAAAAGTTATGCGAAAATAACTATCCCGAGGATAATTTGTATGACAATGACAGTTCAAAAATGAGGTCATTCTATGAAAAAGTGGACGATACTCTCGAGTGAAAAGTTACCATTTGTTGGTAAAATTCGCTCTAAGATGAATTGCTAAGTGTTCTCTTACTGTTGGTGAAATGGGGCATCAGTCCCGTAATAATAAACCGCTCTCAGCTCTGACAGTTGTCTGAGCTATGTCACAGTGATGGTTTTGCCATATCAAATCTGTCATTTTTATTGGGTTTGAGGTGTCTCTAGAGTTCCATTAACGGTCTATACATACAGATGTTAGTAGACTTTGACCGGAAGTACGGTAGACAACAAAAAACGCAGTTCTCTAATCAGTGGCATGATTCTCGCGCATTCGATATACGATATCTTCATCTTTATTGAGATTGTATGGGAATCTGTCAATATAGGTCTCGATATCCGTATATTGAAGGCGCGAGAATCATGCCAACGTTGTCAAAACTGTCGTTATAATCGTTCCACTTGTTTACTGGTAATCTGTTTCGGGCTAGTATCATAAATGATACGTTTATGCAAGATGACGTTAAAGCTTAATGTCGTATTACGAACCCCAGCCGAGAAAGGCGAAAAAGAGTCAAAGAAGATTATTTTCAGTTTTTTGTAATTTATTACAAAATAATGTGTTTTTATTTAACTGCAGGTGCAAATAGGAAAATCCTCCTTGGAGTACGGACACAAAGTGAATGGTGAAAGATACAGAGGTCCAGCGACTGCTGCGGAGATCTTATGTAAGCTGTGCTCATCTGGTCTAAGTACCGAATTTAAACATTATATGCATTCTTTTATGTATAATGAGCAATACCTGCTTCACAGTCATATATATTTTGGTAATTTTTTTGGTAATGGTAAATTTGCAGTCTTTGGTTATCTTATATGGACACATAAGTCACAAATTGTATTGTGATTGTTTGGATGATGATGTAAGCAATATTGTTCCCTTGCCAACACTTCAGTTCAAATAAACGGTCAAGTGCGAGTAGGACTCGCTCTCCAAGGGTTCCGATCACACTCGTAGAGCGTTACACGTGTAATTAGGTTTCCACATAATAAACTAAAGTATGTTGTCATCCTAAACCAAATTGGATATGTTGTAGAAAGACAGATTTTTGCAATTTTCAGATTTTTCCCTTTACTTTTTTGCTTTGTGCCAAATTTCATGATTACGGGAAGTACCCTATAGGTTTTGGGTCCATTTCAATTACTATGAAAATCTAAAAAATACAGCTTATACGGTTGTAGCGTTTGATTGCGTTGACCTAGAAGGTTAATTTTTTCACAGCTATATATTCAGCTTGATACTTCCACGCGTTCTTGATATAAAAAAAGGTCTTGACACACAGACGGACAGACAGACAGACAGACAGACAGACAGAAAGACAGACAGACGGATGGACGGACAACAAAGTGATCCTATGAGGGTTCCTTTTTTCCTTTTAAGGATCGGAACCCTAAAAACTAATCGAAAAGTAAAATCCTAACTTGCCCCCCCCCCCCCCAAACCCCCTTTCTTCCGTCGTTAATCGAGTATCACAAAGCCAGTTTAGTATATTTTACCAGCTACGCTTTTATTCTGCCCTTATTGTTCTTTTTTTTCCTCATAAGGATCGGAACCCTAAAAATAGTTCGTTAAAAGATATTTCTGACATCTAGCTGACCAAACTTTGGGAAATGGTATGGTGTGGTGATGGTCGAGATCGAGAGGGATGAACTTTACATGTTCCCTTGAGTATGTTCTTAATGCCTGCGGTACCTGTCATTAACCAAATGGTCAGATAATGAAAAGTCGTACCTATCTATCTCATCAGACGCGGCTTCGGGCGGCAGCATGGACTGGGTGCGTGAGAAGCTTGGGACTCCCCTGGTGTACACCTACGAGCTCCGAGGAACATACTTCCACTGGCCTCCGGAGAAGATCTATCAACAAGGGGACGAGGTCACTCAAATGATGTTGGGCTTGGCGCATGAGGCCGCCAAGCTTGGCTATTACTGAGATGCCTGAAAAAGCATATTAATTCAGTACAATGTCAAAATAAACACATCAAATATAGCGTCACCACTTTTCCCATACGGGGTAACAAAGACACAGTTGTGCCTACTTTTAGCCAGATATTCTAATAAAATCAATTAATAATAAAGAGCTTTTTGAACAAATCATTAGTTACCTACCCATTTTCCTGTCCGCCATGTTATAATTTTAGTATTTAATGTAGTTAATTCGATAAGAAACATTTGCATGGTATGGAATATACGACATGGTAAATCAATGTGCTCAAAGTCGGGGTGTGTCTGTATAAAACCCACTGATAAACATTACTGCACTTTTTTTTCTTTTACCTTAATGTCAGCAGGTATTGCATAGGTCATCCTTTATTCTATGGCTTGATAATAAAGACCATAACCGATGGAAAATTCTGCATGCCTATGATCGGTAAATGGTTAATTCATTATCAACGGTCTTTGATTTATTCTATGTCAGCCAAAATATTATTTTTTATGAAACCTGAAAAGTACTGAAAAGTAGATGAATTGAGCCCCGTTCCATAACGAGCATAAAAATGATTGTAATAAATGAAATTGCTAGGAAATATTTGTAATACGGCAATGTTTACTGATACAGTCGACCTAGGACTTACTTACATTGCTCACTTTAATTTCCGTGCATTAGAATCCAAAAATGCAACCGCGGTTTTGTCTAACTGTACATATCCATGTGTATGTTCACAGGTATTAGTTAAAATACCTATGTAATACTAGATTTGACAAGGTATATAATGCAATGCGAAAACTTAACTTATCATTAGGTTAACAGTCGAGACGCTCAAATACTAATAGATTAATTATTAACAAGTGGGCAGAATGATTTTGGTTAATTTGAGTTATTTAGTTTTTATTTTTGGAGTTGCTAACTCGGCGAGCGTCAGGGATGATTACATACTTCGTTACAAAGATTACAAAATCTATGAGATCAAAAGCACTGAGGCAGATGTGTTGGAGCTTGCTAGAAATCTGACGCAGAAAAATGAAGTAAGTCATACCTCTATCTCAAGTTACAGTAAAGTAATCCTGTCCACATTTTTTGGTGGGTTTATAAAGTATTTTTGCTGATTTCGCTGAAAAAGTGACAAAAAAACATGTGTTATTTTCTGTCAGGAATTAAGTCGCGATGACAAAGCGCCCTGTATCATTATGGAGGGTTCCCGCTCGGAACTAGATGTCCTCGTGTCTCCGAGAGCTCTGAACCTCTTCCAACAGACTCTGAGGGACAGGAAGCTGACGGCAACACTCATCTGCGACGACTACTCACAGTATGTTAACGTTATCCAATTTTAACAATAAGTATATCGTTACTGTTTGTCTTCAAATAGCACTGCCGTTCAGACGCAAATTCAAACTCCGTTTTGCGTGTATTTACGGGTAAAGCTAGGAGGCTAACCGTGAGTTTCACGAAACTATTTTGAAATTTAAGTCGTCACTTAACTAATTTAATCGCGAGAATCTCATATGATAGTCATTTGTTACAGTTGCTAAGCATTTGCTTAAATTAAAAATTTGTTTCGTCAAACTCATAGGTACCCTGAGTTAAGTTTACCCGGGTAAACCTATAGTATTATCCAAGCCTCGTAAGTGCGTTGTATTTGGAGGTTACCTGTATACACCGAGGACTACCAGACACTGCCTGGGTAATGTTATATTGCATCATCACATAGCGTCAGGCAGCGACTCCCATCCCAGGCAGTCATCCCTGTTTTATTTTAATTTTTTCTTGAATTTATCATATCATTCTAACGGTGGTAATGGAAATAATCCTAAGGAAACCTTCATTACTCCATCCCTGCAAAATGTAGTATTGAATGACGGCTAAAAGTGGGCACAGTTGTGCCTCTGCCACCCCGTACGGGAAAAGGCATGATGCTGTTATTTTATGGTTATCATATCAAGATTATGACTGTTATTCAATAAAAGTTAGTTATCAAGTACCTAGAAGGGTTTTAATTAAAAAAAAACTCATATTACCCAGCCCTGTTGGGAAAACCTAGGTGTGCAGGTAAACGCCGAATTCAAATTAAAGTTGCTTTTTTTCGGACTTTGCCCGTAATACATAAAGGTGCGACCGCACTAGGCGGAACTGCACTGCAGCGAAACTGCGCGACACGATGCGTATTTTTTTGGTAAACCGCACTTGAACTACAGCGGCGCGACAGTTTCGTCCGTCATTCGAACAAAGAATGAATATAAGATAGAGAGAGGAGGGACGGGTGGGGGGCGTGACATAGCGTCAGATTTGCCCAGTTGCCCATTGCCCAACTTTGCCGCGCAGTTCCGCTGCAGTGTAGTTCCGTTGCCGCCTAGTGCAGTTTGCTCCATATGTTTGCCTTGAAAGAATATTTTGCCGCGTCAGTGTCACACCTTTAGACTCTCAATTCGATAACATAACCCTATGATAACTGATTTTAATATAAATATGTTTCAACTGTTTTTTTTAGAATCATTGAAAAGGAAAGGAGCAATCCTCTGAGATCTAGGGGATTTTCTTGGACGGCCTTCCACGATGTTGATGCTGTAAGTGAAGATGCTGAATGCTTCCGTTGAAATTGGGAACTTCAATGGGAAAACTTGCTGCCGTACGTAACGAGTAAAAATAAAGAATTATGAGACAATTGACCTACTTTGACAGATCTACGATTACCTTCGCAACGTCAGCAAAACCTATCCGGAGTCCGTGAAGCTGATTGTAGGCGGGAAAAGTTACGAAGGGCGAGACCTTCTTGGACTTCAGATCAACACAGGCACACATAAGAAAGGCAAAAAGAAGGTCATGTTTATTGAATCAGGTACAGCGGGGCTAACATGAGGCAACGCCACTCAACTCGCGTTGCGTATAAATGTCAAATTTCGCGACATAATGACGCGTCTCCATACTTGCGAGCATTGATTTTGACATTAAATTGTGACAAAATGCGCGACTGAGGTGAGTGGCGTGCCTCATGGTAGACCTGCAGCTAATGCTTCCAAAGGACAACTATGCATACACATAAACCTAATTTTTTAAAGGGTTATGGTAGTCAGAGCTGCTAAATAATTTGAGGGTCTCATTGCCATGTTCAGCAAAACATGTAGATCTATGAAAACGAAAATTAAACTACGTTTTTAAGTAAAACTGTTACTGATCAATTCCTGGCTTTTCCCCTGACAAATCTTATTTTGTGATTCCAAGTCCTACCACATCAACAACAGAGAGCAACACCTCAGGGGTATGATTCCCGCGCATTCGATATACGGATATCTATACCAATTGACACCATATTGAGTGATTTTGTATGCGAAACACTCGATATAGGTGTCGATATCCTTATATCGAATGCGCGAGAATCATGGCCTCATCAACAAGGATATGAGCCTCCTATGGCGTCTTTATTTACCGCGGTCAGCTAGCGCTGACATTTTTCCAATATAGGTTTTGTCTCAGAACAATAACTAAGGTTTTGTTCAGGAATCTGTAACTTGCTCGCCTGAAAGACAAAGATGCAAATAGCTATGTCACGCGTTGTCGTCGATTGCGGCATCTTTATTAGAAGGTTTAAAATTGCCCCCGGGAAAGGAGAGATTATATGGTTAACTTAGCATTATTCTATATCTAAGGAATCCACGCTCGAGAATGGATCACCCCAGCGACCACCACATACTTCATCAACCAGCTGCTAACAAGCAAAGACGCCAACATCTCCGCTCTAAGGGACAGCTTTGACTGGCGCATCTTCCCTACAGTAAACCCAGATGGCTACCACTATAGCCATACAACGGTGAGGTCCTATAAACGTTTACGACGACAAAAATCTGAGAAGCATTTTCAAATCAACGTGTCTAGCATTGAAGCATGTTAAGTAACTACTATATTATTTAACTTTCTATTTAGGATCGCCTTTGGAGGAAAACCAGATCACCAGTAGGAGACGGGTGTTTCGGTGCCGACCCTAACCGAAACTGGGAGCATAACTGGAACAGTAAGATGATTGCTTATCATATTTACCAACCATTGTCAAAACAATCATTCAATAGGTGCTTACCTAGCCACGAATGTCTCGACCGTAGGTTGGTCTGGATCTAATAACAATCATCTCATCTCTTTTTAATTCAGTTTTAGGCCGATTCGTTGGATTGCCTCACATGCCGAATATACGTTTGATTGAAATTGATGATTTTCTACATCTTAGGCTGGATTTTACCAACGTAAGAGTAACTTTTACTCGAGAGTATCTTCTACTTTTTATAGACACTAGTGACACCCAGATCAGATCACCTCATTTTGAACTGTCATTGTCATACAAGTTATCTCCGGGATAGTTATTCTCGTATAACTTTTTGTTGGTGAAATCCACCCTAAAGGAAGAACGACTCATATTTCAGCCGAAAGTTCATCCAGCGACCCATGCCACTACGACCTCTACGCTGGATCAAAGCCTTTCTCGGAGATAGAGACGAGAAGCCTCTCGGAGTACATCTCAAGCATCGAGAACCTTCTCGGCTACGTCGGCTTTCACTCGGATGCTCAAATGCTGCTGCTGCCATATTCCGACTCTACTCAACATGTGGATAACTACGATGATTTGGTTAGTTACACTGAAATGATTTATTATAAAACGAGACGATTTCACCAACAACCTCTCATCTTATAAAGATTTGGTTAGTTACATTATTTTATTACATCCTAGTTTAGTCGAAATTTTTGAATCATCATTGATTAATGATTAATGACAAAGAACACCACAAGCTCATAGAAAGGCAATAATACGGAATTTTGTTTACCTGTATGACTTCATAATTTTTATTTATATTTTTAGAAACGGGACCAAACTGGGTTTCAAACATAAAAATATTTACTGAAATATGAAGATCGTGGTCTTTTGTGGGACGTTTGAGTAATTTATGTTTACGGTGTCATGAGATAAGTCAGGGCTTGTGTAGGATCACAATAATGGTTTACAATATTTCTATAATGGTTAACATGTATGAACTCCGTTGTGAGCAGACAGATTTCGTAGGCTCGTTTTCGTGTGTTTGTAAACGACACTTGCATACTGAGCGAGAGAAATCAATAGGTTATGGAGTCGTTTATTTTATAGTTTTTATAACATGGTGAATCATTAATAGTCTTTGTCATTATATTCAGGTGCAAATAGGAAAAACCTCTTTAGAATACGGACGCCAAGTGAACGGTGCATTATACAAAGGCCCAGCAACTGCTGCTGAAATCTTATGTGAGTATGAACTGCATTGCTGTAACGTTACATTACAACTCATTCGAGCATACTATATCTTATTAGCTCGTATATTGAACATTACATAAAAATAGTTCGTAGTGCAGGTGAATTACTATTACAAGCGTAATAAGCGTAGTAGTAATGGTAGCTCGATGAGTGTAGGTTTATATTTTTTTTGATAAATGTTCCTCAATCCCAAAGACAAGGCTTCGGGCGGCAGTATGGACTGGGTGCGTGAGAAACTCGGCACTCGCCTGGTGTACACCTACGAGCTCCGAGGGAGAGGCTTCGATTGGCCTGAAGAGCTGATCTACCAACAAGGGGACGAAGTCACACAGATGATGTTGGGCTTGGCGCATGAGGCCGCCAAACTTGGCTATCACTGAATGTGTGAAATAAAACATCAGGACCAGATCTTTAGGTGGAATATATTACAATTGAAATTGAAAGAACATGAAGGGAGACATGGCCAATCACCCAAAATTAGTGCTGGTAATCTCTCGATAAGGAAAGTTCAGCAGTCGGTAATTCTGTTTTGGCTGAAAAGCAGCTTTTGCACGCAATGGTCAGAAATCGTTTAAATGTTACTTTTGGGTATTATTGTCGCCTAATGGATTGATGTCTCGATTAAATTATAATTTATATATTTTGTTTTATTTTAACACTAACATATATAACACTTTCGCTTGAATGACAAAACTCTACTCTACCTAAGCAAGGTAAGATCACGATTGAAATAAGCAAGAGGTAAATCTACATATATATGTAATCATAACTTCCTTATCGATAGGAGAAGTTTCGGTGTGAGGGTCATAATTACGTCCCTTTTGTTGCAAAAAGCACCACTCAAATTACAAAGGTTCAATAACCAAATATTCATGGGCATTTTTGTCCCGGTAAGTACAACGAATAGAATCAAAGTTCGCGTCCATTATTGGAATATGGTTTGTTTTAAATGTATATTTAAAGGTTAATTAAAATGTTTATTATTTCACGGAATTTATGTAACTATTTTGATCCAAATGTGTGGGGAAAAAACGCTATGTGGTTTACAGGTTTGTTTGGGGATGAAAGTAGGTAAATCACGCCCATCAATGTTCCCACTAAGGGGCACAGGTCTTTACTCGGATACAAGTAAGATTGAGCCATACTCCACCACGTTAGCTCAGTGCGGGTTGGTGGAGGAGTTTTACGACTACTACATACTACCAAGAAAAGAACCATTACTACGGTCTTCACAAAATAAAAGGCCCATTTTGACAGTTTACGCCCATGAAGTTTTAACCCCTAATGCGTAGGTAATAAAAGCATACTGTTGCGTACAAGCAAAGCGTGCAAGTTGCACCTAAAAACGCTTCTATTACCTACGCGTTAGGGGTTACAACTTCATGGGCGTGAACTGTCAAAACGGGCTTTTTATTTTGTGAAGACTATATACGCAGCCCGGACCTACAGCTGCGTTTCATGGCAATTGGATGAATTATAAATGTTAGAATCATAATATTCATTGTATCGTGTTATGTCAGTCAGAACACAGATTTCTTAGGCTTGTTTTCGTGTTTATAGAAGACATTTGCTTCGTAAAAAACCCTTTTAGAATCGAAAATTCATCTGTACCGCGTAATATGTCAGTCAGGAGACAGATTTCATAAGCTTGTTTTCGTTTATAGACTAGTTTTGTTAAGGATCGCGCACATTAGGACAATTAAATGGTCAATTAAATAATTTATTATCCATAATATCCCGATCGAGTTAACTTAAGACTTGAATCGTTGCATGTCAGCGAGGTCTCAAGTTAATATAAGCTCGCCTTTGTACGCCTTTGTGTTTTTTCTATTATTATGTATGTGGCTATATTTTGTTTCTGTGCAATAAAGTAAAGTAAAGTTATTTTGACCGGATAGGTAACATCATTACACATACCAGGAAAACCACATTTTATTAATAGTCTGTGTCACTTGGGTGGTAAATTATTCAGTATAATTCATTTTCAATACTTCAACCGATAGTATAACATAAACGTAATACAAGAGCCCACGTACGACGACTTCAGATTTTCAGAGTTAATGTGCGTTTTACTAATATACTTGTAGACAGCATTTATTATTGACAAGTAATACATTTTTGAATAAGTTTTTATCAGTTATATCGTGTTGTGTATGGATATGGTTGATAAAGCATGGACATGATTAAAGGTACGTAACTATTTATATATAATTAAATTAATCAGAGTTACTTTACATACCTTCATAAACCTGAAAAATTATGGATAGCCAGCCCGCCAGGCGTAAGGAAAATGGGAGGACTGAAGTGGCACAGTGAGGCCTTTACCCAAGTGGGGAACGAGCCGATGTGATTTTGATTGATGAGTTAAGATATAAAGTTTTTATTTATACCACCGAGGTACCTAGGTGGTGTATGTTATGTACGTTCCGAAAAGAAAAGGAAACGAGAGTCTAATCAAAAAAGTTATTCATGCAGATTTCTTACCCCTTTTTAATAATAAGCTGCCAAGTGCGAGTTGGACTCGCGTGGAGAGGGTTTCGTACAACAATAATAAGATTTCAGGAAGTACCCTAAAATTCCGTTTTTAATACAAACTTTGCACCCCTGGTTAGGGGGTTGAAGTTGTAGATTTCTGATTTTTTATGGGATATATGTGCAAACATGTGCTTGCGTACCAAAGGAGATCCGGCAAACCCCATACAAAATTACCCCACGCCCGGCGCAAAAGATATGTATTTCAGTTTTTAGAGTAAATGTAGTAAAATTATTAAAAAGTTTCGCTATTACTAAATTCGGATGCTAACATAGTTTTTTGCCCGGAACATGTTCATAGGCGCTCGAATTAATAATTATATTTTTTAGAGAAACTCCGTCCTTTTTATTTCATTGCCAGTATAATAATTATTTATGGCATATATGTATGCATGTATATCCTATTATATTGTACACATATTTCCTCCGTCTCGACAGCTCATTTATCCATCTTCTCCGGTACTTTCTGATAAAGCTAGAAGAGGTAGCTGAAGCAATTGACTCCTTTCATAACGGGTCCGCTGCGGGAATTAACGGCATACGGCCAGAACATCTAAAAAAGCTCACTTCAGTTATATTTTATTTAGAAAAAAATAATAGTATGAACTTCTCATAAAAAAATAGAAGAATAAGGTCAACTGTTTTAGTTTTTAGCTTTATGTTTGTATTTTTTAATGATAAGTATATCAACATTTGCATATAGGTACCTAGAACAAGAAATACTTATCAAAACAGATAATAAAAATAGTAGATTGTACAAGGGCATAAAACGCACGGTAAACCTGCGGCTCGGGTGGATATATACGTCTCGGGTAAAATGGGTTATATGTACGAGTTATACACTCTGAGTAAATTGCCTGTGACGGACGGACGGACGGACGGACGGACAGACGCACGAATGATCCTATAAGGGTTTCCTATAAGGGGAAAATTGGTACACATATCAATATTTGTGACCCAAAGACAGAGGTGCAATGTAAATATATAAATATGGAATATAATGGCCACTTTTGGGGGGCCAAATGACAAAAATAAAATTTTAAAAATTCAAAATATGCCGCGTGACGTGACATATCAAATGAAAGCGCATGATGTTGAGGATCTTAAATGTATTTTTATAATATTTTTAAGACTTATTTTGAAAAAGTTGTGCTCAATAATATGACCGATTCGCATTTCATCAAAACGTACTTCCCGAAGTCCTAAAAATCTGTTGGTATGCAAGCACATGTTTGCACCCATATCCCATAAAAACTCCGAAATCTACAACTTTGACCACCTAACCCACTAAACCTGGGGTGCAAAGTTTGTATGAAAAACTGAATTTTAGGGTACTTTTAGGGTATTTTGTTGGTGTTAGTCCTATTATTGTTGTACGAAACCCTCTCAACGCGAGTACAACTCGCACTTGGCAGCTTGTTATTAATAAGGAGGTCTGTACGTACGCATTTTTTCCTTTTACTATATCTATCATTCATTACCTCTTCAGTTATACTATTGGTTCTTACCATGGGTTTGAGGCCCGCTGTGACAATATATCACAAGAATTCCATCGCTTGGGAAGCCTTCAAGGCAACCCCGACTTTGCCGCCAGACGCTGTTTATGGATATAGTATACTAACATTACCCGAACCGAAACGGTAAGTGATATTAGGTATATTTTTGGTATATTCTGTATATGTTTCTCGCTACTACTCTCTGACACCCCTCGCACTCGCTTTCGTACGTCGTCGGTCGTCGAGGAGATGTGTCAGCAGTCGCGACTTTTGACATTTTGAACTCCGCAAAAGCGCGAATCCCGAATCGCGCGTTTCATGCTACGTGCGCTGCCGCTGTGGTCGTCGCATTCTCGGTAATACAGCTGGCATCGAAATTCGAAACTATCTGCCTAAAATAACGTCTTTTCGCGTATTTCCTACAATACATATGCCTAATATCGATTGAGAATTCAATGTTCTTTGAGAAAATGTCGTAAATAGTACGCTTTCTGAAATAATCAATTTTGAATAGGTACGTACAGTAAATTATTGAATTATCGTGCATCGCGAAATTCAAACTGAATTCAACTGGATGCACAAGCTGCGGGTTACGTAAAGAACTAACCCGCCGCCGCCCCGGCTTGCTCCCCGCGTTTGCCTCATTATTACATGACGTCGGAATGAGGTTGGGTGGAGGTGGGATATGTCCTGGAGATGACCACAATTCAATTCAATTCAATTCAATTAAAAAAAAATTGACCATAAAATAATACATATTACTTAGTCAACGTCAATATAATATTAATATTTTTGTATACTACCAAATAGATATCGCATTGCATCGCGCCTATTCGACATCAATATTAGATCGCGGATTAGTACGACAAAAATTCGGGTGAACTTGCGATATTTAATGGCGTTGTCGCATTCTATTGATATGCTAATTAATCAAGTATGTTTCTACGATTTATTTAAATTTAAATTTCAGTGTTATAGTAAGTGCACCTAAAGCAGATATTGTGGGAAAAGTGTTCTCTTGTGACGTCACATCACCAAATACATCCTGTGATTATGTTGATGGCTCCAGCGACATACCATCATTGATAGTAGGTAAGCTATACGATTGGTATGGCAAAGTTAATAATATGTCTCACTCTCGGTGTCGCGTTCGCGGTTGTTATGCAACGAACCTGTCAAAAAGCGTCATCGCAAGTCGAAAGATCGTTGGAAAACTGTATTTGTCAATATGACAATATGACATGGTACAGACACACCACGTTATTTAAACCTTTTAAGCAGAGAATGGTAATCTCCTGGCCGAAAAGCAAAAATATTTGACATTAAAATTAGGGGAAATTAAGTTTTCATCCCCTTGCAATAGAAATTAATTGAAGTCTTGATAGGAACCCACTGTTAAAGTCTTGGTAGGTATTTTTGATTTTTTGTCAACAAGCCACTAGAGAACGGCCAAGGCGGAACGGACGTCACTTCGCTGTCAGTTTGTTTGCATTGTTTATGGCGTAGACAGAGAAATGGTGTTCAATAAAATTGGAGGAGATCGTGGCGCCATCGCTCATTCTCTAGCAAACGTGGTGGCATTGTATAAAATATGTCATCGTCATTATTACTTTATTATGTTACTAGATCCAAATAAGAATGACACCCCCAATTATTGGTTCGGAGCAAACATAGTAGCTGCTGGGAGCAATAAGTTTGTGGTAAGTATGTTGTTCATAATTTAATATATTGAATACACTAACCCTGAAACGCACCAACCAACCTATATTATACAAGATGTACCTATATTATATAGAACTGGCCGAAAGGAGAATGCGCAGCTCCCATCCCATACAAATTTACCCCAGCTCCGGCGCAAAAGTTACCTATCTCAGATTATTGTACATTTATGTGTATCAAGTATCAATATGTGTGATGTCTGCAGTGGCAGTCAAACATAGGGAAAAAATGCTTTGAATATCCTTCTAGGCGCTTATTTTTCATTCGACCATTTTAACAAATATCGAGTAAAATATGTAATAGTGGCTATTGATTCACGAATATGTTAGGCATATTGCCTTGATTTTACTTTCAGGGGCATCATATCGTATCATAAAGGGTATCCAATAATAATAAAATAATATTTTAAATCCGATTATTTTTTTAAGCCTTACAAAGGCAGACATAAAGCTAAAATAGCTTTATTTTTTAGTCGACCAGGACAGTTATAGAGCGAAACAAGTGCAGGCGGTGCAGTAAAAGATACCTATTCTAGGTATTTTAAAAGATCCTAATAGCAAGGCTTGTAGAAAAGATAGGTTCACAAGAGGCGGCCGTTGCCAAACCTACAAGAGAGAGTAAAAGTAAAATCAAATCAATCAATCAATCTACTGAAAGTAAAATCAAATCAATCTTGTTATTATTATTTTACTACCTTATAAGATACGATATGATGCCCCTGAAAGTAAAATCAAATCAATCTTGTTATTATTATTTTACTACCTTATAAGATACGATATGATGCCCCTGAAAGTAAAATCAAATCAATCTTGTTATTATTATTTTACTACCTTATAAGATACGATATGATGCCCCTGAAAGTAAAATCAAGGTATTCGTGAATCAAAAGCCACTATTACATATTTTACTCGATATTTGTTAAAATGGTCGAATGAAAAATAAGCGCCTGGAAGGATATTCAAAGCATTTTTTCCCTATGTTTGACTGCCACTGCAGACATCACACATATTGATACTTGATACACATAAAATGTACAATAATCTGAGATAGGTAACTTTTCCGCCGGAGCTGGGGCTTTTTTGCGCATTCTCCTTTCCAATCTTAGATTTGTTGCACGATGTAATATAAGGATGGTAAAAATAAATATTTTTTCGGGCACACGTTTCCTGTTTATATGGCATGGCAACCTAATAATACTAATTGTAGTATTATATTGACTTGTGATTTCATGATTACTTATTTGTTTTTAACTTCCTAGACCTGCGCGCCCCGCTACTGGACTACCTGGACACTAAAACCTCATGATAAAGAAAAGGGAGAATTTTCCCGATGCTTCATGCATTCAGATAATATTCTTACAGAAATGAAACATTTGAAATACACACCAGTCCATAAAGATAAAGTAAAATATGATTTCCGGAATTCAGGTAAGCTGGCACAGTTGCTATATTTTTTTCAGACATAACATCCATTTACCTGACGCATTTTTTTTTATTATTTATTTATTTAATTACACAATAATTTTAACTTGGTAATTTTAACTTACGTGGCTAAGGTTTAATAATAACAATCACCCCGTTTCCTTACACTGACACTGTACAGAGTGGTCTGAGAATGGGACCTCCATTCAGTAGGGTTCTGTACTCGAAGGGTGCCAAACGGGGCCCTATTCTTAGTCTCCGCCGTCCGTCCGTCCGTCCGTTTTTCCGTCTGTCCATCTCTACGTCAGCGGGCTCTATTGAGATTGTTTATTTAGAATACCTATAAAGTCTTGAATGTTTATCTGTAGCCGCAACAACAAATAATACTAAGGTTGTCCCCATGCAAGAAACGTGTTTTTTTGTACTTTTTCCTGTACAGTCGAGTTCATTAATATATTAGCAAATCCATGGCTTCAAATATAAATGCACATAAATATCTGAACAGATTCACATATGTTTTATTGATGGATTTGCTCATATATTAATAACTCGACTGTCTGATGGTGGTGGAACGAGGAACCCTTCCTTCGTGTGTGAGTGCGACTCACTTTGACCGAATGTTTTTGTTTGCAGAGGGGGCGATGGACTCGTTTGGTTGGAGCTCTGACGCATCCGAACAGCTTTTACTCGTAGGAGGTCCAGCTATGTTCCTCAAAGGTTATTGGAATAATTGATTCAGTAATATCGGTAAATAATAAATAACCATACATTCTATAAAAGTTTTGTGCTATTCTTTCAGCTGGCGGCGTTCTAGTATACACGGACACAAGCCAAGAGCCAAGAGCAATCAAGTCGCCTAAGGAAATCCGTTTTAATTTTGGTGAGTGTTAAATTAGTAAAATTACGATCCCACAGATTTAAAAAAATTGAAGTCGAATTGTTGACATCTAAATTATTGACCATATCTTGGGTAATGATAGTCTAACCTACCAATTTTAGTGAACAACTATCTCAAAAATAATATGGTCACATATAAAAAAAAATTACCCATAGTAACTGATCAGGGTCAAAGTACTAAGGTTTTTGTTATTTGGGACCATTTGTTTATAATTATGTGTACCGGTACTGGTGATGTGATCGGTAATATAATAAAATACACCTGAATAATTTATTTCACAAAAAAATAAATTGTAGATCAGTACCTACTGTGTATTTTACAATTTCAGGTTATAGCTTAGCAAGCGGTAATTATTACGCGGATAGTCCAGATGGACAAGTACCTAAAGGGAAAAGCATGCATGCTTTTGGTTCAACTTACGGAATCGAGGGAGAAGGCAAGGTAACACAATTTAAGTAACCGAGGGATGTTTATCGTCTCTTGAAGCGCGGCCTTCAAAAACCTTTAAAAACCTTTAAATATCCTTAAAAATGGAACAGGGATGGGTTTACTATTAAAAATGAAGTATTTTTATAGTTAAGAGCCAAACCAACCGATAGGTCGATATAAATAGGCTTGTGGCCAAGGTAATCCAATAAATCTAGGAACAAGTCTTAAGTTGAAGCCATACGTACAAAATGGCTTGACATTCTCAGAATTGTATATTTCCAGCAGACATATTTTATAACGTCAATTGTGTGCAAAAAAAGACAGCATTTGATGGCACTTTTACATGACGTCATTCTGTTGTTATTTCATAGAACTCGGGAACAAAAGTTCCGTTTTGACAGTTCATAAAAAGTATCTATTTTGACTTGACATATTATGGATATTCCAACTTGAGTTACTGAATGTTTCATACAAATCAAACAAAAGAAAGTTGTAATACATTTTTATTCTTGTTTAAACGTTGTTAAAACACGCGTCTAATTTCACACGTTTAATTTCAGGTGATATTTATGGATGAATCACAATTCTATCTGGATAAACCAAAAGTGTACGAGCTGGTCTCACCGACTGAAGCTGGATCGAACTTCGGTGCTTGCCTCTTGTCTGCCAATCTGAATCACGACGACTGGACAGACTTGCTTGTCGGAGCACCTCTATACTCTCCACAAGATACTACGATAGACTTCGATGTAGGAGCAGTCTATGTCTATCTGTATGATGCAGCTGAGAAGGTAAGCTTTTAAATTCACGCAATTTTTCAAAATCATCTTCTTCTTTTCATGACGATATGGTTTCATTCGCCTGGTAAGTGGTTTTGATAAACTGTTTCTTATATCCCGTGTCGGACATGAATTTGTTACTATTTCAGTTGTACACAGGGTGACTGTGAAACGTATATTTTAAGGGGTTTCACAGTCACCCTGTATATTATTATTTTAGCACAAAGAACATCTGACCTTTCTGGGATACCTAAAGTGAAAATTCCCTGAAATGACGCATTTTTAGGGTACCGATCCTGAAAAGGAAAAAAAGAACCGTTAAAGAATCACTTCGTTGTCCGTCTGTTTGTCTGTCCGTCTGTCAACCTTCTATATCGCGAACGCGTGGACATATCAAGCTGAAATTTATATCAATTGCTCAGGTCTGTAGTTCCCTATAACTGTGAAAAATCAACTTTCTGTGTCAACGAAATCGAACACTACGACCGTTTATGCTGTAAAATAAAATGAAATAAAATAGTTGGATTTCATAATAGTAATGGCCATGGACCCAAAACCTATGGGGTACTTCCCGTTGGCCTACAATCATGAAATTTGGTACAAAGCAAGGTCTTATAGTTAGTAAAAGTAAAGGGAAAAATCTGAAAAAGGCAATTTTCTGTCTTTCTGCAAAACTATGTTATTTTGTTTACATGGATGACATTATACTTTTTTTTTTTTGTAGAAACCTAATTACACCAGTTACGAGGTAACAATCTCCAATTGTGATCAGAACCCTTGGTGCGCGATTCCTACTCGCACTTGACCGTTTCTTTTATTTTTCTTGTAAGATGGTGCGGAACCCTACGTGTGAGAGTCGATGTTTTACGATTTTTTTGCTAGGTACGATTTACATTTTAGCCCAGTCGTCAGGGACTTTTACCTCGAGATAATTCCGAATCCAACGAAGCTTTAATATTCCGTAGTGCAGTAGTGCAACACTCAATTTACCAAACAAATAAAGCTTGTGCTAACTTGAGGGGGGGCGAAGATCCACATTTTTTGGGTCTCTTTCCAGTTTTTCACGTTTAATTTGAAAGCAAAATACTAAAATTAGTCCAGTAGTTTGACTTTTATTGGGGTCCAAAATACTCCCAAATCAATCAATAGAATCAGTATGGTTACCCATACATTGTTTCTTACAATTATTTACTGTTTTCGAATTAAACGTACAAAACTGGAAATAGTCCCCTAAAGATGCGGTTTTTCGCCCCCCGCCCCCCTCAGTTTAGCACAAGTTTTATTTGTTCGAAAAATTAGGTGTAGTGCTCTCACTACTGAATAGTCACAAACAACATAATTAACCGGTTGACTCGAGCCATTTTTTTTTATTTTTTTTGTAAAAAAAAAATACATTAAAATTAGTTTGACAGTGGGTACCAACGTCAAAAATTAGACATTCATTGACGTCTTGGTCCCACTGTCAAAATAATTTTAATGTCATTTTTTTTATAATTTTAATGTCAATATTGTTCCAAGGACTCTTTTGTCCTTACGCTACCGTGGGTGTGTTTCGTTGAATTTGGAATTTTCTCGATTTACTGAAATCTCTGACGACTGAGGTATTTTTAGTTATCAGCGAATTATAACATTTGGACTAACCATAAATCACTTTATTCAATTGACGACAACATTGAACCCATTAGGTACCCTACTTTTAATTACGCAAAAAAATATTTGCACAAAAACTATCGCTTTTATTTTAGAAACTGATACAAACATGCAAACTCGTGGGTAAGCATTCAGAGGGACGTTTTGGAAGCACCATCATATCAATCGGTGACATGGACAAAGATCAATTGGAAGGCAAGTTACTTTTATGCTTTAGATCGCAATAAATAAACCTTCACTAAGCCATAACTGATAAATACACAATAACACAAAAACACCCAGTTTCCTGGGCGCTGATTAAAGTTAACAGGTTGGTTAAATCAGTGTCGGCCAATCAAGTTCCGTCATTTTAAATAATAGCGGTTCGTGATTTGCTGAAGCTGATTTAACCAACCTGTTAACTTTAATCAGCGCCCAGGAAACCGGGCATAAGAAAAGCATTTCTTTTTGTCTACAGAGATTGTCGTAGCAGCGCCATATGCGGATAATCGGGGTCGGATATACCTGTACTCTGGATCTGATCTCAGTAAAATATCAGACTCCCAACCAGAACCCAAGCAGATAATTCAGTCTGAGCGCGATAGCTTTGGCCTAAGCATGGCTAAGGTGGACATCAACACCTGGGAACATGGTAGTATTATAAAAGTCTAGAATTCTATGATAAATGAAAGTATCGAAGTGATAGCTTGTTACTTGATGCATTTATTTTAAGGCAGTGCTTGTTCACGCTTAGGGCCTGAGCAAATTAACGCAGCTCGCGACCGCGTGGTGGCGCGCGCGGGACTAGAAGCCCCTTGATCTCCGAGCAACACGGTTTTCCGAGTTTTCCGTAGAAAAGGCCGCGTTCCTCCAAGCCCTTGATGCATGAAATTCACACATACATACTACCGTTCTCATTCTTTATTAATTTCGTGCCAACCCCAATTTTTATTTCTATCATCTTCCACTATAGGTAAGAATGGTCCTTTAATAAATTTAAAAACTTAAAAAAATCGATTTCGAGACTATTATTCAATCCTCTCTGCTCGCGTTGAGAATGTCGTCTAAAAACGAGCCTACAACATCTGTGTTCTGGCTGTTTAGTCCACACATATTACACAATATGGACGAATATTGGTCCCTTAAGTCAGTCCACAGTCACAGAAAGGAAACAATACGTTATTTAGTTAACCCTTAATACGTTATGAATGACATTATATAATACTTTTCAGATATTTTCATGTTGTGACCAAACTACTGGACCTATTCCCGATTTTTTTTAATGGGACCAAGCTTATGAGAGTAACCCTTTCAAATAAAAAAATAATATGAAATCGGTTAATAAATAGTACCAGTTTCGATGTAACACACATTAAAAATAATAATGATAAAAAAACGCAACCGCATTGAGAACCCCTCCATTATTTGAAGTCGGCAAAAAAATAGAAGATCATCGGCTATCTGCGTTTATAATCTCTGATAACGCGCGAACGCCTGGGGGCAATTCTCGCCCATTAGAATTGAAAGGGTAGACGTAAAATATTGTCACTTTTGTATCAAATATAGAAGACAATTGGCGTCTACGCTATGAATTCGCATGGGCGAAAATTGGCCTCCTAGCCTAGGGGTCAATGTGAACATGAGTCCGGCTCTACCTACCACTGCGCCCGCGCCCGCGCCCGCGCCCGCCCCCGCGCCCGCGCCCGCGCTTGCGCATTCGTTGTGAGTGAACAAGCACTAGCTAGAGTGTGTGTGACTCACTTTGTCGTTCCATTCAGCATTTTTGAGCGCTTTCAGTTTCAATACTTTCGCTTGAAAACAGTTTCCAAAATATAAATAAAAAAAGTTTTATTGACCAGTATTATCAATTTCAGAGCTGATCGTTGGCGCACCACAAAACAACTCTTTAGCCTTACTAAAGTACATAATCCCTCAAAATGTAACAATATTTGCAAAGTTTCCAGTCGTTGACACAGTAAGTTTTTCAATTCTCTATAACAAGAAATGAATTACCGAAATATATCGGTACCAAAACAAAACGATTGGACGCCTGACCTTTATTTATACGGGAAATGATATTGGTTCCGAGTTTCCTATTTTCCGCAATTTTCCGGATACAGTTCACGGAATAAAAAACGCGGGACTAAGATTCACGCGGTGAAAAATCGCTGTGCGGACGCGCCCTAAGGCTGAGCACGCATTGCGATTAAACGCGAGCGGTTTCAGTTTAGCTGAAAACGCAGAAACGCATGCCAACACGCATTGCGGTTGGCGTTTTGCTTATTTTTTATCAATACCATCATGGATTTCTGGCAAGCAGCGAGTGTTGTGCCCACTGCGCTCGCTCAGTCGGGACTGAAAAACCGCTTGCGCCGGTTAAACGCTGTGCGTGCGCTACCATACTATTACTATGAGACACAAAGAAAATAATCGCACGGTTGCAAACCGCGGTAAAAACGTAGCTAGCTACGGTTTTAAAATCAGTCACTGAAAAACGCCACATATGCGTGCGCTTGTATGGTAAACTTATGTGCGATATTTTTTCGGCGGTTTCAGACTTGCGTTTAAACGCTCGCGTTTAATCGCAGTGCGTGCTAAGCCTAAGGGCTACGTTACGGGAAAACGATGGCACGACTACCTACAAACATGATATTTCTTTCCGCTAGGACTTAATCAGACGTGACAAGTTTTAAAATTGTCGCGTTTTTCGGTACCGTAATTTATAAGGTGGTATTAAAGGGTCGGATATCGCTACGGTTGAATTTTGGTACACATTTTTAAATGTGGTCTATCACTATTTATAGTGGTCGGTCCAATCGGTAACCAACAGGGTATGGCCAAACGATTCGGTCCTTGCACTAGAATAATTTCTAGAACAACAAACGAAAATAAAAACGATGTACTTAGTATATATATATACTCTATGGTATTTATTTTCGTTCGTTGGTACATGAGTCGGATTCGCACTTATTTTGTATATTTTTCACTTATTTTTCCCGTTTACAGACCCTGGATGACACAAACAGATGGAAGGAGTACAAGTTTAAATCCTGCATCGGCTTCAATTTTGCACATGCCATTACCGCAAGCAAGTAAACTTAATTAATTATGCAGGTAGACTGATGCTGGAGGCGTCACAATTGGGAGGAAAACTAACAAATTCTCATGCTAGGTGGCGCATTCGCAACTGTACCTTAAAATGATACGGGAACTGTAAAATTGTATGAAATGAGGGTAAAATGGGTTTGACAACAGTCGTAGTCGAGGGTAAAATGGGTTTGACAACAGTCGTAGTCGAGGGTAAAATGTACGAGCTAAACACTCTGCTTTTCACTTCGATTGAAATTAAACCAAGTAACCTACAGGACCTACAGTTTGACGTGCCATCCAAAACACGGAGCGTCCCCGAATTTACTTAAGGCGAGGTACGAATAATTACAAACCAAGGTCAACGAAGATTGCGGAAGTGAGAAGCAAATATAACTCGGGAACAGGGATAAGTAGGATGCCAATTGTGCGCTCGCGCCTAATCTGAATCAACGTAAGCGACAAAACGGAAAAAAAACATAAAAAATAAGCTATGCCAGGGAATCACATTTCATTCATGAAATCGCTAGTAACATAACAACGATTACCCACATATTTCAATTAATAGAAAAATCATATTTACTACTACTGCGGTATATATTTTTTTTTTTACGTTGCCTATAATGTGTCCCACTGCTGGGCAAAGGAATAATAGGAAAAAATATTGAAAAAAGGGGTTGACTTTGGATTTATTTTCTATCGAGAAAATTTTATCCAAACACGTTTTCCTTCTTTTTATTTATTTATTTATTTATTTACTGGCATCTAATTACAAACAGAGTTTGATGTGATCAAGACACCACTTAAACCACTGAGGTTTGTGTGTGGTGTTATCTACTCCTTATACAGTTTTTATGTTTAAAAATAAGTAATGTAGGTAGGTATAATTCATGTTCAAATAATTATGGCTATATATTCCAGTTTTCGGGTATAGAATGTGCAATTCTCAAGTTAATTCCCTTGTAATTTTGAAATAAAGTAAGTTTTTAGTTTGTATTTAATGTTTGTCTGCGTGAGTGAATCAATGGTTTGCGAAGGTATGTCGTTAATCAAGCGCGGGATCATGTAAGAGCTCGTCCGCTCGCCGTAGGTATTGTTTGCGCGCACAGTAACCAGTTTGTTCCGCGCCATTCGCCTAGTTATTACTGGGTGGTTTATTTTTAAACGATCATTTTTAGAGAAGAATTGTTCTTTAAGCAGACAATAATGAACTTTGTGCGTGATTGGAAGTACTCCACAGTGTTTATATAGTTGGAAATCATCATTCTCATATTTGCTTTTTATTTTCGGTGATACTATTAATTTTAGGATCTTGAAAACCCTAGATTATATAGTCAAATTACATATACTAGAAATTGATTACGATTTGTCGAGTATTTCTTGAAATACACATGATAAAAGCACCCCTAATTTATTCGTGAGGCCCCTTAAGACAAACAAGTTCAAATAGTTCAAATAGTATTTATTCATAAACAATTGTGTGTGAAGTACATTGATTAAAACTAAAAAATCATATAAACGGTATACAATCGGTAAAAATCATATGAACGGTGCAGTTCAATTAGGTAGGTAAACTATTAGGTATCTCTTCGGTACATGGTCAGCACCGGGATTCAAACCTGCATCACCTGCGTGAGAAGCAAGCGTGAGACCCACTAGACCACGGAGAGTGTTCTAGAGTCCACTGTTTTGTTTTGTTTTTCAAAAGTAGTTTATTGACATAAAAACACATAAACACATGCTTCAACAAAAACACAGTGATTGACGAGAAAAACATAACGTATATAAGTTTCCAGGCTCACTTGCCTATAAAAACTATAAAACATGTATTTTGGAACCGTGGCGGGTCTAAGCTAATTAAATAAGTATCGTGTAACGTACATGTAAACTTTGAATAGTTTCATTTTACTGCAGCAAAGAGTCCACTAGAGTCTTCCGAATACTGTTATTTTGGCGAAATTGCCGCCTACATATCGCCTGCTGCTCGCCATCATTTTCGGCCAACGATCAGTGATATCGCTTTTGTATGTATAAGAGGATTATACTAAATTAATCAAGGATTATTTCGTTTCTAGACACTTTTTTTGTATCATGTACGGATTTCTTGTAAAATGGAAACTACCGCGCGAAGGGACACTTTCGAGGGTGCGGGGGCGTGACGCTCGCCTCGGAGGGGGGGAGAGTAGATAATATTCAACTCTCCTCTATAACCTACATATCCTGATAGATAAAAGTTACCCTTTATTTTTGTCAAAATTTTAGGTAATTTTCTTGAACTATAAATAGGGCGGCTTGATAAAATCTGACAGCCCTCTATCAACCTGCACTGTGCCAGCGCGGTGGAGTATGGCTCAAGCTCAATGTTAGCCGTTTCCGGGTGAAATGCCGTATGGGACATCATATCCCAGACATCATATCCCACTTGTAATATCAATGGCACAAGTGGGATAAACTAGTACCAGTTGTACTATCAATATAACTGTTTAATGGTACAACGGTCCAGCGGGGTACTTTCAGCCATTATTTATTTATGATATTAAAATGATGACAGGCTCTATGTTCCTAGATAAATTAAAATTATATTTGATCGAAATGACTCCCTATGACATGTATGAATATTATTATTATTTAAGGTAAATTATAATAGAATTTGACATATTATGTATCCAAATCCTAATCCAATCTAGATCCATAGTGGGAATTATTAATTTTTGTGTATGTTTTGAAATAATGTAATGCAATGTTTTGTAATGTAATGTAATATAATGTAATGCTTTGTGACTATAACTGTAATCTTGCTACACCCAATAGGGTAAAATTACTTTGAACTATTTTTTTATTTTATAATAACACCTATAATACGACATGTAATTTATTGAAATAATCTTGAATACTTGAATAATAACATTGATTAATATTAACTTTTTTCATCTTTTAGAGCTACGAGTGAAAATAACAATTCTCAACATTGCGAATACCATTATGGAAGATAGTAGTGATGGAACTTACACCTACGAGGTAACCATTGGGGTAACAAGTGAAAAACCGAAATGTGATGAAATCAAATTTAGTACGACATCAGCTGAGGTAAGTACAGAAAGCTAGAATATGGATAATAATATAGAAAGGTGTATTCTAACTCCAATATCTTATAAATTAATTTTCTTCAAATATTTATTAACTACATAGATAGCATAGCATTATTCATGAACTCTCGCTCTGTAAACATTATTTTAACTAAAATTATGTTACAGGCTCAATCTTCTTCATATCCAGGAAAGCCTGTGCCCCTCGGTGGGAACATTAATGGGCTAAAACTTACTGTAACTTTATGTTACAGAGAGATTACCTCAAAATCGTATACAAAATGGAAGCTTCCCAAGTAGACAGTCCTGAAGACTCTAATAGTTACGACTTCAACACAACCATCATAAACTTTTTAGATGATCCTGGTACAGAACATAGTCAATGGATCGTCAAAAAGTGCGCAGATGTTGTAAACTGTAATTTCAAATTAAAAACCAGGCTCGAGAGTACGCCGTAAGTTGGTTTGCATTGTATTTGAAAATTGGCTACTAGATAAGGGTCATAGATACTCAACAACAACTCAACATAGATACTCTCTATGAAACCGATTTGATCAGAACAATTTATTTTTTACTTCTCCATTAGCTGATCGCCCGTGTCAATCGTATAGAGGAATGAATGGATGAAATTTAGTTGCTCTGATCAAATCGTGTCATAGTAAAAGATGTTTAGAATGATGTCCTTAAAAAACCCCTTAAAATACGACTACACCATTCTGTTACACCTGTATATGTTAGACCACCCAGTCTTGTAGCCAATTAATATCAAATATCTGAGAACCGAGCTTAGCTCGGCGGTTGGTGGTACAAAACACAATAAAATATCATATTTCATATTCATCGACTGCAATATGTGCTCTGTTTCTAAACAGCTGCAAACGAGAAGCAAATAAGCATTTTGTTTTCCTCATGAGTTTTACGGCCGGTTTCTCGTAAGATTTTAATTTGACGTATCAGTCAACAGCTTGTCAAGCTTTGAGTTTGTAGAAAGCAAATGATTGGAAAAATAGATTGACGGCTGATTTAACCCAGCCCATTCGCTCATTTTCATTCAGTCACTATTTCCCTCTAGCACATAGCTTTGTCTCTACCATTAGGCCAAACGTCAAATTCACGTCGGTCTGTTGAGTTGTTGACATTGACAGTTTGTTGAAAACTTGGAGGAAGGAGGAACAAAGAGTTTCATAGATCTGAGGTTTGAATTGGAGATCTTGATAAACTGTTGACAGTCTGTCAGTTGAATCATCCAGCAACCCAAACTACATTTAAACGGAGTTTGACAATCTGTTGCGAAATTTTGACGTACGAGAAACCGGGCGTTAGTCACAGATATTCCGTTATGAATTTAGATTCGACCTTATTTGATCGTTTTTTTTGTGTGAATTCTTCGAGAACACAGTTTTTGATTGTCATTGAATGCCTTATTTTCATTGTACTAAAGTAAAATTGCCAATCCTATTGAGAAAAGCATGTAAGCATGGTTCTCGGATCCACCAATTAGGGATTATCAAATATCAGTTATAATATAACTACAGTCTAGCCGCTGAGAGAATGCGATCCTGACACATGTCAGTTTGGGAGACAATCCCCTTTGTGGAAGTGAGATAGAGTGAAAAGTAGCGCGGAACAGACAGGGACTTAGATATGTGTAGATCTCTTATTAGAGATAAGCTCGCCTTTGTACACGTTTTCTATATTTTTTATTGTCTTATGTAACTGTTTGTGTGCAATAAAGAAATTATGAATTATGTGTCAGGATCGCATTCTCTCAGCGGCCAAAGTATAACTTTTTTTTTATTTTCGCGCTGAAGAATAATTGTTCTAAACGCGTTGATGTCTTTTACATCAACGTGTTGTCAAGTCACAATTTTGATGTCATTGATTAATTCATTCGTTACAAAACAGTGTAATCTAGAGAGTATTTATTTTTCAGTACCACTACACTGATTCTCGGAAATTTGAACACGTTGTCCGTTACGGTAAAAGTTAGTAACATTGGCGAGGAGCCTGCGTACACCGCATGCGTGTTGCTAGGCACTGGCATTGACACTAAAGTGAGATTAACCGAAGATAACATAAATTGCTATAAGTCAACCATCTACCCAGACTACCCACTTGAATGCAAAATAGATTATGTAGATAACAAAACAACTTGGGTAAGTAGTATTGCCATACTAATAATGACAAATTACAATTCAATAGAAAATACAACCTGTCATAAAAATTCAAAGTGTCAAAAATCCACAATAGTTTCGTCACAGAAAAATACACGGCACAAAGTCCAAATAAGATTTACTCTCGTGCTTGCAAAAGGTCGGTCGTTCTGAAAATTTTTGTATTTATATTATTATTTTATATAATTATTATATTTATTTGTATATATATTTATTTTATTTTATTGTTGAAATAATCAAATTGAGAGTTGGAGAAAAGATTATGAGCAGCAGAAGAGAGATTCTGTATTTATTCAATTCAATTCAAAATATTAATTTCAGATGGCATACATTTTGACATATTATATACATCCATAGGTAGATTTTATTTTATAATTATAAAATAGTTTATGCTTTGAGCTAGATTGATTGCACGTTTTAGTCATGTGGAGTTTGTGGAGGCCGTATTGTGTGTTGGAAATATATTTACGGACATAATGTTATTATATCAGCTGTAAAGCGTACAAGGGGAAATCTCATTTAATTAATTGCTCTCGTGTTATCTAAGCCATGTTTAACTAGAAAACTAAACGCATCACGATCACCCGCCTGTTTTCAGCGGGCGTCCCACCTCATCATCTATCTATCATCTATCTAAATATCATTCACGACTGAGGAACTTTTGTAAATATCGCCACTATATGCCACCCCTTGACAATTGATCGTCCGACATTGAGCCCCATCGGAGCACCAGGGAGTTTGGCAGAGCCTTTTTACAACCTATTTGATTAGAAACCAATGTCAAGTGCTTTTTGAGTTTAATACAAACCGTAACCCCCTATTCCCCCCCCCATCTCGCTCCCTCTCCTCCTCCTCTCCTCTAGGTCCACCGGTTTAAACTATGCGTTGCCCGTCAGCCACGCATAGTATTTGTACTTAAGCATTTCTGGTGGCCATGCGTGGTCTTCATCATCAGTTCCGCATCACAATATTATGCTTACCATGCGTAAATGCACGAGTTATTATGAAAAACACAAAATTCACCATAGGTCTGCCTATAATATTTGCCAATCTGGTGCCAATGGGACCAATTAAATTGGAAGGTAAACCCTGTCAAACAAAAACATAATTTTCCAAATCGGTCCATCCGTCTAGGCGCAATCGGTGTACATACAACATACAAAAATATCCCGACCAATTGTAAACCTCCTCCTTTTGTGAAGTCGGTTAATAAAACCCATTGTTAGGGCCTAAAACTAGATTTTCAATTTTCAAAGTGCTGTGCGAGCGGCGGTGGACCCAAAAATCTATGAAATTTTCGGTCGTTTTTCAGTTTTTGTTCAATATCTCAGTGAAGGAAGGGTCTTACCGCTATAGTCACTATACATCCCTTAAAGGAGACAAAATTTTCTACAATTTTAAACCATGGCGGGCTCTATAATATCCCAACCTGTTGCATGCACGACCCCCTTTTCATGTTTAACTTGACAGACATTTCGATCGTTTTGTTTCATTTATAATAATTATGTTATATATTTTTAGAGTACTGGTGTTATACACTTGGATACGAGTTCTCTTACGAGTAATGACCGCGAAGTAACGTTATATGCGTTGACGAGGGACGATTGCAATAAAGCTGGCAATGGCTTCAATCCAGATACACTGAAAATATCTTTAGAATACAATTATGACGTGGTTACTTTGCAAGGGTAATTATTGAAATATTGTAATAACATTAATTTAATTAATATAAATAAAATGAAAATATGTATGTATGGGCACAAATGTATGGACAGAAAAACTGCTACAAGTGGATAGTAGATTGTTTACCGATTAATAGTATTTTTTGAATACATATGTTTCTTGACGACCTCTTTGGCACAGCGGTTGTGGCTCAGCCTATCATGCGAGAGGTCCCGGTTTCTAATCCAGGCAATAATATAAAACAAAATAAAAACAGGTCTTGGATGTTTACATGTTTGTTATGTCGCTGTTTCTGGTTCCCACGACACAGGGTATCCTCGTATGGGGCCAGAAGCAATGTTTGTGCCTGTGTGTAAATGTTATGTTAAAATGTAAATGTTCTCGGGGAAAGTTGTTCATAATGTGGGTACTACTCCAAAATATGGTCAGCTAATATTGCCAGAACTAAAAAATCTCTTTTTGAATAGATGTGATGAAGACTACTAATTTTAATAGACTCTGGGTTTATGCCCATTCTCATTTTAAGGAAAATACAATCTTTTTTACTTGGATATCTACTAGTCAACGTATATAATATTAATATATGTTATATTTCAGCTACCCAAACCCCAAAGAAGTGGTCCCTATCACTGAATTTGAAATGAATAAGGAAGAAAAAACCTTTTCCCATATTTATACGGTAACCAGAAAAAGTTATTACGGAATGTCAAATAAACTAATTAAGCAATATGGTTTACTTAAAGTACTGAAGAATTTGCTCACTGTGGGTACGATTGTGCATGTGCCACCCGTATGGGAAAAGGCGTGACGCAATCAGGAAAAAGACATGCAGGAAGTTTTGGAATCCTCTGTTTGTTTCGTTTAATTTTTATGTTTTGTAGATAAAAAACCCATCAATTGGCACCAACTGGGCGGAGCTTACTTGCAGTATCGCATTAGAAACGCAGACTTATCTAAAGTATGGCATGGTAATCATAACACAGACAGGAAAAGAAGAATATTTGAAGTGTCCACCGAAACTAAATGAGAAAAACATCGCCACGTGTAATATAGGAAGTCTAAAACCTAATGGGGAAATAAAAATTCTCATACCAGTGACTGTGTTACCCGGAAAACTGAGTAAGTTTTTATACTTTATGCTGTATATACATTATTGAAATATTTATATTATTACATATCGTTAAAAATATTCAGTCCCTTCCCTTAGAGTCATTTATGGCCCAAAAGGTGTTTTGGATGAAACCAGTACCATATTTTATTATGTTGGCAAATCTTAAAAAAAAACACTAAACTTACGTCCTGATTTTTAAACTACCTACATGCCAAATTACAGCTTAATAGGTAAAGTAATTTTGTTTGTCCCAACAAACTTGATGACGTCATAACTGGTCACTCAACCACGTTAGAAACTGTCTCCCGATGGTTTTTTAGTCAGAATAATATGCTTAACAACATACTAAAAAGTACTGGTTTCATCAACAAACCCTTTTTCCGCTACGGGCTACTAGTACTATATGGTGATTTTGTAATAAGTATCTAACGAAAAATATGTGAATCGTATTTTAATTTCACAAACAGGTAAAAACAAACTTACGAAAAATATCACATTCGAATCAGAACTTTCGATATTTGAAGATCGTCACATCATCATTTCTAAGTAAGTTACTTTACTCGTTATTATATATAGGTAATTATAAGTAGATTGTTTTGTTACACAAGGGACGTAAGTGAGCTATTACAGAGCAAGATCCAATCTTGCGCCCGTACGAGCGCAGCTCTCAATGGGTGCTAATATATCGAGTGCACCCGAGATATTTAGAATCTATGGGCCATATTTTCATTAGGACCCCGTGGTCGCGCAACCCGGATCGCGCCACCAACAAAATGTAAACAGTTGTATGGACCATACTTCGTGCCACCAGTGGTGTCCTAACAAAAATCTACTATGATTCAACATGGAATAGTTATCATGATTTTTGACTTAAAATTATCCACCCAACCAACCTTTTAAAAACCCTTTTAATTTAACTTATTCTTATTTGCAGAGTGAAGAGTATCCTTACATATGCGGAAAGCCCCAAGGTCCCTCTGCTAATCTTAATAGCGGCTGTAGGCCTTGGTTTGTGCGTGGTGGCATTGATATGCTTCATTATGTTTAAGGTAATAATTATACACGCTCCATCCTCATTACTTCAGACGATATAATGTCTCCCGAGCATGTACGTTGCATCGCCTGGTCCCTGACACTGCACCCAGCCGTTCAGACCTGGTAGTTCGATCAGTCGATCCCAGGACCCAATGGAAAGAAAATAGGAGGAAAAATCCAACACAACTTATTCATTGATCATAAAGATATATTAGACATAGAGCACTACTATTCAGTGCAATATAAACATCACTGGCTTTTTTACAGCAAGGATTCTTCCAAAGAAAAATCAAAGATAAATTAAAGGTTGAAAAGAGGAAGACTAGAACTCGTAGGCTAACAATATTGTGAGTATTTTAGTCATATTTTAATCTAATAATAATAATAATAATAGTGGCCTGGATTCCGGTAGAGCAATGACAGCTGCACGGTGCAGCTGCAGCATGACATTTGATGCGACGACAACAACAGTATCCATATCTTGCGTTTAGAGTAGTGTAACTCCCGAAATGTAACTTGGCCGTTTGCTGTGTGTGTCTCGCTCTCTCACAAAATTTTGAGATGCCGAAATCTCCATCAAAAACAAGAAAAAGCTATTCTCACGCCTAGCCTTTCAACCAACCGAGATATCTCTAACCGTTTTCGATCGAAATAAATATATACCGAGATCGTTTTCGACTTATTTAGGCGGTATCAAAACCGATATCTCTACTGGGGAGATGATCTCGATAGCGCGAGAATTGGGAGCCAGCGAGCGGGGCAATTCTGGCACCAGCGAGATCATGTCCATGGTCGAAATATCGATTTTGAGATACCGAAATCTCCATCAAAAACAAATAAAAGCTATTCACACGCCTAGCCTTTCAACCAACCGAGATATCTCGACCCGTTTTCAATCGCAATAAATAAAAATCGAGATTGTTTTCGACGGATTTAGGCGGTATCAGAACCGATATCTCGACTGGGGAGCTGATCTCGATAGCGCCTGAATCGCGGCCCTGTCTAAGTTACATTCCGGGAGTTATCTCTTTGTTTAGGCAAGATACCTGCTACTCTAAACGCAGGTAGGGATTGTGCTAGACAGCTGTCTAGCTCAGTACGTTTAGTATGCCACGCTCGAGAAAGGCCCTTGTCTATGCTCAAATGTCATTTTCTCTGTCGAGCCCGAGATGCCTCGACGTGTCTCGCTCTCGAAGCGACGCGGGAGAGGGAGACGGACGACCACATTATAGACAGACACATAGATGGCAAGTACTTGTAAGTGCATCTCTTGACGTCGAGAGAAAGTAAAAAGTGCCATGCTAAGCGTACTATCCCGTAGTTACCCACGGATTAAATTTTACTCCCTTTTGTGACTTTAAGTGACGTGTAGGTATAGTAAGGAAAGAGAAGATTCACTAATACAAAAATCTGTTTATTCCATACAGGGAGTCTTCAGATTCCGGTGATTTTACCCGAATGAATAACTTTAAGTCTGTGTTCGACGAAATTAACATAAACTCCCTAACACCGGAAACCAGAGAAACAAGTACAAGCGCACAAATTAATGAAAGAGAATACTAGCGGGTATGTTCTGGAATAGAATATTTAAAAAATAAGATAGTGCGTAGGTACAACCTAATCTAATTAGCAATGTAACCCATATTGAAAGCCTGTCTTTATAAGCGAATCTACATCCTGTATGAGTATAGTGTTATCTTATCTATCATATTAGTAAAGTATATTTTATGTAGATTTGTAAGATATAAATTAAATTAGGTATCCGTTAAGTTCTATTTACTTCTTTCTCGCAGATAACGGCAATCGTTGTGGAGCAGTCAATATCGTTGAATTTACCATCGTTTTTAAAGAGGCAGCCGCAATCTTCTTTGTCCTTCGCGTTGTTGGGCTCGTTTGCGGACCATTCGGCAAAACCCGCCTCAGCCAGTGTCTGGTCTGCAGGAAAAATATTCCTATGAGTAAATCATATTAACGTTCTAGGAGTAACTAATAAAAATAAACTTTAGTTCGTAAAATATCTTAGGAGCCGTGTGCCGGAGGACCAAAGGGGTATAATTATCTATACCAACGCTTAGGGTGAAGTCACACGAGCGTAATTTTGTGAGTCGTGAGTCGCAGAATTTCGGTCGTATAATTCGGTTTCATACTAAACTACAACTCATTTTGCGACGCCCGTATGAACGAAACAGGAGTTTTGTATGAAACCGAATGCAGCAGAAATTACGCGACCGAAATTCTGCGGCTCACGACTCACAAAATTACGCTCGTCTGGCTTTACCCTTAATGGCGTATATGGTATTCCAGTAACAAAAATGTACGCAAGCTTGCGTTGCGCCAAGCGAGCTTACAATTTCGTGTTCCGTGCCCCGCATCGAAAGCTCAATAGCGCGTATTACGGCCGTGTCACCGATTACGCTTGGGTACCGCCAGCGTACCTTTTGTTTTATAGAGTCTCGATTTTGTATAAAGGACGATGGCCTTACTGACACATCAGAAGCATTAAAAAAAGTATTTAAGTATTAGCATTAGGCTGGCTAGCGGCCCTTTGCCCGTCCGAAGTAAGTAGTAAGGTAAAGGTAAGGTAATCCTCCAATCACGATTGCGTACTCACTGAAGATCGTCCGAAACTCTCTCGGGGTCACCGTAGCATTGCCCAGAGCTCTAAACCCGATGTGGTAGAACCAACTCGCCGTGGAGCCCGGGACGTTCGGCGCTCGCTTGACCAGCGCCCACACCGCTTGCCTCTCCGCCTCCGAATTGATGACAGCCAGGTGGCCACCCTCAGCGTGGCATTCGGCATAGCCCTGGTTCCAGCTCAGCGCCCGTTTCAGCACCTTGTAGCAGCTACCCACGTCGGGTACGAGCTCGTAATCTGAAATCAGACAACTAGATGGTCAGAAGGTCAGATACTGTCAAGTTGGCTGGGGAGCAGCAGAATAGCATCAGACGGCCTGAATAGCCTGCGCTTTGAAAGAGGCGTATGGGTAAAGGACAAATCAGCTGACCGCCCAGCACACAATGTACAGAGATGGATAACAAAGCGCAAGTTGCTCTGAAGTATCGGTAACATAGTAAAAGTTGTTAAGTAAACAAACTTTCCTAACAAAACAAAACAACCCCTTAGAATATAGCTTCACCGTTCTGTTGCACCCTGTTCAATGTATAGAGAAAGAAAACCCACCTTTACCGAAAACTTCGCATTGACTATTGTGATAAGCGTCCTTTGCCTCCACTTTGCAAATAAATGGTAAATGTTTGTAACACGGCAATGTTTTCTCATCTCCTGCCCTTGACACCACGTCGCATCGGTCAATGTCCGTTATTATACCGTCTCTTGTCGGTTGAACTGAAATTACAAGTAAGCAGGTATAACGACCATTTTACACTTTTAATTATACCATGAGTTGCATATTACCTTTTCGACCACAAATACACCATTAGGGGTTAAAGCATTTCCGGCGGCCTAGCCACGCCCCGTAACCAGTCAAATCGTTTCGAATTATCAAGCCAAGTTCACAGTGACCAGTTGAAGGCAAACTTTCGAACGCGAAGGTTGTGTCCTGTCCTGAATTTAAATTTCACTGCATTCTTATCACGAATAGACTGTAGCCGATTTTAAAGTTGTTAGAATATGGTAAAGACATTTATGAGGCGGTCCGTTTATTTATGACTCAACACTGAAGTCTCGCTACTTACAGTCGATCAAAGGAGTGTCCTCGGCCGACTCGTGGGACCCTTCATCGTTGCCGATCCATACAAAATCATTGAGATCAGGGTATTGCTTCATCACTGCATGGATATGCACTAACTCCTTATCTGTGAGTGGAGTCAGTAACTTGGCGCCCTCCACATCACACATTTGCTGTGCTTCCAAATGCGATGCGCTCTCAATATGGAACTTGTAGAAGGCATCTGTGTTGCGTTTGTACACGTAGTCACTGCGGTACTGACGGTCGGATTGCTGGAGGGTGACGCAGATTGATGCTGCGAAACAAGAAACTCAATGCGGATGCGATACTGTGTCCCGACGCGACGGAAAAAGACTTTGTACTATCGTACTTAAACGTGCGCGTCCACCGCATCGGAATAGGAACATACGGAGCGGACTGGTTTTTTGCTTTGTATTCATTTATATGGGCGCAGAAATGCTGATCCTATAAGAAGTACTATTTGATTTGTAGACTGACATAAAATTAGCAATCTAGATTCATATTTATCATTTCCAGCTTCAGCAATGCTCCCTTGATATCACTTTACCTTAAATAAGACGTACACCACATATTGGTGGAATGTGGCCGAAATTAAGCAGTAAGAAGTTGCATTTATAATAATTATATATTTAGTTCTGTGGGAGGTTGTAATACTGTTCTAGCATTTCCTAACTCAGAAGAGGCTAAAACATTGTATAAATTAGTTAGATTTGGTTTAAAGGCTAGGATATAATAAAGACTATTGTTATTGTTGTTAGAATATTTTGTACCTAGACTTACTAGGACGACATGGTCACTGTATGTTATTTTGTGTACCAAGTCCTTTAAATAAAGATTTAAAAAAAACCTTAAATAAAAATTGTTAAGACTTACCCATAAATACCAAGTTTATTAGAACTCTAATGTTCCACATTGCACTCGTATCAGCAAGTTTTTTGTAATACTTATCTATCACCAGTGAACGGTATCACTTATTAAAAATCCTGACACTTCACTGAATGGAATATTCTGTTGATTCTTGCGTTTGCTAAGACAACTTTACTGGGGCCTGCTATCGGTTATAATAACTGCCTAGGTACATACTTACTTAGTTTGTTTACAATGATGTACTCGATCACAGTAAACAGGAGTCGATATCGAAGCAAAACAAAAGTAATCTGTTAATAATGTTAGGTAGGTAGACAATTTAAGCTGAATCTTAGGTCCCGAAGCTGCGTATCTAGACGTAAATACCCACTTAAGCAAATATTTAATGTTCATTTCAGTTCGAGGGCAGCCCAAGCGAAAAGATAAGATTCCTTGAAATAATTTTCTCAATGATAATAGGGTCTTTTTTGTTTGGATTTCCTGGTATGAGCTGTACCGTCTTCACACTTGTATTCACTACATTCATGTATGATCAAATGAAGGAAATGAAATGAAAGTTCTTAATGAATTATGCAGTAGTTTTATTGTTACATCGTGATGTGTCCCCGGAGAGACGTTACAACTCACTACGGCCGATGCTCACACATACCTACCTACATACGGCTACAAAATTACATGTATAGTTTTGGCAGTTCGCAACAATGGTAAAATGCAACTAACTCCGTACATGACAGAAACACGTATCAATTATTATTTACATTAATTTAAGTGTGTCGGAACGAAACTAAATCACAATTCCGCGGAGTTCGCAAACAGACTTAGCTAGACCATAGGAAATGTTGACAGTTAAGTCAAAAGGAGGGGGGGAAATATAGACTGGACCATTTACTTGTTGCAGAATACGTTGCGTTGAAATATGTAAATCTTCAAGTGCAAGCTAGTTAATTGGATTTAGACATTTTTGTTTAGAAGAATTAGACTTCAGGAGACGAGCATATAGGTAAATCATCAAATGTTAATTGACTTTATAGCACAGAGGTTATTTATTAAACTTGATGCTCGAAGATGGCCGAGAATTTTGATAACAATTTATGAACACCAAGCTAATGTTCTGTAACAAGCAAATTGACTACTCAAGTCGGTATATTCATCATATAGCGAACAATAAGTCTTAAAACATTGTCTTGGGAGTTAAAAAGATAATTGATACAGCCATTTGATATCAACATCTAAACATTACATTAACTTAAAACAATTATCAGTGCATAAAAGATCTACTATGTACATTACAAGACGGGCGATGAGAGTAAACAAAGATACTATACGTTAAGAAATCACTCATGTTTTTTACATATTTTTTTGAGTTTTTGTAATTTTCATAATTATTAAAACGTGAGATGTTATTGTACGAACACAAGCGAAGGCAGCTACTTCACTAAAGTATAAACTAAAGTTATCTATCTTACTCTACTATTTACAGTTATAATTATAACTCACTGCATAATGTAAACAAAAGGCATTGAAAGCTTTCGGATGAGCAAACATTACAAATAATAATAATATAAGAGACTTCGCGACTGTTGACTGACCATAGAGTTAAATAGAGTACAAACACGTCATCCTAACAACTAAAGATCACTTGTGTATTAAAATGAACAGTCGTGTACTTAAAACTTAAACATTACGAGATCTCTGAAAGTCTGGAAATACGTAAATGTACAAACAAGAAGCGTGTCTACGTAGTGAGTGCGGTGTACGAACCTCCGTTAATACAATATGCCAATTACAACATCTACAATGTTTTAATTAATTATGTACAAACATCTAAGTTCAAGTTTTCATTTCTTTACGTGTAGCGGGCACTCCATAGTTTAGTTAGCATTTTTTTTTTTAAATCTTAGAATGTAGTTTGATTATGTACAGGTTGAGTGAGACACAGAGCCCTGTGTGTGGGAGTGTGACTCTATTGAACTAACAGTATTGGAGTCTGGTTTGGTGTGTGTTGTGACTGAGCCGCGGGCACTAGCTTCGGCTATGTACAGAGGGAGCGAGCTAGCGGCTCAGCAGTTTGTTTGTACCATGGGACGCGGCCCGCGCGGCCGCCCGCGACTGACCTCCGAATCTCGTGATAACCTCCGACCTCTGCGTCGAGATAACAACTCTTCATGATGCTCGTCTCAATAAAATCACTCGGCTACAGATCAAACGTCGCGGCGCCGTCGTCGAACCGATATTACATTCGTGCGGAGAGGGGTTGCTTACAACGGCTCACTTTTCCAATCACACTAAAGCATAAAACATTAATACTATATAACTTTTTGCCTATTTACAGGTTTAATGTTTTTATCTTTTATATAGTTTTGAACTAGTTTTAAGGCTACGACGTCCGTTGACACGCACTCATGCTCATCCTATGCTATTTATACTATAGTGCTATGGACGTGGTTACACGATATAGTCAACTTTGACGATTGAAAATAGAGTGTTGCTAAATTACCACAATAATATGTTGAGACTAACGATTGAAAAATATTAATTTAATTTGAATCACGCACATTTACACGTCAATATACCTAAAGGTGACTACCCTCAAGCGGGTACGTCTATAAATGCTCGAAATACAGTAAGTATCAATTACATTTACAACATTTGCTATACAATTATCATAGGTCATTTGCAAAAGTGCAAGTTGCAGGACATCACAGCGTTCTCTATGGCAATCTATTTATGGGTCCCACAGAACACTATTATGTTCAGCTTTATATTTAATACCCAGTAAAGATAACCATGAAATATTATATAACCTTCTCGAATTAATATATAATTGCGGATATCCCAACTGGCACTTTCGCCAAACGCTCTCATATCATTATATCTCACTACTGCAATGATAGTACGGGAACGTTACTAATACATTTAAGTAATTTTCAGCAATTTTAGTGCTACACATTATTTAATCCTAGATTCTAGTATCAACTATATTATAAAAATGTTCAGTCGATGTTACATACAATGGTGTTTAGGAGTTAGCTTATTATTATGTTACGTTGGTTGTTAGGGGCTGATTCAGACGTTGTTTTGAATAATGATTTCTTGGCGCACGATGAGGCAAATCGCATACAAATAGCAATATGTAAGCTTGATGCTATAGCTATAATTTATGTCGTATGTGGAGGCCACGAATATAATACATTTGTTCTAAATAAAATGTCAATTATGTAAATTAACAACGTCTAATCCGATCCTTACAAGAACTAAGAGACAGAATATTAAACAAACCTAGTCCATCATATAAAATGATCTACTTACACAACACATACATAATGTAGTGTATTATGTATAATTATTCAATTATATTGCAACATTTATTGCTACTAATGTCCGTACGAAACACAATCAGGCACACAATAAAAACTAACTACGTTAACATCACATATTCACGCGTATATAGACAGTTAAATTGAAACTACACGAAATTATAGTATCAGTTGTAAATCGTAATACATAAAGTATACTAATCCATGTTTAGATAAATACCGATAAGCTCTGTGGCTGTTTCATCTGTCTCATCTCATTCCATGCACAATTTCTGTTTATCTTTTCTTACTGGATTTCTGTCATACATAAGGCTTATCGGGTCTTATTGAAACAGGTCCTAATTCAAGTAACACTACATGCTGAAGCATGCTTCCTCCTTGCTTGTGTCATATTGATATCCGTAGACATTGACTCGCACATCGACCTTACGAATATTCCGTCTTCCCTTCTTCTATCTACGTTACAGACCATTCAGTGACATATTTTCGTTGTATGAATGTGTTGCGTGCGTATACGCATCATTGTCGCTTTATATATCATGGGTCCCGCGCGCCGCGTTCGATTCTTTACCGCTATATTCACATATCACCGAACCACCGAACTAAACTAGCCTACTGACAAGTGCTCGCTAAATCTAAAATAGGCTTGTGGCCTGTCAAGTCAAAATAGATATTTTTTATGAACTGTCAAACGGAACTTTTGTTCCTGAGTTCCATGAAATAACAACAGAATGACGTCATGTAAAAGTGTTATCAAATGCTGTCTTTTTTTTTTTGCACAAAATTTACTTTATAAAATATATCTGCTGGAAATATACAATTCTGAGAATGTCAAGCCATTTTGTACATAATGCTTCAACTTAAGACTTGTTCCTAGATTTATTGGATTACCTTGGCCACAAGCCTATTATATAGGCTCGAATTCGACGGCAATCCACACATGACGACTTTCCGAATCTGTAGATTAATTAACCGGATCCATGTCATCAACATGTAGTGCTTGGCATTGCACGTAGAACTGGAGCCTAATGAGAAAATAGGATAAAAATATTTGGTAAGACAGATCCAACGCCTTGCTTAAAGAATTTCCCTTTTAACATTCCTAGTCTTATTATCGCAATGAGGTATGGTGCGGTTTTTTACATAGTTTCCTAATCGTAATAACACGCCAAGCTAGGCTATACATATATTATAAATCTTGAAAAATGGTTGGCGTTTCATTTTCGATGGACATCTAAAAGCAAAACAACTGAATCCCACGATCAATCCTATTTTCATTTACTTTACAGTCTTCATGTAGAACGAGACCAAACAACCTAATTTGCTGACTGACAAAAAAAACCTACAGTATTTTGATAACGCATTAATTAATTATTTGAATTAACTAAGAGCTAATATTTTGTAATTATTTTGTAAAGTCGATTCTCTGGCTATCTCTTCAATCACCGCCAGTCAGCAGTCCAGTTTCAAACTAAATTCAGCCTTTACGCCTTAAAAAATAAACCTTACGGTACAGCACAAAATCGTTGTACCAGAAATGTTGCATTTCCTAAGTAACTGCAGCTTCGCCTTACGAGCTTATCCATATTCTGGTGCAAGAATTCCATGCTCATAATACAGCAAGCACCAATCTCCTCGAATATCCCGAACGCAGAGCGACAACCTTCATGGCCACGTGACAGGTCACGAGGCAAACCGTGGCTCTACTCACGATGCAATCTGTCTCGCGATTTGTTGCTGCAACTTGTATTTCTCTCTCTGTCTATTTTCCTGTTCTGTCCTTCTCTAGCGGTTGCAAGGCAACCTGCCTTCTATGTGTTGCAGCGACAGATTGCATCGTGAGTAGAGCCCATAAGTGTTGTCAGAAGCGTCTGTCCCGATCCAGATAGTTCAAGAAGTGTGGCGTGCGGAGCGCTAGAGTGGTGCGAGTGGGCGGACGCACTAGCTGGCGCGTCGTTTGTCGGCCGCGCGCCGCCCCTCGCGTCATTCCCACTGGTGCGGCGACGGCGGCAGCTCCGACGGGTGCGCCACGGTAGAGCTGCAACGTCATAGCACCCGCAGTCGTTAGCTCAGCTGACAGAGGGCTTCGAACCCCACACCCACGCCACATTGCAATTTGATCGGCTCTGTTGCGAAACAGTCCGGTAAATGAATCCATATAACAAACAATCATGCAAATCAATATCTTTATTGCGGGTAATTCTGAGTGGAATCGAAAATACTAGACTCGAATAAGAAAATAGTACTACGGATAATAAAAGAGAAAAGGCATGGCAAACTGCATCACAATTCATACTTCTAAAATGTATTTAGCTACGGCAGTAATTGCGTATGACTGACTACGACAGTATAATTCACCACAACCATTGCTTGGCACCGTGCGTTCAGTTCTACTCATGCACTAACATACTCTGACCGATTAACCTGAACTGTATGGTCGTGTTTTTTGCCTTTTATAGTGACGGGATGTATTCTTAAAAATAGTGTAGTAGTACTACCACTGACCACGTTGGCAGATAAAACACGATCCATACAAGATCACAGTTTGTATAAATACTCTTAGACATTCGTAGTAATTACTGAATTTGGTACTACATGACACCATTCTACACTTCTAATATCTTTGTAGTGATGCTTAATTGTGTGACATACTATCTTCGTAATGCATTTATCTCTAAACTGTGATCACTGTGTGACTACTTAGTAAATGAACCAATACTATAGTAGAAAACAATGTAACCAGGAAACTACGCATGCATCGCAACCACACCAATGACAAACGATCACCGGAGCGGCGGGACCAGTACACGATCAACCCTTTTGAAATTACAAGATAGGAGACGCTCGCCAAGACAATGACTCCGCGAGTTGAACTATGCGTAAGTTTAAATAACCTAGAACATAATTGGCAGATTCGATCTTATACAAACTGAGGCGCAACAGTTGTTTTTGATAGCCTGCACTGATGTTCTAAAGGCGAATAGTGGAGCTAGTCACCTACCGAGTGATCCACTAGTTACAGATAGTCTGTGGTTATCTCAGAGAAGAGAACAATTTAAAAACGCGCGAGCTGTGCAAACAGACCGATGAATGTAACTTGCTATTTGATTATACTTATTGATTTAATAAGTGCTTAGTGAGAGGCAACGCACTCGTCGCGCTGTGTTGGCAACATGTTTAGTCAGTAGGGTCGGCAACGTTGCTTGTGATGGCGAGCGTCTTCGTAACACAGAGGTTAGAGCGTGCGAGAGCGGGAGGGCCTTACTGAGAGTTCGCGTTGCACTACGCAGCGCACATAAATATCACGGGCGTTAGCAGTAGTATTTTTGCCGCCGTCTTGAAAGGGGAACAAACTTTGTCTTTCGAACTCGGCCTAGAGCTGTCACAGAAACACAGAAAAAGCAGGATGTTATTCACTACGTCTTGGAGTCAAAGTAGCGGTGCTAAGTGAAAGCGCTACGGTAAGAGAAGCGTTCGGCATGGGCCACCATTTCAAGAGGGTTGATGGCTTTGAATACAAACGGCGGCAGTACTGAGCCGCATCGTGTAGTAGTGACAACTGACAACAGACAGCTAGCTATCGCTCGGAAGTGTGATGATGAAATCCATGCATGACTCGGCGGGCAAACAAAACCCGTGCTCGGTTCAACAGTGAGTTACTGTACAAGAGAAGGCACAAAGAGTTACCTACGACACAAAGCTACGTATGTAGGCGAGGGGAGGACAGGGTTGGGATATCGACTCAAGGCTTTGCGACCACCGAATTTGTATCACCATTTTGTTTAATTTTAGTTCAAGAGATGGATGTGGTATGAATCATTAATGGTATGTCGAATGTACAATGATGCCGTGCCACAGACGTGCACAGAGTAACAGATCGCACCGTGCCACACCTAGTTGTGATGATTGCTCAATCTTTTTTATTATCTCTTTCCTTCAAAACACGGTAACATGTCGACAACACATCACCGTAAACGTTAGTGATTGGTGTTGGCGTGACGTTCCCGCTCGGGCTAAGGGCGTGGCGGTTGGGTGCGGGTGGTCGCTATAGCATTACTGTACGTATCGCAAGTAAATCACCTAGTGTCGGTTGGCGGTTGGCGGTTGGTGGCGGTTGGCGGTTGGTTGCGGGCGGCCGCTTACCTTGCGAAGGACTTGAACGCAGCCGACTGCGGGTTGATGCAGAGCGGCACGCGCGACGTCTGCAGCTGCTCCGCTATGAACTTGTGGATCTCCTCTGGAATGGTCGCAGACGGGCGCGCGTTAGTTCTGTTAGGTGGGCGGCGGGACAAACAGGCCGGGGCGATACCCGAGGGCTGATATATCAACAATCTGCGCTGGAATGCAGTAATCTTATTGGCCATGTATCGACTATACACTCCTGGCGTCACTTTAGATATGCATCATCTGGCTCTTAGAGTATATTTTTTAGACAACTAAAGGTAAAATTAAGGTTATTATAGGTAAAATAAAGTTCACTATGGAGTAATCTATTGAAAATGTTTGCAATGGTGAACCTGGGGCCGGATTCTGCAAGCGAATCACATGTCAAGTTCAGGTAAAAAAAATATTCACCATGAAATCATACAGATACGTCAATATAATATTAATATTTTTTGTATACTACCGCCCGTTCGGAAGTTGTGGGCTTAGGGATGGAGCAAAGAGTCAGTGGCTATAGCGGGAGCGCGAAATTCCGGTTTGTTTTGTGGCACTTCTCGGCGCGGTCGACAAGCCAAAACCGGGGTTTTGAGCCCTCGCCGCTAACGATTCGCTTGCAGAATCACGTATCGGATTTGAATCGCCGACATTGCGCCCGCATCGGCCGCCGCGTACCTTTGACCTGGTGCACAGTCGCGAGCTTGCGCTCCCAGCCGTCGTGGAAGGCGTGCGGCGCGGCCGGCTCCAGGTCGGGCGAGTAGTGGCGCGCCGCCGGCGGGGCGCTGTAGCAGCACTTGCACATGCACGAGTGGTAGCGCAGCCGGCCCTCCTCGAGGTAGGGGTGCGCGAGCGCGTCCGCCACCGAGATGCGCTTCGCCGGGTCGAACACGAGCATCTGCAACGGACACACGCTGTTTTACTGCTCTGCTAGTCCAAATATCAATTCAATTCACAATTCACAATTCTTTATTGCACACAATCATTTAAACAGTTACATTAAAAGAAAACACATGTACAAAGGCGAGCTTATCTCTAAAAAGAGACTTTTTGGAAACTGTCGAAACGACCTAATCTAACTTAGTGACGTCATCATTAAACGCAGACTTTTTAAACACACAACTGGCGTTATAAACTACCTGCAACGGCTAGAAATAAAGAATCCTGATTTTGTGAAACCATTTTGTACATAATGTTTCAATTTCAAACATGGATTTATCTGAGAGCGCGGCGCGCGGCGCAGCATGTGGGCGCGGCATGTAGCGGCATGTGAGTGAGTGTACCTGCGCGAGCAGATGCACGGCCTCGTGGGTGGCGTGCACGGAGAGCGTGTAGAGCGCGGCGAGCGCGGGCGGGCGCGGCGCGCGGCGCAACATGTGGGCGCGCGCGCCGCCGCACGCGTGCCGCATGTCCTCCAGCGACGGCGTGCCCAGTAGCTCC
>OY735257.1:10125357-10269386 GCA_963457715.1 Argyresthia albistria | reverse complement strand
GAGAAGGTTCCCAGGCTTGATGTCGCGGTGGAGGATGCGCGCCGAGTGAAGGTATTTGAGACCTGGAATTTGCAAAATGGGGATTGTTTCATTATTTTAATAAAATAAAGCCTGTCACGTAAAATGGAGTTTTAAAATGTGGGCACAACTGTTCCTGTGCCACCCCGCATGGGAAATGGCACGCCGTGACGCTTTACTAAAAACAATTGTGACAAAATTCGCAATGGAAGACCATTTAAAATTTTAAATATGGAGATTCAATTGTTTTCATAGACAGAACAGGCACAAACTAGAAACAACATCATTGGTACTGTTTTACCAAACAATTCTGACGGTTGCCTGTTCAAGGTGGATCATGGTAGAAATCTGGAATTCAGTTACGTCTGGTGGCTGGAAATGTAGATGCGACCGGTAAATCGTTTTGCTATCAAGTAGACTATGTGATGCTAGTCCGAATGAGTTATTTCTAATATATATTCTCGGGGTTCAATGTGAAGGTCGCACGAGTTTCTCATCTGGCCGCGCAATAAACATAGGGAGGGAGGCAATATTTCATAGTGGTACAAGGGTCCCTTTGAAATATGAATGTTTCGCAAGCTTCACGGTCAGATTTCCTGATAATAAATATTGGATGCGAAGTGTGTTCCATGAGTCGTAAAGGGCAGCTCTTCAAATATCTTACGATCTATTACCTGTCTATGGCTTCTCAGAAGATCTTACGACGATCTTATACTTTGTTCCGACCCTGGTAAAGGTATATTATATTGTCAATTACTGCCCATGTCTATTAACTTCAAGACGGATCCGCTCGGTCAAGCTATTCGTATAAAATCCAAAGTAATCAATATTTTGAACCTATTAATTTAACGTAACACAAGATAAAATTGATATCGTTGCGTGAGACGTGTGACTATGTAGAATTTACGAGTACACAGACATCATCTTGTCAGTTCCAGACTTCCAATTCCAGTCGAGAAAGGAGTCCATTTTCCTTATGAATTTACATACACATATATCAGTCTGTATTTCCAGTGTTCTTTTGTACATCTGCCAAACCTTTACACATTGTTCTCACTTCTTTGTCCTCACAACGCTTAAGACTGCGTTGCTGCGTACGAGAAATCGATTACCCAATACATATTTGCGCCACCACATCTCATAATAAATACATGGTGTGTTAATGAGCACACGTCCAGGCAAAGAGTTTAATTTCCCAGCGGGTGTTATGTGCAGTTTTCACTCCGAAGCAGCGCAACACACAATAACCTCCACACAGCAACACATGCCACTTGTCATCCTTACGGGGATAGATAAAAGGGGCACATTGCATTCAACTTCAAAAGACGACCGTGCCAGTGCGAATACGGTATCACTTTGAGGAGATTAGGTTGACGTGGCATCAAGCCAGACGAGCGTAATTTTGTTAGTCGCAAGTCGCAGAATTTCGGTCGCGTAATTCGGTTTCATACTAAACTACAACTCATTTTGCGACGCCCGCCCGTATGAACGAAACAGGAGTTTTGTATTGAACCGAATGCAGTAGAAATTACGCGACCGAAATTCTGCGACTCACGACTCACAAAATTACGCTCGTCGGCTTCACCCTAAAGGGAGGCATTAACGTCGTATTAAGTTCCCGTGTACCTATTATACCTGTTTACTTATCTACGTAAAGGCAGGTACAAAGATTATAATAATTATTGAATATGACAGAATTAGGATGGAATTCGATCTATACAGTAACACAAACACTGAAAGTGAACGCCTGGCTGAAGTAAACAAGAACTTGCCGAGGTCAAAACTAGAGCAACTTCAATTGAGAATATTGATTAGAGTCCTTTGCTTTAGGAAAAAGAAGAGCTCTTCATTTTTAGTGGACGATTGAGTAACTTATTCAAACAGTATTCCCGTTTAGCCGTCGACGAAGTAAAACTTTTGTAAACTTTATGAGCACCGACGCAGGGTAATTACGATTAATTTTCCTCGCTTACTTCATAAATACCGTGGCCGTAGTTCGGGCTCTCTGGTAAATAAATATCACGTCAGCGAGAAAGGAAGACAGTGCGCTTTAATTAAATAGAATTAATACTACACGTAGCTATTTTTTGACGTGACAACGTCTTATAAATTGGTTTGCCGGGTGACACTTCAAGAAACTGCGTTACGCTCCGCTCACGTTATGCGCTCACAATGAGAGCGAGTGAGAGGCACGCGTCCCTTCCACTCGGGCATGGTTAGCCCGCCTAAGAGCGAGAGAGACAGACATAAAACTATCTGACGCAGGCGCTTAGACATGATAACCCAGTAAATATAATTCTTTGTATAAATAAATGTTTTAAATTGTTAGGTACTATTATTTCATCCTTCTTCCTACTATACGAATGAATATTCACATTAATAGTACATTACTTCAGAGGGAAGAAAGTGACAGTTCCATACCGAGATTATGGCATTTGCGCCACGAGCTTGCGAGGGGCGCAAACCATTTGAGATATGGAACTGTACTTTATCCTGAGGTATGTATAGTGCTTTTTATTACACCTACGAGGAAAATTATAGACATAAATGCATAGAAATCTGCAGTACTTATGAAAATTTCATACGTTGGCAAAAGGAAAAGAAAACGACTTCATTTTCTGAAAATGTATTGCTCGAAGTTTTTGCGAAAATGCGCGGGCTTTTCCTTTTTTTATTCGCCCGTTTCTGGAGTAGGCTAAGATCATAAGGTCATGCAGCCACTTCTTCCGTGATTCCGCGCGTTTTATATACAAAAATAATTTCGTTTAATTTTCTGTATGCACCAAGGAGGTTGGTAACTGGTAAAAAAAAAACTGTATGTGGCCAGTAATAATTTACTTGAAATTTAATTAATAGACAGTTAAAGTCTCTTTGCAGTATGACTGCTGACAAATAAAAATAAAAAAAACCGGGTATGTAATGGAATTTCATACATACTTCCCACCCTTGGGTCGGAAGGATTTTCATACAAACTTCCATACCTTGGGATGAAAGGATTTGAAGGGCGGGATAAAGGCGTTTCTTCCCTCTAATTGGTATAATTAGTATGTATTTTCAGAGCAGGTGTGATAAAATAGTACATTACTTCAGAGGGAAGAAAGTGACAGTTCCATACCGAGATTATGGCATTTGCGCCACGAGCTTGCGAGGGGCGCAAACCATTTGAGGTATGGAACTGTACTTTATCCTGAGGTATGTATAGTGCTTTTTATTACACCTACGAGGAAAATTATAGACATAAATGCATAGAAATCTGCAGTACTTATGAAAATTTCATACGTTGGCAAAAGGAAAAGAAAACGACTTCATTTTCTGAAAATGTATTGCTCGAAGTTTTTGCGAAAAAGCGCGGGCTTTTCCTTTTTTTATTCGCCCGTTTCTGGAGTAGGCTAAGATCATAAGGTCATGCAGCCACTTCTTCCGTGATGCCGCGCGTTTTATATACAAAAATAATTTCGTTTTTAATCTTCTGTATGCACCAATGAGGTTGGTAACTGGTAAAAAAAAAACTGTGGCCAGTAACAATTTAATTGAAATTTAATTAGTAGACAGTTAAAGTCTCTTTGCAGTATGACTGCTGACTGACAAATAAAAAAAAAAAACCGGGTATGTAATGGAATTTCATACATACTTCCCACCCTTGGGTCGGAAGGATTTTCATACAAACTTCCATACCTTGGGATGAAAGGATTTGAAGGGCGGGATAAAGGCGTTTCTTCCCTCTAATTGGTATAATTAGTATGTATTTTCAGAGCAGGTGTGATAAAAAATTATTTTACCACTCAAAGTCGTTGTCACGTAAAACTTTCGCCCGTATACCGACTTTACAGGCAACCAATTATTTTAATATTACACACTTTAGAAATATTCCTTAAGTTTACATACGAGAAATTCTTAGTAATATTATAAATATTCCTGATAGTGACTAATCGCCGCACGTTAACTAAATAAAACCTCCCTCATCATTTAGTCCAACTGCAAGCATCAACATTTACAGCACAGTCCCATAAATCATGCATCTCGATCATCCTATAGTTTCAAAACGCCGTTCATCAAGCCTACAATTCCGAAGCAGATTGGTGTGCTTGGACGAAGCAGGTATTGTAAGTCAAGTGGGCAAGTCCATTACCGGCGACGACGGCGAGGGTCGTCGCCCGGCGCGTGCGCAGCCGACCGCGACGCCTACTAATCCTTGCTCCTGCCCCGCTGGCCTGGCTTGGAGGACAATGCACTGCTGAATATGCCTGCTCATTATCATTATCATGGACATTGGAGATGAGTTTAGATGCGGTCTCTGGGTTTGATGGTGTCATTACGCAACCGTGTCGTCGGACGTATTAACTTAGATAACTTTAGTCTGAGTATATCTGCTGCTTTACTTCAATTTAAAGGTCTTCTTTTCTCCGGGTTATAATCTAGTAAAATATATCTTTGCTGCAGTAGTGCTTAACTATCGAATCGTAATTAACTCGGTTTAAAGTAAAGTAAAGTATTATTTATTTGTATAAATATAAGTTTACATCATTTCTAAACGGAACGGAATTAAATATGTACAACCGGATTCATTACGAAGAAGCCTTTTTCAAGAAGTTGCGATATAAGCCCTCTATGTAAAAGATAAATTTTATTATAAGTACCTTTGTAAAGTTGCAGATGAATCTATCACTTGAGCTTATCGAAACTTCTTAAATAGGCCATTGGTATGCAGGTCACAGACACCTTAAACCTTATGTCGATCATTTTGCGACAGGAATGCAAAAGTTATAGGATACATAAGCAAATACTACACGGTAAGGTCTACTAAAACCGACAAGCTACATGTATCTACAGCCGTCGCCCACGCTCAAGGAATGCAATTCGATTCGATCGTCACGTTTTGATGAACAGCAAGTAATTATAAACCGTTGGAAGGGCCACTACATCCAGTATCCTGACTGTTTTATTTTTTGCAAGACACCTTCATCTTCGCTTTTGACCTTTATATGAGAGTTATTCAGAGCGGATGCGACGCTGTTCATTAAAACACAGAAGCTGGAAACTTTAATCTAACGCGAAGGATTCTAGACTACACTTTCGAAAATAAATTCCTTTGACTTTGGGAGTCCCGTCAGTCTGTCGAAAAGTTTTTATGCAAAATGCCCATTTTCAAGTGGTGGTGAACTGTAGAACGCTTTATTTTCCTGTTTGGATCATTAGCCCTGGTTTGAGATTAAATAGTAGTTATACATTTTTGTATTCTCAGCCACATTATCGTCTTCCGTGTTTAGCGCGTTAGGCAGTAAAATAATCTTTCTCGGAGTCCGTGGCGATGAAGAGACAGGGCACAGTTAGCCAGTTCACACCTCTATGTAGGCTCAAGCACTGTTATGTTGCGTTACATCGCACAAACAAGGGAGCCAGCTCCGAGAAAACATTCCCGGGAGATCGGAGACGCGCTTGACAAAGGCAGTTTTCGGCGGACGTGACCTGCGGCTTCCTCAGGCGGATTCGTAAAAGGGATGCTTAAAATAGCTCGAGAAATAGTCTTTCTGAATGTAAATACTCAGAAAAAGAGAGTTTAAAGGAAAAGTGAGAAATAAACATCAGTGCTCTGCTCAAGATTATAGTAGATAAAAAAGCATCTTCTCCAGAACAGTCTCTTGAAAATCTATAGTTAGTTCGGATGGCAACCTTAAAGCGCGTTGACGTTTACCGCCGGGGCTGCTGAAAAATTATGGCGGCTGGTATCGAATGTGCAAGAGTTCTTACACTTACCTACATAATGACACCTTCGTTAGCCTGAATATTTTAGATTGTTTTACTATCTAACATAAAATTTCATACGGTGACCAATATCATTCACCTTCACAGCATTCCGTCGGTCAGATGCTTCCGCCATACCAGCCAGGTAGATCGAATTGATCCGAATTCCTCAGAGCGTTTTGCCTCGTAAAGGTGCTTCTCATACGGGCGTGGTATGCTCGTGGCTTGTGCTCACTGCTCAGAGCTCACTGGGCGGGGTCGCGCGGCGCCTCCCACGGTGGCAGATGCACTGGACATGCTTTCACAATTAACGCCCGACAGACTTCTTTAGAGGGTGTAGTCAATGGCCAGCTGATCGATCGGACTTGTCCGATATCTTGTTGAAGAAATATGTACCGACAGTAACAGTAAATCAAAGCGTGGCAAGAATGGTAAGGCCCCCTGTCCTGTAATATTTTGTTCGTTGGGAGATTTGACAAAATTCTGCAACGCATTAATTAAAAACCGAACAAATATAATATTGGATTTATATGTCTCATCTCGACGTGAGAACCCTGGATTTGCTCTCCTTTTGTAGTTAATGATACTAATTAGAATGTTCTTACATGTGTAGCGGGCGAACTCTCCAGTATCCATAAAAGCTTATTAAAGCTTTCAACAGGTGTGAAATACGAAGTTAAACTTGGTTACAAAACAATGCATCTTTGGCCAGGCCACCTTGCTTCGATAAGGATTTTTCTCAACATAATAAAATAAAATATATCAACTTCATCTCTCAGGAATTTCACGATATTACATAATGCGTCATGCAGCGTCCAAGTGTCCAGCAACGATTTAAGAGCTCACGATGCAGACATGTAAGGATTTCGGGGTGCATATCTCAAGATTACACCCGTCATTGGCATCTCGTTTCGTTAATCCCCAAACACATAGAGGTCTACCGAGAGGAGGAGTGATTTATTTGTTCGCTCATTTCCAATCATTGAGGAAGCCGCTGGATTTTGTTAAAAAGCAATGTGTCGGTTCAGCTACGGAAAGCTTGCCGCTGTCGCCGACATGTCCCGGAGTAAATTCCATTAGGGAGGAGCGAGGCGCGACTCCGGCAGGATGCCGCTTTCCACTTAGCGATTTTTCCACCACCGGACGCATCCTTCTTTCCCCCTACCACCCACTCCTGATTGTCAATTAGACGTCATTTGTTTCACGTCCCGACACACGCCTTCCGGTTCCCTGTATTGTACTAATAACTGATAATTTTGTGCGGCTAGTCCGCACTGTCATTGCGAGTCAAAGCAACCGTCTAATTAATCTAATTACCTACTTGCGATTCCGATGAGTTGATGGAAGGTGGGCAAGTCGCCTTTCTCCCTTGGCGATGGCGTTCCGGCGAAGTTCGATATGATTAAGGTAAATCCGTGCCTCAAGTTACAAGGTTCTCGGTGGACGTGATTTCCTCGAGGAAAAGATAGCACACATAAATTCTCGGGCGGGCATGGAGCGCGGATCCGGTGCGCATTTCCATAATTCTGCTCGTTATTGCGCGGCGCCGCCGCCGACGTGCGAGGCTGGGCGGCGGCGTCGACGGCGACGGCGCGCCTGCTCGCGTTTGCTCGCAATTTTCGATACAGAGCTATCTGTTCAACCGCATCGGATGTCTCTGCGTTCACGATAGGGGCACATTTCTATAAATTGGTGTTAGTTTAGTATCGATACGCGACATGTTCTTCTGATGCTGTCGTTCTTGGTACAAAGAAACAGAACTTTATCCTCGTGAGACCAACAGAAAAACTTTTTTCAACACACCACCTCGCATTTCCTAAATCCTGTTTTTTAGGGTTCCGTACCCGAAGGGTGCCAAACGGGACCCTATTACTGAGACTTCGCTGTCCGTCCGTCCGTCCGTCCGTCCGTCCGCCCATCCGTCTGTCACCAGGCTGTATCTCATGAACCGTGGTAGCTAGACAGTTGAAATTTTCACAGATGATGTATTTCTGTTGCCGCTATAACAACAAATACTAAAAATCAAAAGAAATTTAATATTAAGGGGGGCTCCCATACAACAAACGTGATTTTTTTGCTCATTTTTGCTCGATATTGATAATGGTAACAGGTAGACGCTTAAAATGTTCACAATATATTGAGTATATTATTTACTTAAAAAATAAATAATTAAATTAAAATTAAATTAATATTTAGGGGGGGCTCCCATACATTTTTTTTGCGGTTTTTTATAGATAATGGCACGGAACCCTTCGTGCGCGAGTCCGACTCGCACTTGGCCGGTTATTCTTTTATGGTATGACTTAAGGATCTGTTACACTGCGCCCTAATTAGGGCCCTAATAGGGTCAGGCAGAAAGTGCACTCATTCAGGGCAATGTAATAGCCCTTTTACGTTACTGACCCGTAACAAAGGGGACGAAACCGCAAACCATATCCAGCACGACGCCTTATAAATAAACCTTAGGCAGGGCAGGTTGGCTTTCGGCTGCGGTGGATCGGCTCAATGGCACCATGTCGGTATACATGATTAATGCTGACCGAACGCTGGCCCGCCGGAGCAGCATCGAGTGTGGAGCGCCTTATTAGCATACATGCCGTGCACGAGTGCCCTTAAATAGACCAAGTCCGTGGTGTTCAGCGTGACCATTTGTCAAGTCTAGATCTCACATAAAATAGGAATCGTGCTTTATCTGCCTTTCATGTCCACTATACTTGGGCAGGTTTGGAATTATTCTTCCTCTTTTTTGACAACCGAAGTGAAGAGTGGGATGGTAACGTGTTAGATAATTAAGAAATAGAAAACCCGGCCCGTCACAGGAAACCGTCACAGGCAATGTCTCTGCAGAATTTTTACAATATTTCAATATCCGATTAAGCTACTCTACATTACTACACATTTACTGCCGCTGGTCCTCTAAGATATTGGATTTATAACAGCGATTCGACATTTACTTGCAAATTTTCTCACTTTCTCCATTCGGGAGAGTTTCTCCTCCATTGTCTGAGCGATTCAAGATGAATTAGACATCAGTTGGCACAAGGGGCAATGTGCCCCGTTCTACCGTCGAACAGAATTATTCACAAAACCGAAAGGGGCAGCAGAGGGCCTTACAAATAATACCCTGGTTAAAGTGAGGGGCTCTTCAATTGTAAAATTGGGACAATAGGCGGCTTGTGTAAATGGCGAAGTTTACATTGGGTGATAAATATTAACTTTACCACCTAACGAAATCACTTTATCTCACTTTATGAAAATTTTATCTATGTCGTTCTTCCGCATGCGATCGTACATCGCTTGCCCACGGCAAATTACTAAAGAAGACATTAGAGAGTGACGCTAAATTAAAAATTCAAATATGTCTCCTGCCGACTGAGTAGGTATCCAGCACAGGGCGGCGCAACTGTACCGTTTTAATTAAACACAGCGGTTCTAGCTCGGATCGGACTAACGATCGCATTTTTCTGCGACACTCTTTCCAAGTTGTCTTTTCTTCGGGCGATTGATGGGCACGAATTAATAATGTTAATCGGGCATAAGGGTAGTATAGAATCTGTGGACAAATTTAACGTCAAGGGAAACCGAACGAATATATTCGAACAATTGTATTTTGGGTCTCAGGAATCCCAGTAATGGAAGTACTAAAATTCAACAGACGTTTGATTTTACTTTGTACATGTCTTGTATTTAAATTCGCACTCTTATTTCGTACTCTTATTTAATATTACGCAGGTATCTATTTAGTATGTGCCGTAACTCGTGATGTGAAAAAAAGCCCTCAGGTCTTGGATGTTTACATGTTTGTGATGTCGCTGTTTCTGGTTCCCACGACACAGGGTATCCTAGTGTGGGGCCAGAAGCAATGTATGTGCCTGATGTAAATGTTTATGTTTATGTGTTATGTCGTATATAGTATGGTCGTAAAATGCTAACGCCATATTGTTATATTTATAACCGACTTCCAAAAGGAGGAGGTTTACAATTCGTCCGGATGTTTGTTTTTTTTTTTTTTTTTTTTTATTTTTTTTTTTTATGTATGTGCCTCGATAGCGCCTAAACTGATGGACCGATTTAGAAAATTATTTTTTTGTTGGAAAGGGTTTACCTTCCCATTGGTCCCATTGACACCAGGTCAGGATCTGATGATGGGATCCTGGAGAAATCGAGGGAACTCTTCAAATATTATAGGCAGACCTATAGTGATTTTTGTGTTTTTCATAATAACTCGTGCAAATGCACATGGTAAGCATAATATTGTGATGCGGAACTGCTGATGAAGACCACATATGGCCACCAGATCTGCTCAATACTAGGTACAAATACAATGCGTGGCTGACGGGCAGGCAACGCATAGCCTAAACCGGTCGACCTAGAGCCGTGAAACTTTGTACAGGGGTTCCTTAGTAGCGTGGGGTAGCACTGATATGGGATTTGACAAAATTAATTCCCCAAGGGGGGGGGGGGGGATAAGGGGTTACAGTTTGTATTAAACTCAATCTAATCAAATAGGGTTTGTGGAAGTCGGTTTTTTCTAAAGTTTACTTTTTGTTTCAATTATTATTCATTAATTCATTAAACAAGAATAATGGGATACGCCGGATAAAATTCCTGTTAACATAAGCTGGGAAACACCATGCCATTTTTAACCGACTTCCCAAAGGAGGAGGTTTACAATTCGTCCGGATATTTTTTTTTTTTTTATGTCTGCACCCCGATAGCGCCTAAACGGATGGACCGATTTGGAAAATTATTTTTTTGTTTGAAAGGGTTTACCTTCCCATTGGTCCCATTGACACCAGGTCAGGATCTGATGATGGGATCCTGGAGAAATCGAGGGAACTCTTCAAATATTATAGGCAGACCTATAGTGATTTTTGTGTTTTTCATAATAACTCGTGCAAATGCACATGGTAAGCATAATATTGTGATGCGGAACTGCTGATGAAGACTACATATGGCCATCAGAACTGCTCAATACTAGGTACAAATACAATGCGTGGCTGACGGGCAGGCAACGCATAGCCTAAACCGGTGGACCTAGAGCCATGAAACTTTGTACAGGGGTTCCTTAGTAGCGTGGGGTAGCACTGATATGGGATTTGACAAAATTAATTCCCCAAGGGGGGGGGGGGGATAAGGGGTTACAGTTTGTATTAAACTCAATCTAATCAAATAGGGTTTGTGGAAGTCGGTTTTTTCTAAAGTTTACTTTTTGTTTCAATTATTCGGTTTAAACAACAACAACAACAAACAAACATCGCGTCACGACTTTTCCGAAACGGGGTGGCAGATGTAGAGATGCGCTCATTTTACAGTTGTTCTACACTTCCTCTAACAACCGATGTGTATGAAGATCTACCTCGTTGAAACGAATGACGGCTTTCACGAAGGCCACACAAGTAATGCACTAGTTGGATCTTCTACCTAGTTGGGTTGGCTAGGGAGCGTCTGGCTCTCGGGAGTTTTAATTGATTTAAGGCAGGTAGGAACCGCTCGCAGCGGACGATACGAAGGTTGCCGCCTTGCCTCGGTGTTCTGTATACATAGCTAGCATGGACACGCTCTGCAGTCTCACTGTAATCCTATTTGAGGCAAGCAAGCCTGAACGCAGATGCAGTATTTTCTTTCATTACTTTTAGAGGAACCTTAGAATCCAATCAAGCGACCTAGTTAGCACTACAAGTATCTGTAATATGACGACTTAGGAACGACTTCTTAGGATGCACTGTAACGTTTTTACTCAAAATACCAAAAGTCGGCTCTACCGCGGTCTCGTGGACATGCAACCTGAGCTCCTGAAGGTCTAAGTATTGCCCGGCATTACAACTTTACAGTTACTAAACACCAAGTTAATAAGAACTGCAGGTTTGCGTAGCGCAAAAAGACAAGGCGCCAACAATGAGTGGATTAAACCGCTTGACCCGTCTCAACTCCTGTTGGCCGTTCTCAGAAGTCTGGGCAGTTGGTTGACTGACTCGCGTTTGTTCGAAACTTGTATTTATCAGAGCTCGACGGAGCGTGGCAACTCGCCGCGAGCGACCTCAGCACTCTTTATTAATCTGTGCCTCAGCCTCTGTGCCTATTTGTCGAGCCAAGGCAACCCTTGGCAGGACGAAAGGACCAAGTTTATTACGGAGTTCGCCTCATTAATGTATGTTGACCCCCGTAAAAGAGATTTGCATTTTTTTTTGCCCCCAGACCGCTTGCATGCATACATTAACATAGGTATGCAAAACAAGATTCCAATCCCACCTTGTTTTCGAATTTAATTTTAAACAAACATAACTTACCTGCTAAGCTTTTAATTGGCATCTGTTTTGTCTGCTGATTTGTATTCGAAGGTTACAGTTTTTTTTATTAAGTTCACATTCGTTACAGATAAATTCTTAACTTTTGTCATCGGTTTCGGCATGGTAATGTCACCCCTACCGCCCCGTTCACTGCCGCAGGAAGCCAGGAACCTAGCTAAGGGAACGTGCCCATACTACGTGACCACATTTTTGCTGTATTGACCCCCCCCTTCCCCCCCCCTCTTGCGTGGCCACTTTAGTATTAGCCAAGACTGGTATTTTGTACTAGCGTGGTATTTTGAAGAAATGAACCCCCCCCCCCCCCCTAAAATGGTCACGTAGTATGGGTACGTTCCCTAAGCTACGCGCTATGCATAATTGCGTATGATACAAAAGCCACAGATGTGTCCACTCACCCCTGAGGATCTGATAGAGGAAGACCTTGATGTGATCGGCGGAGAGGTGTTGCGGCGACACGATGATCTTGTGCAGGTCGCTCTGCAGAAGCTCCGTTATCACATATCTGTTACATTTGTTGAGTTAAGGAGTCAATTTTACAAGGCGAATGGCTGAAAAGGGGATATATTGTTATTCTGATCATAATAATCATAATCCTATATTTAGCAGTTTAGGTAGGGAACCCTATAAACCACTAGGTACGTAATAACCTTGCACGAAGGCAGGAGTGAAAACGCCCACGATAAGACGACATTTGCGGCACCAGGCCACGAATCGAATCATATTTTAGAGATGTAAAAATTTAAGTTGCTCTGATCAAATCGGTTTCATAGTAAAAGTTGCTCAGAATGATGTCCCTAATAACGCCCTCGATTTGAGAACCTGGAAAGTTACCGTCTGATGGCCTCACGCTTACTGCCCCCGAAAGTTAAATTCATATTATACCTAATTTTATCTTAGCACCTACGTAACGATGAAACAGTCATATACTGAAGGCGCAAAGGTCAGTCTCCAAGGAACACGATTTTATTATCAGGCACCTATAAATATGAAATTGAAGATGCGGACCAGACCATAACGTTTCTTACGTCACGTACCCAAGTCATTATTTTGATTACCAGGCGTATAATTTGAGAGGGCGCCCCTATTTTTCCCTTTTGTGTGCCTAGACAACGAAATAACGTTTCGTTGTCAATCAGCGCTTCTATTCAGGCTCATTATTTGGAAGAAAACATTAAAAGACATCGATGTTTTCTTTCCCTTTGAAGGATATTAAATGGCAATTCATCATTGTCATTATAATAAAACCGACCAAACTTACGCGTTATCAGAGTTCCCTAAAATGGTTTAATAAAATGATTTGGTCCTGTTAATTTAATATTAATATTTTCAATCATATTATGCAACTCTTAAATAAAGATCGACACTTAAACTGCAATTGACTTGTCTAAATATGCAGTGGTTATTATTATATAAAATTATCAGTTCATCAAATATACACAAAAAAGCAACAAAATAAATTAAATAAATATACACTGGTCAGATATCCTCGCAAGTGTTGTATTGTCTCCAGCACGCTACCTAAGTACGCCGACACTTCGCCAGCCCCCGTTCATTGTCGTGACAATTATCTTTCAAGTCACAGGAAGGACCGAAATAGAGGCACTATTTTGAAACGACTTTGTTGTGACAGACGGAAAGTGCGGCGTTTGGGGTCACTGTTATGTTGACAGAAAGTAAGTTAGCAGTTTAGCAGAAACTTGATTAGGTTAATAATTATGTAGACCTACATATTAAGAGAGGTGGACATTGGTCTAAGTCGTCCATGTCATTCGTATTGTACTTTGTATATATATAACATAGCCTACCTTTAAGCCCTTTGATCAATTTAAATTACAATGCGTATACCTATTCAGCTGCCATGGTGGGAAAGCCAAATAAAGGTAAATCCACACTCGGCGTTGGTGACGCGACTATTAATCTAAATTACAGCACTTAGAGCCACAGAGTATGCACATTAGCGAGGCATTAGCATTCCACGAGACAACGGTAGATACAGTAGTCAACACGCGAAGCTGCCTTCTGGCTAGGTCTTATGGCGACTGAAATAAGGGTGACGAAACCCTAAACTGATTATACTGTGCGATAAATGATGCTCGCATGGAAGTACAGAAATTGTAGTACAGTACTCCCAAAGTAATAATAAGCATAGGAATCTTTTCCAAAGGTTTGCATAGGTCGTATTCCGACTGTTCAGGAGCCGATATGAGATCGAGAATCGAGATCCATATAAAGTGAAACAGTTTTACTATATCCCACCCCTTTATAGATATAACTTTCGTCTCCCAAACGTTCGGAGTAAGACTTCCGTGCGCATTATTACTTTGGGAGAACTGTACGAGTATGTGTGCATTATTCCAAATAATTCAATACATAAATTTCATATTTCCAAGGAATTTACGTATACCTGAATGGAATCGACGAGTTTAGTGTTTCCTGTATCACATTACGCAGGCTAGTTGGCAATAATTTTACTCAGCCGGTGGCAGCAATGCGGAGGTAATGTGGATCTCAGAAGAACGATCCTTACTGGTTTACATAAGAATAAGCAAGCATGTGGCCGGCCTCGGCCGGCATAAGCAAATGTGGCAACATCAGTTGTCACCTCATTAACACTTTATTGTATGAGAACGATACTTGCGATGCGACCGACCGGCATGGTATACACAATTGTATTTAAATGAAAAGGCTGTCAAAGGAATCGATTTCTAATATACGTATGTGCGCGTAAATAGGTGATAAAAGTGCAAGCGTGCGAAGATAGACTTTCCATGGTTAAAGGAAAGAAAAGTTTAAGCTTGTCCAGTGTCAGTTGCAGTTAGATTCGTGCAAAAAAAAACTACCAAAACCAACATCATTTCTAATAAAGACCAACCATTAATCTATCCCAAGTCTACCAAAACTAAACAGTTGTAGCCCAACATTTCGAACAGAACTAATTAAATAAAGAATTTGAAAAATAAAACCCGGAACCCTACACGCAACCCTGTAGCCTGCCTTCCCTCCCACTACTAGAGCTAGAAGCCAGCCAGCAGCATAGGGCTCGCTCGACGACACGGCGAGACGAGGCGCGGCGGGGGCAGGCGGGGCGAGGGGCGGGGGCGGAATCTCAGCCCCTCTGTAAATAATTACCACACCGACCTAACCCCTGTACCGAAAAACCGGTCTGCACCCTAGGAGGATGTTACATGCGACTTAAACTAAATGGAATAGGGCTTACTTTTCAACGGTAAGAAGCACGAGCTTAGATGCAACTGCACTTTTTTGGGATGCTACGCTATTATGATTGAATCGATGCTCACTCCGATAACAGCGTAAAAACATTTGCTCTATGATGGACGATGGCTGATGTTGTTGTAAAACTTTGGAAGTGGGAATGAAGAAATCACTTTGATGGTGGAAATATATAACTCTACGTAGATGGAACCATGATGAAACCTAAATGGTAAGTTCACACAGATCCCCCATTAGGAAACACCGCGCACGGACGTGATCGAACGAAGCAAAGCAATAAACCGAGGGAGCGACGTCTACTATTCCAAGTTGGAAATCATCTTTGTTTTTTGTTTAAAAAAAAGGTTAAGCTAACTATTCGCTGCGGTATAGTCGCTCGAATCGAAGAACTGGTTGGAAGAGTAAGTAATATTTTAATGGAAATGGTTACCGTTCTGATAGCTTAATCATAGTGCTGCATAATTTTAGGATTGGATTTATTCACTGTTGGCTGAAAATGAAGTTTGTGAATGATTGCCATTGTTATGTACGAAGAATCAGTTGGGTTAAGACGATTGTCCAGCAAAATGCCCATCTTTAAAAAGTTATTCCAGCAGTTTGAGATACTTTCTGAATCCACAAAAAAAATATGTTATAAAACCGCTAAAAATTTAGTGTTTGAAAACATGATAATGCCATTGGGAACTAAATGAAAAGAAAAGAATAATCTAATAGTTGTTTTTTAACTAAAACGAGTTATTCCAGGAGTTCTACAAGGAACGCTGGAATGGTTCTTATGTGTAAAAATTGGTAATCAAAATATCTAAAAATTTAGTGTTTAACATTTTAGAAATCATCAGCGGTTTTTGTGTTATTTGCAAAAAAACACACTTTTTTGCACTTTTCCCACTTTTTGCGCGGACGTAAGTGTCGCGCTGCAGTTTACGTCATTACTATACTTTATATTATCATTTTTATTTTATGATTTGTGAAAATTTCCACCACCACAAACCCAGTTGCTAATTTTAGCGTTACCAGACGCCAAGACAAGACTGGAAATTCGACGCTGTTAAAATCAAGGTAAAGCTAGATTTTTACTGGCTTTAGGTAGAGGAACCCAAATAAAAACAAACTACTACAGCCAAACTAAACCAAAAATGCAAGACAGACGCTTATAAGTTTCAAGAGACTGTACATTCCCATCTCTGAGATAAGCAGCGCCAACAAGACAGCGGATTGTCTTATTTAACAGAATTGCGACACGCTATGATAAAACAGAGGAAGCAGCTGTAACTGAAATGTCCAAGTAGAACACTTGTGTTTACAAGTCACACAGGCCGAAGCAGCCCGGATGTCCTGCAGCTGTGCATCCAAAGACAGAGCATCGGACTTGGGAAAAAGGTATGATTTTAAGTTTGAAAAAACATCTAAACACTATAACAAAAAAATCAAACACCCTGTTGTGCCGTGGAATCAACCTTATTACTACATACTACTGTAAAATATTCCTAGCACAGTAGATACCGCCAGCGAATATGGTAAATACTTGAAAATTATCATACATTGTAAATGAGTATGTCTGTCCCGCACACGCATGATTATGAAATTTTAAACAAATGACAGTAGCCTGTACCAATAACAGTTAACCATACGCTTCGTGCGTAACCATCGTTTGTAGCATTCTATCAAACAACAAACCCATGAATGTAGAGTAATAGTACTCTATAACTCTACAGGTGTAAGAATAGAAAAAGTTTGTCTGTCTGTACACAACAATGAGGCGACAGTGATGGATCACGGGAGCTGATTTTACTGCATGTGTATTCAGATGATAATTCCCGAATGTCATTGTGTGATGATTCTTAAGGATTGTTATTCATGTTTGCTATGGTATCAAATAAATGCACTTACTAAATAAAATTGAATACATCATACTCAAACAAATGTTGATGCAAAATACTGTATCTTACTGTAGATGAAACCAAAGGCTTTTAGTTAAAAAGCTTCTAATTGACCTTGTCTTGACCTGAACACAGTACAGTCCCCTCTAGCTAAGGTCATGCAGCTGTCAAATAATGTGATACTTTGATTGTCAATGGCTAGTGCCTACCAGTACCAACACACATGAATCAATCGATATCTCGTTTTTAAGCTGGTTCAATACGAGTGTAGGTTTTCACGCGGAGTAGGGGTGTCGACATTGACGTATAGGAGTTGGAAGTATAACCGAGATCGGGAGGAAGGCAGTAGACGGCGGGATTACTCCGCGCGTCTGAATGGGGCTTAATTTGACAGATCGATTTCATTTCATTATACCCATCCCATATACTATACATAAATGTAGAGCAAAGATATTTCTATTTCTTATTTGGAGACATTTACGGACATTTACTTATCTATATGAAAATATAAATGCGTGTTCCTGCGTTTTCCTGACGATCCATGTTTTTAAGAGTATTCAATGAACTTAACATTCAAACATTAACAAAAGCAGAATAAATACCAAACATAAAGTCATAAACAGGCCATTTCTTCGAAACGCTGGCACAACTCTTTAGAACACTTCTAAGCCGTTATTAAAATACTTGAGGTTAGTCTGCTAAATCTAATCTAGCACGCTAGTAGTAGGAAGGCACGAGAAGCCGACATTGATGTATAAGGTGGCTCGGGGGTTCGCGATGAAAAATCCTGAATCATGCGCCTCTGCAGGCAGGCGTTTGCAAAAAACATTTGATAAAGATATGATATTCGAGAAGAGTAATAATTGAGTTTTTCTATTAGAAAAACATCCTGATGGAAACTCCGAAACCTCAGAACATCTACACTTGGCATGGAACCTGGTGATCCTGTGATCATCAAAGTAGTAGTACTGCATTCTGAAACAGCCATATCGCTAAGCTACAAATCCTACTAATGCAAAGCAAACCCACCTTAGTAACAAACAAATCTGTAGAGCAACTTAGAACAGAATAATGTGGCGCGGGCGGTGTTTTTATGGCGGCACGTGTGCTAGGGGCGGCTACGTATGTGGGGATGTAGATTAATGTAGCCAATATTGATTGTTCTGTTTCAGGCTCCCGCTGAGCTGAAAGTGGCAGCCTTTTCATGCGTGCAAATATCGACAATGGTAATTTTCGCAAAAGTTTATTAATATTTGGAAGCTGCTTTATTTTTTAACAACGTGCATATTCAAACATACGTAATTAAATTGCAAAAATATGCAAAATATTATAAAATTAGTGTACAAAAGTAAGCAAGCTTACAAGAGATATCTTAGAATAAGCTTTCGGAGAGTACACGAACCAGATTTCAAAACAAATATTTACTCCACTTCAATTCGGTATGATGTTAAAACATCAGGAGCTACCTTCGTACTTAACCAAGAAGTCCCCCTTCAACATTTACGTATGTATTTTACAACGTACCTGTATAAAACCAAACAAAGGACAATACCATATGCAGATATGTTCACGATATTATCTCTGAATGTTCTACGTTTAGCCACAACTAAGACAAAATCTTGAGTATTTTGCTTGTATTTTGTTATAAAAAGGGGTAGTGCTAAGTTAGTACGCCGATTCCGCTTGCCGGGCCCGGGTAAGTCTGCGCTGTTTGCTGTTGTCCCGGGCGGGATATGTACTCAGCAGCGGGAAATGAGGATACAAATAGAAATTTTGTCTTGCGTACAAAATTGACTTGGAGGATCTTTAGTCGATTGCCACTAGCCACTTTTTAATACAATATTGTAACATCTTAGCTTAGAGATTCATTACCTACTTCGTTTAAAATGCTGAACAGTAGTGAGCTTGGAGGATCGTAGCCTTTCCTAGAGTGAGTGATAATAAATTTTGTTCCTTCGTGTCAATTATGTTTTTTTTCCTATACGACGCAAACTCAGGACCATGCCACGGCAGTATGGCGATGATAAACATGAATTTTGGAGCGAGCACAAACAAAACAAACTTCAACGTTTAAATAAAACGGCTTTGACGGCGGAGGCTGGTTGGGCGGGCGGTGCGATTGCGGCCAGGGCGTGACAAAACTTTGGCAGATTACGGCGTAAAAAGGAATGCTGACAAACTTTTTGACAGCTAATGAATACTTAAGATCAGCGGGTCGATTCTCGCGCCTTCGATATACGGATATCGAGACCAATATTGACAGATTCCCATACGAAATCACTCGATCGGTGTAGATATCGTATATCGAATGCGCGAGAATCATGATCCAGTGCCATGTGTTTTGTCCCAGTCACAAAATAAATGTTAATAACTAGTGGCTCTGTGAGCTGTAGACCTCGCGAGTATGTCGGTGGGAAAGCTGAACTGCTAACACACATAAAAAAATAACCCAAATAATTTTCTTTCAATAACACATACAAACTTATGAATGTACCTGGTTACGTACATGCAGTATGAAAGTAGCCGCACCAATAACTTTGTAAACTACATTTCGCGATCTTTAATACAACCTATTGACTTTTTACTAAAATTATATAGTCTGTTTCACTCTCATGGTCTCTACGAATCCAACGACACCTCATTTGTTAATATCCATCGAGCCGTTTGGGTTGTAGCGATTTTTTTACATTTTAAAACCCCATATCTCTGCCATTTTGAAAAAAATCTAAAAACTGGCTCGAGTAAAAAATTCTATTTATTTTTCCAACCTGCTCACAAAATTTCACGAGAATCGGTTCATAAATGCGACCTGTAGAGGAGAACCACCGGACATACGAAAGCATTTTTGCCCAAACCTGAAACAGAGACGCTTCGCTCGCTCGGTCAATAAAGAAAACATCGCAGATGCGTACTGAACAAAGGAGTTTTAGGATTGTAGGTTCTAATAAAACTCTCTTGTGTCTGAGAGCTGTCATAAACAGGGAGTTGAAATGCTGTCTTTTCTGCATCTCAAGATTCTCAAGTTCTTGTTCATGACAGCTGTATCAATAAGGGCCGAAAAGTGGTTCGTGTATAGCAAGTCTCTTATAGAGATACAATATTTTGCGTATGAAAAAAAAAACGATTACCACACTTGCGCTAGCAGTATTTCGTGACAAAATACGTATAGAAATAGTTATATTTCTGTCTACTCAACTTTCAGCTTCTGCCGTTGTGTTTCATTATATATAATAGACAAGGCTATTTCATTTCTACGTGATTGATGTGGGTTCTTTCAGATACACGTAATCAATTTACTCATATTTGAACAATCGATGTGAAGAGAATAAACATAAAATTACTTGACGAAACAATCAGAAATATTGTTATGTGTAATAAATAACATTGCCTGTGAAATACCACAATGATTTACCAAGATATCTTTAAAAACATAACAACCATAAGAATAAGAATGACAACGTTATATGAGTAGAAGCGATAAGTAACTTATGTTTTACAATTCGTTGAGATCAAATATTTGTTTAATAATAATAAATTGTTTATTGCCAGACTAACATGTATGTATTTATTAGTGTATGTATGTGTATGTAAAAATTTCTTTATATATTATATTAGTTTATTAATAGTATTATATCTTTAATATTTTGGTAGTTAATTTTAGGATGTATTTGGATGTAAGTATATTCTAGCTTTGTACTCGTAGGTATATTGTTGTACACAAAGGTCTACCCTTGCTGATATATCAAACTCTCTCATCGGAACTTGGTTTGCTGGAAGAGATCTCTTTTTAGAGATAAGCTCGCCTTTGTACACTGTTTTTATTTACTTTTTGTCATTGCAATTAATTGTGTGCAATAAAGAAATTATGAATTATGAATTATGTCCAATATAAAACTAGTGGCTCTGTGAGCTGTAGACCTCGTGAGTATGTCGGTGGGAAAGCTGAACTGCTAACACACAATAATTTTCTTTCAATAACACATACAAACTTATGAATGTACCTGGTTACGTACATACAGTATGAAAGTAGCCGCACCAATAACTTTGTAAACTACATTTCGCGATCTTTAATACAACCATATTGACTTTTTACTAAAATTATATAATCTGTTTCACTCTCATGGTCTTTACGAATCCAACGACACCTCATTTGTTAATATCCATCGAGCCGTTTGGGTTGTAGCGATTTTTTTACATTTTAAAACCCCATATCTTCGCCATTTTGAAAAAAATCCAAAAACTGGCTCGAGTAAAAAAAAATATTTATTTTTCCAACCTGCTCACAAAATTTCACGAGAATCGGTTCATAAATGCGACCTGTAGAGGAGACAACCGGACATACGAAAGCATTTTTGCCCAAACCTGAAACGGAGACGCTTCGCTCGCTCGGTCAATAAAATGTCAAAAAAAAAAATAATAATATCTAGCCGTTGCCCAAGTTCGATTTGTCCGCAATACGGTAGCGTTTATCTGGCGGGCAAGGTTCCAACATTACGCAGACGAGGGGCTTCGCTGATCCCCGCAGGCCTCCAGCCAAGCCTTTGGGGTCAGCACTTGCCAAGTGCCGCGTCTGGAGAAAATCTCATGACTAGGAGAGAGACGCCTATGAAAAAAGTGTCGGTTTTTACTTTTTCTATTTCATCGCAATTTGAAAAGTTAACATAATATTCGCAATAGATCGATAAATTTAATGAAACTTGATGAAAATATTGCTACATTACGAATTTACGACCACTGGAAGAAAATTTCAGCGAAACGTATAAACGGTCCCGAGTCAGCAACTTACGAGTAAAGCTATCGCAAAAGTAGGTTCAAAACAATCTGTGCCTAACGAGAGTTGCGTGTAGTAACATCGTTCCCGGGAAAGATTCTCAATGCTCGGAGAAGAACAAACACAAAATTGAGAAAAGTTACACGCGTGCTCACACGCTAAGACTCGCCTCATCTTATCACGGATTTTTATTGAAGAAACCTTGGTAGAAAAGTATTATCTTCTGAACGGCCGAATGTGTTATACTACTATAGAGACGGGAGCTCGGCACTTTCTGCTATAAAATTTATAACTCACGAAAGCTCTATTAATCATTCAGCACGGAGTACACGAATCGATCATTCAATCGATGACGGTTTAATACTCTTATCACATTGGTGTGTTTCTCTTCAGAGCCCGGTATATTGTAGGACTTCGTAAACCGCTTACACGCTGATATGGGATAATTGTACATACCACCTATTCTAGTACCTATTTTTAGAGCGGGGTCTTGTGAAGGCTAGCTTAGCAACAGAGGTCTAAAAGGGAAAAGCCGAATGGTACTTGAATAGACCTCTAACTTCACCCGTCGTCGTCTCGTCGCTATGAAACATCGTTCGTCCCCCTGAATCCGGCGGTCGAGAACGTCAAAGGAAGTTGTAACAGGCATGGGGTCGCCGCCGCCGCTTGCCCTTCAGTTGTAACAGGCATGGGGTCGCCGCCGCCTGCCCTTCAGTTAAGAAACAAGTCGCTGAATAGCGTGTTATCCCGCCCGGATTACTCTTACATCTATTATATCACAAAAGATCATAGTTCGCTTTGATGCGTGATATTTTACACTGAGTTTGATATATTAAACTTGTAGAGTAATTTAATTATATGCAAGATTTACTGTCACAAAAATAATTACCAGCACAAAGACATAAGTCTTAACCACATTTCAAGAAAAACCGCTGAGAAGCCATAAATAGGATGGAAGTGGTTGAAAATCGAAAGCTAAGCTTTTTCAGCTGAGCATCGAATGTAGTTCCAATAACATCATTTCAAATTATCGAATTACAATTAAGCCGGCAAAAAAGGGCAATGATAAGCAGTCAGACAGATCTAATCTAGGGCCTAGCCCCAGCTTCCCTGGAGTTAGGGCGGGCGGGCGCGGCTTTGGGGAAATTACCCGAATACATTATGGTATTCGTAGGGTCGCACCCTTGGCGCGCCCTATCTCAACCGCCTGCACGGTGAGCTACGGCGTGCAATTTAAGGACACTTTTTAAGCAGGGTAGCTAATTTCCTTTATTTTTGCAAGGGATCAATAAATCAGAAGCATTTGTTCGTATAAAAGCAAAAACATAACGATATTTGTAACGACATATTTTGCTGATGACGTCACGAAGTTCTTTATCTCCTATACGACATCAGCTATAATATGGTTAGGTAAATCCGCTATCCAAAATAAAGCAGCCATGACCGCCTGCTGATATGAATACTAAAAATTCCCATAGACTTTAGTGTCATTAGACCTGTCATTTCACAACACCCTGAAACAATACGTCAGTTCCACATTTGTGATCCTATTGGTCGAAATGTGTGTATGTACCTGCCAAGCGTGCGTGCGTTAAAAAGCATAAAAAGGAATAATATTAGACCATAACTCCGAGTTAACTCTGGGAGAACTTAATAAAGAATAACATAAAGCGCTCTTATATCTCACACAAGGCGAGATTATTTTTACCTTAACTGGTGATGCGGTTAACAATAATGACCAAGGTTTACTGCTTTATAATGCTGGTCATAAAGTGCGGGATAGTGTAAAATTCTTAGCATTATTATATAGATGATACATCGCTTTGTTGTGGCGTTCTTTGTGTCCATGTTTTAGGCTCGCACGCGAGGTTATTGAAAACATCTGGGAAAATTATAATGCAATGAGAAATCAGTTTTGGTTTTGGTGGATCCGTGCAACACCTATGTTATGGTCACGTGCTGAAGCTTCCATAATTTCAGATTCTTAGCTACGTACGTGAATAGTGCAGACAAGTGAATCCATTGAATCTTACGTTTCATAGCAAATATGTCTCATGTTTTATATTTCGAACTACAAACAGTAGATTATGTTTTGCTAAAACAACTTTATATGCTAGAGACGACTTGAGTTTACGATTTTAACTGTAGATATAGAGGCAACCTTAAGTAGGTATAGATAGCCCCTGCCAAAAGCCATAAAAATACCATACTTCCTTAGAGGGAGTAATATTATTTACATGCAATAAATAATTCAGATCTGTATTGAATTGAAGTTCAACTTACGTCATAAAGGTGCTCCTAACAGGCCAGGTTTTGCTCCAATATGCAGCCGGCAACTATTGGTGTCCCTCTCTTACTCACATGTTAGAAAAAGACACCAATAGTTGCTGGCCACATATTGCAGTGAAAATATGACCCGTTTAGGTAGGAGCACCATAAGGCACATACGATATAGATGTAGTTCACTATATGCATGTGTTATATGGCAGCGATAATGGCGTTGGGTCAGACCACGTTGATGGCAATTATCACCCCAATTCGCGAGTAAAGTTGAGCGAGAATATGTGGCCATTAAAGGGCTAGCTGGATATGAATTTCGTTGCAGGGAATGCTAATGCAGCAATCAAACACAGCGTACAGTTACAGATGTTACTGCGCGGTACAATAAATTAGGAAAATAATATTTCTGGTAGGTCGAACTTATCGTGTCTTGTCCGCGTCTCACGTTTTATGTCGATGTTTTCGGTTTTACGGATAATTTTACTGTCTTGCCGAATGGTTGACATTGTGTACAACTGTAATACACAGTGGTTTTTGAAGATTCGAAGCGCGTCCACTAGACGTCGATATATACGGAGGTTAACTGATGGCTACTCGATTAAGCGTGCTCACGATATCGAATACGATTAATGCATTCGATATTCATGTCCTGGACAGGAACGAATAAACGTGAAATCCAATTGGTAAGTAGCATTTAAATATAAGAAAGTCAATAGCCATTATTTATTATAAAAATTTCCCGGGTGTAACATCAATTATGAATTTATGACGGGTATCAAAGAGTTAAAGTACATCATCACTATGAAGGAGTTTGAGGTCAAGTTCATTTGTGTCACTTTTTGTAACTGTCGCTTTTATTTGAAGATAATTAACTGATTTTATTAAAACATCCGAGTTTCAATTCAATTCAATATATTTATGGCAATAGTGAGTTCCAATGCCATTTTACCCTTAGGGCGTTTCGACGATTGAATTCTTCGATTAGCTCTCAGGTTTTTGTAGACCGCTGAAGCACTTAAAGCATAAATATTAGGTAGATATAACAACACTGTCTGTCTGTGTGTAGATAGAGTATATGTACATTGAGTACACATCAGGCCATCCTCGTCGCGTCACACACGCCCCCGTCTAAGTCACTCGACGACGGGACAACGTGACGGTTCGCGGCGTGTGCGTGACCTATTGACATTCAATCAAGTCTTGTGCAGAGTACGGCCGAGACGACGACAGGGACGTGACATGACGGGCTGACGCAAGTGGCCGCTCAAGTTCGCAATATGACTGGAGATATTCATTGGGCAATTTCTATTGTAGGAAGAAAAACGCAGTGTTTCGTCAGGCAGTTGCAAGTTTGCAATCTATCCAAACAAATCCACTTTTAAATCATTGTTTTGTAGTAGAATTTATCCGAAATCTGGCGGAAAGCATTATAAATAGTAGCTGCCCCAGTTGAACAAATAAAAAATCTAATCCGGAAGTAAACTCTTTGAGATCCCGGAATAATCTATTTATGATCCGGAAATAATATATTAATCTTTTTATCTGGGCTGGATTTAATAAACAGGACAGTGTTAATATAACACGCTCGGTCGCTAGTTTACTGAACGAAACTGGTCGTTTTATTTGTGTTTTAGCGGTTTATAGATGCTATTCGTACTATTGAGCCAATAAGGCACAATAAAGTTTCGATTGTGAATCGCCGATCCGTTTTGTCGAGTATCCTCGAGCGGTTGGGTTTAGTTTTGTAGACTTCTTGCGTAATTAGCGGGGCAGGCAGGCCGCGCCCATGTCCACTGCTAATTAGGAAGCGCAGGAGTTGGCATATGGCAGGAGCAAGGGCGCTGCCAGGCGCTCTCCGCACTCGCCAACAATGACACGTTGCCACGTATCTAACATTTATACATTCTCCAACGTGGATGCCAATTATGATGGTTTCAAACTAGTAAAGCATATAATTATTTATTGCACACAACTATTTTAAGCAGTTACATTAAAAGAAAATACATGTACAAAGCTTAACTAGTCTCATGTAGTCCCCTTAACCGGACTCAGATGCAACGTCTCCTAAAAGCAGAGAGGCGTGCGTTCAAGCAGTGACATATTTTAAATGCTACCTAAAATCATCATACATAAAATACCATACCAGGGTTAATGCGTGCATACTGGTTAACCAGAATGCTTACGCTGAAATGGATTTAGTGCATTGTCGTCATACCACCGGACTAATCAGTGGAACCAGCAGGGATACCATGGTCCATGCCTCATGAGGCACGCCACTCACCTCAGTCGCGCATTTAATGTCAAAATCAATGCTCGCAAGTATGGAGAAACGTAATTGACTCGCGAAATTTGACATTAAATGTATAAAAATATAATTTTTATATGCGCGACTGAGGTGAGTGGCGTGCCTCATGGTAGTCCGCAGGTATGGGGTCGATGACTGTGGTGTTTGAAGACAAGTATTTGTGCAGTTGCAGTTATGCTGGGCAGCTCGGAAGTGATAATAACAGGAGACCAAGTGCTAGGTTAATTTATCAAAAGATCGTGAGACCATTATGGAGAAATTGGTCTGTTGACAAGTTGGAGTTGAGATGAAATTAGAAAATGGAGGTAAAGCCGCAAACAATCGTGCGATAACTTTGTGAGGGTAATGCGACCGAATGATTAGATGACAATGCACGCAAATGAAGTGGAGAAAAGAATAACTCATTCCTACTTATGTTTGAAAGATTAGATCACACGAGAATTCCGCGGATGCGCTCGCGCACTAAAGCGGACAGAATGACAGCGAAACAACAGAAATGGCCAGTAGAATGAAAAGAAAGACTGAAGCAACGCAATGTCAGAAAACAAAGGGCTTTTGTTACTTTACGGTAATGCTTTGTTAAGGAAATGAGCGAACGGTGACTAAATCTCGTGCGCAGTTGCCCTCTGCCAAATTAATTATGATTTATGATACGCAAATTCTCCGTGTTCCGTTGTACAGAATGACGTCAAATACCTTATAATGTGATTTCGAGAATTTGAAGGTAAAATGAAGGATGTAGACAAAGTTCATCGAGCAAGGAGTCTGTTTGAATGTCGCATTATCGTCCCTTTTCTTTCAGTTGCCAATTTCAGCTCCTTTGTTCTTCCAGGCCCAATTAATGATGTTGGGATTATTAGAAGTATTTATTAGAAGCGTCGTGTTTCTTGGCATGATTATGATTTTTCATAGAAAGTTGGATCTTTGTGTAGGACTCCTGTGACCTGACCGCTGAGTCACACACACATCAGCAGCGTACACAAAGAGCATTTCGCAATTCTCTTAAAGTATGTAACAGTATTGCTGTTAAGGTCTCTTCTTGAATCAGCTAAATTTGCGATATCCGCGACGTATCTTGTTCGCGACAGGGTTTCAACAAGCGACCTGGGACAGGAGGAAACCACTTGGGGATATGTTTCCCCGAGTTGTTTGACACATGAGTAAAGGGAGGAAGCAGAAGGAAGAACTTAATTAAATGTAGAATTGTAGATGTACTTGAGTTATTTATTAATACAACATTTTTTGTATGATCTTCACCATTTTCAACCTTCCTGACCAATTCACGCTGTTGTAGAATCCCTGTCGGAGCAGAGCTATATATTAGCTGTACCTATAGCTATTCACCATGCACAGTTTTTAATTAGTAAGTGGGTAACTTTATTGCAGTCCTGGAATAATTATCCGGCAATGTAAGATTTATTGCTAGGTTCGCCGTGAAATCACTAGGTGTCACCGTTATTATTATTAATGAAGAATTCTTGTTAAACAAAGATTTTTACCACATTCCATGGCCAGTACCAAATAAGTAAGTAATAAAACGGAACTAGACTATTAGAAATCCACAATCCGATAACTGCTCTTCAAAAGACCAATTCGATGCCTCATCTCCAGGCGTCCTCTGCACGTCGGATATCGGAATGTTTTTCTTCGAGAAAGCTCGCCCGTCTTGCGTCATAAGGAAGCTGGAAGACACTCGCCTGAAGAGCTATTCGAATTTCAATAAAAGTTGGAAGGGAAATAAATTGTTGAAGCGAGGGCCAGCGGCGCGGCGGCGAGCGGTCGCCTGTTATTGTGTTTTGAAGCAGCTGACGCAGGAAGCGAAGAACGAAGGCCTTGGACATTACTTATTGACAAATTCTCAGGCATAAAATTTATTTGAACGAATAAACAATTTTCTACAATGGACCCTTCTAAAACTAGATAGAATTGGCAAATAAGAAGTGGTAACAGTAATCCTGTTTGTCTGACAACAAAATCTAGTTTTGCTATTTATATTGTACAATACTGGAATACTGCTACGCACGGAGTTTGAAAACTTTCCGAGCAAAAGAGGGAATCTATTAGTCATACTGAACAATGTGAAACTATAAAACACAGTCCACTTTACTACTTTATACGCCTGAAGCGTGCAAAATTAATGAGTCAATCAGTTTCAGAACTATTGGAGTAATAAATGGCATCAATAACGATAATGTCATTTCACTACCATAATAACGACACAACAGTGCAATAAATAATACCTATAAACTTGCTCATTGTGAGTAACAAAAAGGTTGTATTAAAGTTGCTGCGACTTATTCAGTCGTAAAGGCAGAGCAGACTATGGTACCTAGTTAGTTAATGTAAGGGCTGTGAAATGGCGCGTCTTCGTAAGCTTGCGAGGCTGTAGTAATAAAAAGCCTTTTAAAATATAAAACCGACAGTCGTTATCTCGCCGGAGATTTATAATGTCGTTGCGCTGATGAATCGTGGCAATATAAAAGTATGACAAACGTGAGTGATGACGTCTCGGGCAGTAGGGAGTCAAAATAATCGCTGAAACTACTAAAGTGTGCTTCTTTATAAATGACCAATCGATATCGTGCTGAATGTCATGATCGTGATGAGATGATTGATTGATTGACCAAAACCATTAGCCAATATTTTATTGATAAACCAGCATAGATCCATAAACAAAACCCGAGTGATCTAGGCTCTAAACTTGTTAGTTTTCCTACGTTAATATTTAATTCACGTAGGTAAACAGCAAAGTTTATTCAGCAAATACTCGTTCGTTTCGCTAAATTTGCATTCACAACTGAGCATCACGTTAGTTAATCATTTACTTTTACAAACTCCGCCTATTTGAATAAACCGTGACCATGCTGTTTGTGATAACCCTAAAGGGCACGTGGGACCTTTGTATATGTAATATTTTTCCTGAACAGCCATATTACTTATATTAGTGGAAGGACTAAAGACACCGACTTTCATGATAATAACCGACAAAGTTTTGCTTTTACCTTTTTGAGATGTAAGTTTCCATACTTTGGTCATGAAAACAATTACATGATGAGTGATGACTTTATTCTCAGTCTCCTCAAAATTGCCTAATTCCCTATCCTTCTAAAGTCCTGGCCCATTTACTGTATTAACATCAATAATCATCGGAATCGGCCTCACAGACCCTTAGGACTCGGCCGTCGTAAAACTTGCTGACTTGCTGAAGGTTAACGAAGGGCGGGCGAACATTGCAACAAGCCCAAACGGACCGCCATTTGCGGAGCCATTTCACTCCTTCCTGTCAAAGTCAAATGCAAATTACCAGAAACGCTCAGGAATCTAAAGGCTTGTGACCATCGTAAGACGTATAGACTGGTGGTTTATATTTACATTTTCAAGTTCAACGGCATTTATTTGGCTTTGCAACATTCAGAACCGAATTCAGCAGGCTTTTTTACATCCGAAAAGTCATGTTGCCTAAATGGCTCACAAAATGCCGTGGAAACGGTAAAGGCTGGCGCTTGTGAATTGCGATTCCGGTTTTAGTAGAATACCAAATGCGTCGTATTGAAGCTTGTGCCAGGCTTGTGGTATGATTGTGTACAGTAGAATTCGGGCCCTGAATTATGATGCAAAGTTACAAGTACGGTCGCCTGCGTCTAAAAGTATACGGGCGGTCATATTAACGAGTGAATCCAACTTATACTGCTTGTATACTTTTAGGCGCAGGCGAGCGTACATCGCGTGCCTACTTTTTATGACACATCGTATCTTACGTATACCATACCATACTAAAGGGCAGTATCCAGGACATTTAAATTAAATATGTTTTGGGTTCCCTTTCCACTATATAAATAAAGTAATATACTGTTTCAAGACCCACGTGTACAGAAACAGAACACTTCCATCGCTGAGCTGGAGATACCGACTTGTTGTTTGTGTAAGAAAAGACTACTGCCACTAACAGGCGTGTTTAGACACGAACCTCAACCCTTCTCTCTCGAATCATGTAATAAAGACACAGAAAAGAAAGCTAAGCCGCTCAGCACAAGTTTATTTTTCTGCAATTGTGTCACTAAAACACATTATTATAACTCTTGGCACTAAAAATTATCAACTAAACAGAACCTTGAGAATTATTGTTAAAGTACTTACGACACGTTTCGTTGTCCAGGTCAAACTGAAATTCAATATCAATAGCCCTAGTCATCCAACAAGTATTCTCTAAAGTCTAAAGCTTTACTGCGTATGGGACGAGGTAAATATCTGAACGTTTGCAAGTTATGTTGACTGTTGCATATGCAGCAGAATGTGCGCATTGTATTGTGAAAAGGATACATTTCTTGGAAGAAATCAAGACTCGGTGGTTGAAGGATGTCTAGCGCCGATAGTACCTGAAATGATATCGTACAATCAATACTTTTATTATGAGATTATGGAAAGGAACTTCGCAAAGATGTGCCGAGCAGACTAAGGCCCGGTATCTCGTAGACCTTTTTTCCTCAAAATTGCGCGGCAGATTGTCAAACTACGTTTAAATGTAGTTTGGGTTGCTGGAAGATTCAACTGCTGTCAGCAGTTTGTTAACTCTTTGTTCCTCTTTCCTCCAAGTTTTCAACAAACTGTCAATGTCAACAACTCTACAAACCAAAGTGTATTTCACGTTTGGCCTAAGGATAGAGACAAAGCTATGTACTAGAGGGAAACAGTGACTGAATGAAAAGGAGCGAATGAGCTGGGTTACCACATACAATATAAAATCAGCCGTCAACCTATTTTTCCAATCATTTGCGTTCTAGAAACTCAAAGCTTGTCAACAGATTGTTAAATGTGACAAACTGTTGACTGATATACGTCAAATTAAAATCGTACGAGAAACAGGCCGTAAGAGAGTCAAGACTTCTACCATTAATATGAATAGGCAGTTTGTTTTACATGAGGCATTCGTCGCTGTGATTGAGATAAATGAGACTTCCATGGTATTTATTGTATATTCATAATTGGCAATCTATACAATACTCAACTATCAGCGACTAGTTTTTGGCAGGTGATTCGCAATGCAATCACGAGCTTGACTAGAAGCATAATAATGTTCGTATAATCGATCGCAAATCCTACTACAATATGCGGCGAGCATACCGCAAACAAAACTATGGACTATGGATTAATCGGCACTAGTTTGTACCACTATCATGTTTAGGTGTTTCATGAAAGCACTTGTTTTAATAATAAATCCGGCAATCGACTCCAGTAAAAGCCTCATAATTTCTTCAGTCGCGAGGACTGAGATGAAAACATTCAGCGTATTTCTAGAAACATACCTTGACAGATATAACAGAGCTTGTTGGTCGCATAGGATAACGTCTTTACCTATCAGACTTTTGCTATCACCATCATCTGTATAAATCAGTTGTTTTAAAAGCGCACGATATAGACATCTGCAATCGCGGCTAGACACTGCAATTTCTGGCGCGACGACGGTCAACTGTAATTATCGTAATGTACTCACGTTCTCGTGTTTGAAGAAGCAGAGCATCTTGAGCTCTCGGAAGACGCGCTTGGAGGAGACGAGCGATTGGAATACGTTGGGCAGCTTCTTGAGGGCGACGCGCCGGCCATCGCGCGGATCCGTTACAGCCCTGTGGACAAACAACACGGGAATAAGTACCGTACCCGAAGGGTGCCAAACGGGACCCTATTACTAAGGCTCCGCTGTCCGTCTGTCCGTCCGTCCGTCCGTCAGCGGGTCCAAGAGCACGAACCGTAATAGCTAGAAAGTTAAAATTTTCACAGAATGTGTATATCTATTGCCGCACAACAACAAATACTAAAATACAAGAGATATTACAAATTAAAGGGGTCCCCATACAAGAGACTTGTTTTGATACACCCACGCATTTCAATATGATGGTATATTTCGCGTCAACCTACATCGTTGAGGTAGCTCAGCGGGTATGAAGTAGCCTCTCAATCCGTAGCTCGTGAGTTCAAATCCTCTTGAGGGCATATTTTTTTTATTTTTGAAGTAAAACTTCTTGGGGCACGGGGGTAAAATTTATTTAACCTCTCAACTGTGGGTTATTCATATATTTGCTTTTCACTTGCTACTAGCCGGGTGCTATCACGAGTGGCTAAGAAATGTAACGGAAATTGGAATCGGTGACGTCAGGGTCGGCTGAAGACTTTTAAAACCGCAACTATTTTCAATACGGTTTTTAACTAATCAGATAAGATAATAATACATTCGTACAATAAAGAATGTTAATTAGTGAGAGAAAAACCTGATGAAACGTTAACAAATAAAAATTATTTTAAGCATTCTTCCACGAGTTCTTGATTTCCGGTATGGCCAAGATGGCGCCGCCGCCGCTGGCTGGGGCAAACACTGGCAAACAAAACCAGTGACGTGACCAAAAACTACTTCGTTCAACCTCTTTGTTGGAACCGGAACTTATGTTTGACAGCTGTGCGATGCGATCCATACAGTTTGTAAGAAAAGAGTTTCATCAATGTCACATACGGGTACGGGTCGATATGGATTTCTAAAATGATGAACGAATCGTTTTGTGGCCGGTAACTATGGAATAGGTACCTAAAACGCGCTGCGTAGTCGCGCAACGGGCAGCTAGTAATCGCATAAAGTCACTTAGAATCATCCAAATGTGATATTTAGTTTTCAACCAAATTCCGATGTGATGGATGGCTGCATTAAGACTTCTTGAAAACAATAAGTAGGTACCTAGAACTGTTCTAAAGCCACTTTTTATTATATAGTGCAGTTAAAGTCACAAATTAGCAGTTTAGCTACTAAGTACGTGTTATACCTACCTATTTAATGTTTATCTGTAGTAAACGGCCAAAGCGAGGTCTACAGTTTACAGAGCCATAAGTTTAATGGCTTATTGTTTCGCTTATTTGTTTGTATGTAATTTTTGTAATACATATTTTAAAGTTGAATTGTTGTTATAACTGTTGAAATTATACGATTTTGATTTTAATAAGCTTTTGTAATTTTAAAGTTAATGCTTCATGCCAGTCAATAATGTTGAAGTAAAATATAAAAATCGAGGTATGTCGTATGGCGGACTAAGGAAATGTCAAGAATAAAATTAAATAAGAGTTACGTCATCGCTTCGCGATGAAGTAACCCTAAAAATCCTAGCAAAGTAGGTATGTATAGGTTAGCGGGGGTAGCATAAGGCACGCCAGTCACCCCAGCCACGCATTTTGTCACAATTTAATGTCATATCATAATGAATGCGCGCTATTTTATGGAGAAACATCATTGAGACGCGAAAGGAGTTGGCAATTTGGCAAAATGACTGCCCCAGACATGTACAAAGACTTCTCAACAGCCAATTAATAGCATTTAAATATTCTCTCATAAATTACCGCGTCTTTAGTTAGTTTGTAGAACTTGAAGGAAATGATTAAATAATTATGAGTTGTCACTTCATACTCTATGATTCCGCCATTGATTAGTGACTTTTGCCATCGTTAAAAATAACATGCAACATAATTGCCAACTAGCAAAACTGTTGAAAACAGGAGGTTTCCAGAGGAGTGGCTAGATGGCGTTATGTTGCATGTTATTGCAAAATGGTGCTTATTTCTAGCGACGGCAAAGGTCACGGAATCATATTGGAATCACGGAGTATTGAGTAACAACTCTTATTTACCTATATTTAATAATTTTTTTCTTCAAGTTCTACAAACTAAATACAGACGCAGTAAATTAAATTTATGAATGAATATTTAAATGCTATTGGCTGTTGAGAAGTCTTTGTACATGTCTGGGGCAGTCGTCCATATATTGATTTAGCCATCTTCTTTGTCATTTATCTGCGCGACTGAGGTGAGTGGCAAGCCTTATGGTAGCCCCGCAGGTACACATTAACTTGGAATAGTTGAAAATACGTACTCGATCAATTAAATAAAGGGACTGGGCACAGAGACAAGCAAAGCAATGCATACATTTGAGCGAGACGGCTTAAAGACGTGACGTCAGATGGTATATAATCTGAGCGAGATGCAAATAGTAGTGACACTATTGAATGAGTTAAGTATATCACCACGAGCGCGACAAATTGTAGATAAGGAATGGTGGGAAATAAATGACATGACGTATTAAAAGTAAGTACAAGTATAAAATAATTTCAAATAATCGGACGTCTGAAACTTAAAAGTAACTTGAAGCAGAGATTGGATCTCAAAATTGGAAATTTAAATCTCTTTTAGTATAGGTAGGTATAGGTGTATAGTATAGGTACCACTTAATGATCTAGCTACAGAATTTTTACTTCTAACACGTGTACGGTGCTACACGCGTATATTTTTTTTGTTTTGTTTTTGTTTTATTGTTTTGAGTGCTAAAGTTTTGTTAAACGATAGAACGGTACCTCGTGTGCGATTCCGACCCGCACTTGACCGATTTTTATATTAGAAAAGGACTGCTCCTTAGTGGGAACTTTAATAGTAGTAAAAAGTTACTCTTCGTTGGTAAAATTCGCTCTTATAATACACATACACCAATTAGAACAAAATATGTCACCGGCGTAAACTGAGCTGCTACGGAAGCATCTTTAGTTCGAGCCCTTTATCGCTTGGTGCAGCACCATCGAAATATTGCAAATACCACGAGATGGCGCTAAGATAATTAGTATTTATTCTAAGATTAGCGCCATCTAGTCATCTTTACTGAAACCATGGCGTTTAAAGTACAAATATTACTCCTAACGCCCCATCTCTATATTATGAAAGGTTACTAATTCTAAGCTCTATGGAATGAGCACCCTGTGGTTATACCTATATAATAAAAGTCCTCGTTCACGCTTGTGTTGTCAATACCAGAAGCCCGCCTGGCATTGCATTGCTTTCACTGAAAGTAAGCGGGTATTTTTCAATGAATCCGACCAACGGCATGCGGAAACGCAAAGCAAAAGAAATATAGAAAGAAATATTTATTGAAAAATTAACTTACGTAGTTTCAAACAGAACAATTAAAAAACAAAACAACTTAAAAACTACAAGAATGCTTAACTATGGCCCCACACTAGGCAGAGCCTGTATCGTGGGTACTATGAATATCAGTTAGGAGATGGGAGTTCAGCGTAAGTACAATTTTATTATTAAGGATACAAAAAACAACAGGAAAGAGTGGGTAGTACATCCGAAAATATTAACACAAAGGACAAAACACATTATTTTAAAACTTAGAGTACTACAGCATATCATAATCATAAAAGGGTTATGAATACCAGCTTTTAGACACAGTGATTATGCTGATAGCGAATAGGCAAGGCTATTTGGTCACTAGATAGGTGACTGAATACCTGGCGAGTATCGTAAATTGGCATCTGTTTCTCAGACTAAATAAAAGCATGTAGGAATGAAAGGGCAAAACATTTTGCTAACCTTTCATGGAGAATAGTAAAAACGATAAGAACCTTATCACCACATACACTTATAAAATTACACATGTACTCTTCACATGTGCTCCCTTAATAATGTGATAGCATCTGTAGGCACAATGTCGTTTCGGTCCAAGAACTTGCCTTAATCGCAGTAATTACCCTTTGCCGAACCAGGCTGGCGGATTATTAATTTCCTTTCGGCGGCTTTGCTGAAAAGCAATATGTGTTATCTTAATAATTACTAACTAGGGAACTCACAATAAGTACCAACTGTGGGTACATGCTTTGTTTGTGTCTAGACCTAGGTCTAATAGTACTAAATCATCTAATATGTGCAAAACAAACTCTCTATAATTGGGTTATCGCTATCATTGGGTCTGGCATAAAGAAAGAAAAGTATAATCTGATCTGAATCGAAGGACATTTGTTCATATCAAATATTAGAAGACGAAGGTTGTGCTTTGCTTTATTCATTCGGCCCCTTACCTTGTCTCGCACTAGTAGTTTTCTATGTTTCTTTTTTGTACCATTCTATTCAACTTCGTTGATGTCAAGGTGGTATCATCCGCAAGTAATTGTACCCCATTCGTTAGGGGTCAAAATGATCGAAAAGTAAAAAAGCTGTAAATATCCTTTTTTTTTTTTAATTTTGCTAAACTTTGAGAGCAGTATCATAGACACAATTTGGCCTACCAAATACAATTTATTAGATATTATTTAATTGCAAATTTAGTCTACTTTAATGTGTCTATAGTGTATTTTGCTGTAATATAAGTCCTAGTCGGTAAAAATTTACAAAAACTGGAAAAAGTCCTACATTTTAATGTTTTTTTTTTTTTACTATGGTCTGAGGGCTTTCAAGGTTGAAAACTTGGATTTGTCATAACCCATTTAATCACTACCAACTCATAAAAAAAATCAAAACTACCTCATTTGATGCAAGGCGCCAGTACTAGCTTTTTACGAATGAATTCCATGGGCTATTTCCTTCTTCAGCTGTGATTTAAAATGTCCAACCCATAAGCTCTTGTCTGATAAGCAGAGTACTCAGGCTAGGGTTGTAACGGAGCTCCGCCTCCGCCTCCGAAAGTTCGGAACTTCCGATAGAAATCGGACCTCCGACTCCGACTCCGCCTCCGCCATTTTTGGACGGAGGTTTAACGGAGTTTATTTACGTTCAAAAATGTACACGCAATGTGACAGTAGCGACGCTAGGCATCACCGCCGCTCGGCTGAGTATTGATATGAGAACACAACTACTGAATGAAGTAAAGATTGTTTGTGCGAATGGAACGCGCGGGCGGTGGGTAGGTATGTTGACAGGAATCAACCTGTCGACTTTTTCACTGGATTGCGTTTCACCGAATAGTTCCTTTATCGAAGTCTTTATTGTCAAAGGAAAATGCTTTGATCCAGGGGAATTTAAACTTGAAACACACTCTAGCTCGCAGTTGTAAATACTTAGATGTGTTTGTGACTGAACCTCGATTTTTTTGAGTAATATAATACCTAAATTGCCTTTTCTTAACTATGAATACCGTTAAAAATAATTGTTAAAGTGTAATGTGTATGTCCTATAGCTTTTAAATAAAGACTTTTCGAAATAAATCAAACATACATATTTCTTCTACCTCCGCCTCCGTTAACCTCCGACTCCGCCTCCGATACAACCCTACTCAGGACACCTACCACAATCTCTGCCTGATATGAAGTACATATTTGAATTACGTTTAAAATAACTACAATCACTTCACAGATAAAATGTTTCATAGAAAACCGCCATATTGTAAGATATGATGAGGAGTAGTGCACCGAACTCTCCCTCTCCTATGTTGTAGTCGCCTATCTGCTACCGGTATTCAAATAAACGACTCCTATAATGTAGGACTTTGTATTCCGAGTCACGGAACACCTGTACGAGAATACTGGCAGACAACAAAGTGTGGACCGCGTTTAAAATGGGCATCACAAAACTTGTTGTAACTTCAGCTATTATTTTGTAGCTATCAAATGTTCAGAGTTTGCTGTCATACTCAGATTCGTTTATTTGCATAATATGATTTTGGTATTACATACAGTTCTTAAATTAATATAATATGTCATTTGTAAAACGATACTACTGGTATGTCACGATTACTTGATCTAATTTAAATGACTGTGCGCTCTGTGTACAGTACAGCGATTGTTACACTGCTCCAGTGCCAAATATAGCATAGTACAGAAGATATAAATGTCAGCGCATACTTCCACTTCACGATCCATTGAAGCCCGACATCCCCACGTTTTCCTGTCATTGACAAGTAAGTCCGGATAATCTACGTATTTCCCCGTAGTTTCAGCGCCCTCCCCTGGTACCCGGCAAAATCAGTGGTTTATGCGATGAAATGGCGACGCGACGACGCCGCAGCCAAACTTTCCTTTCTGCCTCGTAAAACGTCACTATACGCAGCACTTTTACATCCCAGTGTGACTTCGATACCGATTTATAGCTACCCACAAGACTATATAATAAAGTTGAGTCGATAGAGTTGGGTATTACCATTTTTCCTGGTTAAAGTTTTGGAGCAGCGTTTCACCGGCAAACTCAGGTTACGAGCTTCTTCTCGTAGTGAATAAAGTATACATAGAGGTCGTATGAAAATTAATAACGACATGAATGAAACGCTACTTCAGAATGCCACGCTCCCCTTTACATTCTCATATTTACGGGGTGAAATATGTAAATACTGTGCCGTGGATTTTGCTTTCCTCTCAGTTAATATGATATTCTGTTTAGGAGTTCCACAAACCACGTGTTCGAGACAAAGAGGCATAAACAATGAAAGTGTTTCCCGGTATGACAACGCCAAGGAACAATAAAAACAAAACGCCCTTAAACACGCGTTTTGATTTCCTTTGTATCTTTTTGCCCATTTCCTTTGTGTGTTCTTGATTTATTTACTCGTGTTGTTAATTCCGGACATACAGTGAATCATATAGAGGTGATTCATGCGTCAACATTCCTCCCAGAAAGTTCTGTTTTTCTCCCTTTGACAAATTGCAATCAAGCTTTGTGCTCACTTATTGCAGTTATCTGATCTTGTATCGTCTATTATTAAGCATTTATTTTCAGATACAAATCCTTATTTCAGGTATAAAATCAGACAACACCGTATAGGTATAACAATCAGTTTGATTCTGTTTGATTATTGTGAAAACGGAATCCCAAATCAGTAGCCCACGAACAAAGATTTGATAGAAAACTATCGAAAAGCCGAATGTCAGTGATTCTTATTCTTTACGACATAAAATATAATTTCCTGCGTTTTCGAAAACTTTTTACGATCTCGAAACGTTCGTGATCGAGACTCTGACCGTATTTGGTCGAATTCGCAAATTAAACCTGTCTAATGATTGTAGTTAGTTAGACAAATCTGTAGCACACCGAAGTGTTAGATCTAAGCTTCCTAATGATTTAGTAGTGGCAAATTCCAAAATAATAACTAGCTACGGGAAATTCAATAACAAATTATCTGAAGATAAAACAAAACTACCTAAATCACTAATTAAACAAAAGAAGCGCGTTTGTTGCCTGACAAATGACAAGACAACGGAAATCATCATAGTAACAATAAAATAAAACACATTACTGTGTAAAATTCTCAAGGCGTAAAAATTAGCAAACAATCGCTAAAAACACTGGTACTGATATTATTAGAGCCTAAGATATTATTTCCAAACTAGATCAGCCTTGATAATCCCACTATGTATTGTACAAAAGTAAATGGCCCGGATTAGAGTCGTCGTTTCCTTGTATCATGATCGCCTCCTCGTTACTGCAATAAGTTAGTTGAAACATCTGACGCCTTCCTATTTCTAACTTTGTAGTGATATCCGTGAGAATGACATATCAAGAATTAATCGATCCTCTATGTTCAATGAATAAGTAAGGTATGTTACGAGAATCCGGAAAAGCTGTTAAGTCGTTTCCATATTCATACCGGGAAATTCTTCAGGTCCATTCCGATGAGTATTTTTCATGATGTTTGCAAAAACAATACACATCTAAACATTACATTCATTGGCATTAATTTACAAACTTCAAACAGAAATATTATTTAAAGAACATACATTTTTAATATTTAACATTTAAATACAGACACATACATTGCTTCTGGCCCCACACTGGGATACCCTATGTCGTGGGAACCAGAAACACTGACATCACAAACATGTAAACATCCAAGATCTGGTGTTTTTTTTTGTCCACAGCCGGGATTCGAACCCGGGACCTCTCGCATGGTAGGCAGATGCGCAACCGCTGCGCCACAGAGGTCGTCATACTCCTAAAGAAGATATCATACTCCTCGACATGAAATTTATACTTTATACCGATTACTACTGGTGATGCATGTAATTAAAGCATCGTTTTCTTTGATCACATGGGAGAGAATTTCCAGAATTTTCTTTTATTTGATCACCACGTGGCAGCGATACTTTCATACTGGAAACACTTCAAGCACTTTCTCTCACCATCAATCACTCGGCGTCGTTGTAACACGCACAAACTCTCAGATAATCTTCTAGTTACGTCAAATAAATTACCGTAATATCTAGAATAATTCCTAAACTTGTATACTGAAAATCGCAACTCAAAGCAAATATAAAATTGCTAACGAACGAAACGATCCGAATAATACGGATAACCAAAACAAACAAGATACAAAATCCCGCCCATGTAAAGTAAACAAAATCACTCGACAGTGCACCGCAAAGTTCATTGGCAAACGGGCAATATACGGATAGGACGAAAGGAAATAAAAATCCCGTGAAAATTGGGCGAAAAAGTGTCGAGGGAGAGCGAAAAGTGAACTAGAAAAATTAGAAATAAAACAAAGTGTACGTCAGTTCGTACAGAGAGGGAAATGAGTAGGAAACCTATAGTCGCAGCAAACTGTGTCAATGTCGACGGATTGGGATTCCTCTTTTTTTACACCGAAACTCGAATATTCGTTTGCGCGTCCTTGCTTTGTGGGACTCGTGACAGGCGATCCGTTGATAGATGGATTTTGTAGTGCGAATAGTCCCTACCCGGGAGGATTCGTAGTTCTCATAGGACTAACGAAGGCCTCACGTGTCAGTTATGTGTCACGTGTCATCTCAATCATATGACTTACGGGAGCGGAGTAAACGCAACATTGCGGAAATAAATTTCGTTAACTCCGAATCAAATATTACAAAACTTTCCTTGTTTCACCGAAAAGTTAGTTTTACTTCTGGTGTGGCAACAAAGTCACTCAAATCAGAGCAATCAAACGGGCCTTATTTGTCGCTGTGCAACATGGTGTACGGAGTATGACTAACACAAATAGCTATTTATATTTAGCTGCACTACTCTCACTCGTATACTGCCAGGAAGTCGTTAGCCCAAAACGGCGTCTGACCTTAATATAATAGAAATTAATTGCCGGAGGAAATAATGAGGGCGGCCCATAAACTTTGCACCAATAAACTATTCCATTAATTTGTATGCGGACAATCGATTCGGAATAATATCGATTCTGATTTACTGGCGAAGAAATATTATAAAAGAAAAAAAGTATTAGATACGAATTTACTTACACCCAAGCGTATAAGCAAATAAGTAAAATCGTATCTAATACTAACTAGTATGTAGTAGTTGTACGACTCTACACGGTTGATGTGTAGGGTATATTTTCATATCTGAAGTATCTTAGCGTTGCCCCTTAGTAATAATTCAGTCTAAGTCTTGATTTTACTTTCAGATCTATTCGTGTTTGTGTAATACAGCAGGGATGATGGAAAACTAATACGGCTCATGTATCCAAGTCACGTTTTCTTTTACGTCTGAAATTACAATTCCAGCAATGATATATGGTAACACAATCACGTACTGGCTAAGCAAGATAAGCATACTGTTATAGGATGTTTAAAATTAGCGTCGCGTCGGGTTAAGTTAGAAGGGGCTTATTAAATTAGTATTACAGAGGACCTGAGTGTCATGTTTTATTTAAGATACGTTAATTCGTTGTTTTTTTAGCAAACTTCATCTATTGTATTGAAATTGACATAATACCTGCTATTTAGTACTAAACACCCTTTTTTGTGTATTTCAGTATTTGTTGTTGTTACGGCAATAGAAATATACACATTCTGTAAAACATTTCAACTCTCTAGCTATTACGGTTCGTGCTGTAGGACCCGATGACGGACAGACGGACGGACGGATAGACGGACAGCGGAGCCTTAGTGGTTTGGCACCCTGCGGGTACGGAACCCTAAGTATATATATATATATCTCGACGAATTGTAAACCTCCTCCTTTTTTAAAGTCGGTTAATAAAACACCTTACCATTAAATCGCTTGGCCAATGAAAATGATCCTAAAGTATTGCACCTATTCCCTTACAGAATACTTTCTGTTCTTTCTTATAGTTCACAGTAGAGCTATGCGAGCGGGCCGCGGAGGGGCGATCGGTTAAGACACTCGTACAGACGGAGGAGGGAAACCCGATAAAGCGAGTGCGGTCACAGCTGTGCTGTCACTACCCTCCCGCCCTCCTGCCACCCCCTCCTTAGAGGTATTCTATACGGTCTGGCGTAGCTCGAATCGGTTACCTACTCCTCCAATCGAATACCGAAACAAGGGATATGGGTAATCAAAATGGTTCGTTCCGGTTGGTACCCCTTTGCGGTGGTACCATTAGTAAAAAATAAATAAATAAATTAGTCATCGCACCGATGGAATAGGGAATACGGGATCTGATGCAAGAGTGACTTCAGTGCGTTTCTTTAGATGTACGTGTTGGTGGCTTAGAGGACCGAAAAAATAAATCTAGCGTAGCAACACCCAATCGATCAAATTCTTATCTACACATATCTTGATATTCGTGTACTATTCAAATAAGCTGTTCGATGTCAAACTTGACCGGTTTCACGTTGGTGCAAGCCAGAAACTACGCTAAGGCCGACATGTTTAACCGGTAAAGAATACAGGGCCTACCAATCCGCCATGACCCGATACACGCTACGAACTGATAGCTACATTACGCCAACCGACATGATAGATCTGCGAATGGTGAAGACAGCTGGGAATAGGAAATACAATTAACAATATTACTAGAAACTAGTTCTATACTCAGTTATATTGACGACCGACGAAATTGCGATTTCGGTATAGTGGGACATAAAAGAGTAGAAATTAAATGATGGCAACATTTAAAGACTACTGCGTGTTTTCTTTAATGCCATATTTGGATTGTCTACGCAATAGTGCTCTAATAGGTATGTCACTTATGTTGCCATTATTTATTTTCTACTCTTTTATGTCGCACTGTACCTTGTTATTATGTAGAGCGGTGTTTTGAATCCAAAGGAAATACTTGCTTTCGCGCTAATTGGGTGTCTATCTTGCTGAGTTTTCAAAGTAAGAGTTAGGATCTGAGGTACCTACTTAAAATGTCTATTGTTTCTAAGCTGACCCAGTGATGATTAAGTAACTGATTGGTTGGGTATTAATAATTCTTGAAAATTCTATTGCAATTTCCAACACATGAATGCGAACTTGATCATTCATTCGGCAGCTTACGTACAAGAGATGTAAATTAATTCATCTATCTAGTCAGCCTGCGCTGGTATCATAGCAACAGAGATCTCAGCCTCTAAGCGCGCATAGCACGACCACGTCATCGTGACGTGCGCACGCGCGTTCACGTCACGCGCACAGCTGATCGCGCGCTTGTAAACAAATCATAGTACACAGCCACCGAGTGTAGGTACACGATTGTATGCGGCGGTAAGTGAATGTCTGCACGGTTCATTTGGCGGGATTATGATGTATAGTAACCAGCTAACATGTACTCTAGCACTAGATCGGTAGTCGCTCAACGCTAACTCGTGCCGTGAGGATACAGAATTGATCGTTTCAATTAATTTGCTGTGTAATTTCTGTCGCGAGTCCGTTCCTGCAATTAACGTAATGGCAGTGAGTTATTACTGGATAGCATAGTGTCGGCAATAAACCTTATGATTATGATTTGAGTGAATGATTAGATTACCTATGTTCAAAATTTCAAATAGGTAATCCGCTGTTACATCAAACACATTATTCATCATTTTATGCAGCTACAGAAAATCGTACCAACGCGAATTTGCAAAACTATACGCTATCATGGTTTGACCTACATATTTATGAAGGCATTCATAACGATACGCACTACGCTCTCTCAATCGTGATAAAATTTACTAACATCACGGCGATGTTCAGATGATCGCAAGTCGACAACCCACCCAGTTTTCGGGCCCACCTCTGTTATGCAAGTTAGAGAAGCAAATCTGAATCGGTATACAGCAACAATCTCGGCAATAGCTCATTATCATTGCTGATTAGCACAGTACAGGCCACGGAGACAAGACTGGCGCCAAGGAACGTAGCAACTATACCACCATACACAGGCCCGCCTCGAGCCATCGCATTTGCATAGCCCGACATCGCTATTACCAACTATTACGTGGAAATCGACCGTGTACCGCTACGAAGGTAGAGCTATGAACCTGCTCGCTCATGAAGGTGTGCCTCACTTGTTACTAGGGTTTGTTCCCGGGAATTCCCGGGAAATCGGTTGGTCTCGTTCCCGGGAAATTCAGCTCGAGAAAAGTCGAGACATCGAGAAATTTAAATGAACATTTTTACGCTTAGCTTTCTTTGTAAATGCGAGGTGGCGGCGGCAATCGGCGGCATCCTTTGTCAGCGCGGCTCGTGTCTGTCGGTATCCTTTGTTTTCGCCGACAAACGCAAGCGCCCGCGCGGCCCTAGTTGTGTTTCGTTCATTCGTGTTTCAACTCCCGCCGTGTTCGGATTACTTCGGTCGGATCGAAAATCGGATCATAAAGCCAGCATAGTGTACTTATTTAGTGACGCACGAGTAATAGAATTGCAGAACAAACAGGTAAGTTTTGTTATTATTTATTTAAAACTAGCTTTCCGTCCACGGCTTCGCCCGTCATCAGCCTAACCTAACCACATCAACCCACTGCTGGGCATAGGCCTCCCCACTGTTGCGTCAGTTTTGTAGGTACTAAAATACTTACTAATCCTTGAACTGTTTGTTATAGATTTTACAACTGATGGACCAAAATGGAAAGTGGAGTGACTTTTACTTATGATGAGAAAAATTATGATTGTTTTTAGTTAAAAATGTTTGTTTTAAGCTGATTGTTAACAGAGATTTTGTTTTTTATTAAAAATCAGTGAGATTAGTTATGGTGAGAAGAAAAAAAATGATTGTTTTTAGTTAGTATATTTGTTTTGAGCTGATTTTTTACTAAGAATTTGTTTTTTGTTTCAAATTATGTTGATTTTATCATTTAAAATAAACACAGTTAAATTAAAGACTCTTTTTATTATTTAAATAAAAAATCTAGACAAAAATTTACTTTTTTCTCGACAACCCGAGAAGACCCGAGAAATCAGGCTCGAGAACTCTCGACACCCGAGAACTAAAAAACCTCGAGAAATCGGAAACCCTACTTGTTACTAATCCCCATCAAATGGGCGAAAATGGGCTTGCACTCTTGCAGTGGTTGGTTTAGTCGAAACAAGCAATTAAAAATGGCAATATATGTGACGTGTCAGGGCACCACTGCGTATTTTGATTGATTTAAGCCAAATATGTCACGCAGTAATCTGCAAATGTTGCCATCATTTACTGTCACGACTTTATAGACAAACTGTAATAATGGAAAAAAACATGTACAAAAACGAGCTTACATGCGGTTGTCCATCGTAAGATGATGCTTCGTTCTATGGGCGATATTCCTTTTTGTGTGTCATTCTGAATTTGTGCCTTACATCTTGTCTTCCTTAAGGCATCCCGGAGGCACGACAACTCTCATACTCTTTATTAAGTGTAGATGAAATTTAATCTATGTTGGTTTAAAGTGGATGGTTGCGTTGATGATGCCATACACCAAAGAAAATTAGATTAGACTCATCAGGGTTCATTCTATACAATTTGCTATCAGTCAGTAGCTCACAATCTCACAATAATAGAAATGTAGAAATTACGTGTCATGAATGAATCGCAGTATTATGTCAATGGCGAACCTTTTGAGGCCGAGCATAATCAAAATCATATTCATGAGTTTACAAAAGAGTTTAGCATGAATATACTGATTTGGTGAGATTTCCGGGAAAATAATACGGCGTGAATTAAAAACGTCGCGAGATACAAGCAAACTGTGGATTTCTGTGGTCTTTGAGAGTTAATGCTACTCAACCAGTAATTATTCCTAGCTCATAGCTTAGCACCTGACCCAAAGATAATGTTACAAGGCGGTCGACTACCTTTTAAAATGAAAAATAAATAGAACTAGTCTAGCATGAACACCACACCTGCCGTTCCAGTCGCTTCATCTGTTAGCAAAGTTAGCACCTGCTTCGGCGAGCCAGATTATCCGATTGGCCTGTTAGATCCATTAAATGTTAAAAGAGAGAGAATTACAGCTTGCTAGAATGACACGTCAAAAAGCGGGTCTGTACTGTACAGTTCTCAGTGTACTTTGCTAACAAATTTAGTGGACGTCACAAAATCATAATTCATGAGAGGCAGGCGCGGCCGGCTCGTTGGAATACAAGGACACGCCTAGAGGAAGAAATATGGCGTCGGAGAGCCGGGAAGTACGCAGCCGGGAATATCCGGTGGGCGGCAGCAGAGCCGCGGCGGGCGAGGCTCGGAGCTTTATCTCGTCCCGGCTCGCTCTTTGGGAAATTGCGTAAAGCGCAAACAAAGAAATTGCACATAGATAAGGAGTAGGAGCGAATCACGCTTTATGAACGCCGCCAAGCGCACCAGCTTCATGCCCAATAATGTAGACAAACAAAAACCGATAATAATAAGATTATAATCTTCCGTAGAGCGCACTTCATCGCTAATCGATAAGCAGCGGTTTGAATGTTGTTAGTGGTATCTCGACCTTGTTAATATCATACTCTTGTATCTATAGCGGGAGAACACATCAGTTTTGTCGGGGAGCGTCTGATTTAAGTTTAATCCTTCGTCCGCTGGCACCCCGAGATATGGCCCGAGCGACGTGTGTACTCCCGGGCCCTTTTGCAAATCGCCTCAAAAAGCTTAGGTCCAGCTGTTACAAAATATCAGTAAAAACTGTATTTTTTTTCTATCGACATTATTTTTTTAACGTCGAAAAGCGGCCGACGACGCGACGTGTGCATAGCATACTCGCCGCGGTCGGTGATCCGATAAGCATCGATTGTGTCCCAGCGATCAACGAAACAATTGTTTTGCACGTGCTGGTCCGTCCGCCCTTTCAAATCAAAAGAAAAAAGATATTCATGGACAAAAGGTAATTTTCGGCCCATCGTACTTAAAAATAATGCGTAAGGCTGTGAGAGGACAGTAGGGACTCGGTAGTAAACATAATCGAAAACGTCCCTTCAATATTAAAAGTATTGTAACTTCTGAAGCTCAAAGCAATGTTAAACATGAAAGAACTGCTCGAATCGTAGGGCGGGCGGGCGGTCGCCGCCGGTCGGCGCGGCGATGGCGTCGTGTTTGAAGGGCCCTCCTCTGAAAATGTCAGGGTAGGCGCGTTATTTAGAGCCTTTGAGCCCTGGCTCCCGGGCGCCGCCTACGCGAAGTTTCGCATTCCAGGCTCGGGTGTCGGTCGAAGGGCCTAAAAGGCAATGGGCTAGCTAGACCATCATTTCAACAATAGTTTTCATGAATACCGGGCATTATGCGCCCTTTAACCCCTGGGGTCACAACTCGTTAAGCTGCTATTAATTATGGTGAAATGTTCGATCTAACAATGTGTTCTTGAAATACACGACAAGCCGTAGAGTTCCAAAGGAACAAAATTGTATACGAGATCACAGTTGACGATAATTAAGGTAGGGAAGTTCGCCACAACGATATTACATTGCAAACAAGTCCCAAATTGGGGGTTGGTCTTGTTTGAATACTGCAGCGTGACATTTCGCACACAATGCTCGGCGATCGATGAGGTAAGTACCTATCTATCTCTATCAATCATATACACATTTTCATGAACTTGTGTATACTGACTGAGCTGATTAATTTCAATAATAGTCGAGAATTAGGTTTTGAAATCGTCGATAAAAAATGTATGTAGCATCATTCATTACACAAAATATAGCCAAAGAAAGGAATACCTACCTATACAAAAAATAACAACACATGTTGAACCTCGTCAAAATACGAATGGAAGCAACAATCTTATGAGTAGCACGACAATATTTTAACGATTATTATAAATTCAAAACCTGTAGGGCGGGCGGGCGGTACGGTAATCCTAGTGAACGCAATATGGAAATGGGCTGCTAAAATTTATAATTTTAGCGCTAACTACGCACGACTAACTAATGGGGGGTTTCGATGTATAAATCAGAGCCAGCAAGGCATTGGAAATATTGTGCCATTCTTCATTGGGATCATGCTTGTTTGGAAAATGGTAAAATAATTAAAAGTATAAGTACGTATTCGGGTCTTGGCCCGTGTCCCTCGGTGGCGACATTAATGTGCTATATTAATTTATTTGCATAATTATGTCGCCACAGCTGACATCCCAGCAGGGAATTCTCGTAAGCTGTAATGATGATGACTGACCCTCAGGACTGCATACTTTCTATCCGCGACAGACGAACTAGAACACATAACACAGACCCTACTAATTATATGAGAAAATAAACGGTCAAAAATCACACTTGGAGAGCGTAACATGTGTAATTAATTAGGTTTCCACATAGAAAATCATCAAATTATTATGCCATCCATGTAAACCAAATTAAATATTTTTGTAGAAAGACAGAAAGGAGTTTTCAAATTTTTCCCTTTACTTGTGCTATAAGACCTTGCTTAGTGCCAAATTTCATGACTGTAGGCTTACGGGAAGTACCCTAAGTTTTGGGTCCATTGCGATTACTATGAAAATCCAAAAAAAAACCACAGCTTTATGCAACCACAGATCTTAACAGTCGATATAAATTACAGCTTAATACGTCCATGCGTTCTTGATATAAAGGTTGCGACACACGGACAGACAGACAGACAGACAGACGGACGGACGGACAACAAAGTAATCCTTTAGGGGTTCCTTTTTTTCCTTTTAAGGATCGGAACCCTAAAAAAGACATTTTGTCGAGTAAAGTCCTTTTAGTAGCCAGTTCGGTTAGAAGGTACAAATGTAGTCTAGTCAAGACACATCAGTAAGTTAATGGATACCAATTGTATCAAATGCGGTAGCTTTGACACTGGCTGTGTACATGTTTCGGGTTGTTTCTGATGAGTAGATATACAATTAAATACATCTAATACTGACTGTAATATAAGTAAGTACAGAATATTTTCTGAGTAAATCACTTAACTACTCAATAAGAAAGCCACATTGTTCACAAAAGCCGTTAATATAACTTTAGCATTAAAATACCCCCGTATAAAACCAGTCTTCCAGTTTCATCACCAGGGCTCATCATCAGGTGAAATTAAAAGGTCTCATCACAACGAATCTCATGAGCCTAAACTGGACGGGTTTACTAGTAAGCATCCCAGGGTTCCAGCTCCCACCTTCGAGCTTCGCACTCCATCATTAGATCAGCTCGATAGTACCATATTCTAAAAGGTCTTGTCACTACGAGTCTAATGGGCCCAAACTCGATGTGTTTACTAGTAAGCATCATAGGGTTCCCGCTACCACCTTCGAACTCCATCATCAGACCCGCTCGATGGTACCATAACAACCAGCTCCAAGAAATCTACTTTCAAATAAAAAAACAACATTCAAATCAGTTCACCCGTTTGCGCTTCACGTGCTGAGAGACAGACAAACAGACAGACAGTTACACAGAGTGACTCACACGTTAAACTTATAACACCCCTTTTCTCCTTCGTCGAGCGGGGGTTAAAAAGTAAATTACTCAGTCTACATTTCAGACCAGCGTATAAAAGCGAAAGTTTTTCTTTGTGCCAAGACTGACTCATTCATCATTCATCCAATTCCAGCCCATTGCTGATCCTGACGACCTGACATCCTTTATTTTCTTAGGAAAAAAGTAGTTTTAGGTAGGCAATCAGGAGGATTTTTCAAACGCTCGCTCTTTGTTTTGTGACTTTACTTGTCACGCACAGAAAATATAATAGATTTGCTGAGAGCGCACAGACAGAAATAGACTACCAAATTAAAAGGATGCGATATTTCTGATACTGGGAAGATTTCGAAATGTCTTTATTGCACACAAAAAAAAGTTAACAAAGTAACGATATGATATAAAGTGTACAATGACGAGAACACCATCAGTACGTGAAATCGCGAATAATAATGATAGCTTTTCTGATAACCGCCATCTTTATACGTAAAGAAGGCAACACACTGAAATATCATCACTACATAGTATAAACAAAGTCGCTTCCCGCTGTATGTCCCTATGTATGCTTAGATCTTTAATACTAGGCAACGGATTTAGATGCGGTTTTCTTTAATAGAGGCTGATTCAAGAGGAAGGTTTATATGTATAATTGCACCCATGCGAAGCCGGGGCGGGTCGCTAGTAGGTACTTCATAATTCGGTAACAGGATCGTTAGCGCTCTCCGTGTTGACAAAATAAAAGGGTTTCATTCATGTCAACATTCTCATCGCGACCTTTCATTAGCTGAAATCGTTAAAGAGGCATTTTGTAACGACCTATATACCTAACGAGCTTCAGTCTAAACGCCGCAGTCTGACGCTCGCGGGGCAACACTTGGCGCTGACTGAAAATCAGCGCTGAAGGCCTAGCCTTCAGCATACCGCTGAGTCAGTAGCCATTTATAATGACAGTGACACACAACGACCGTCATTCATGAATGAATGAATGTGAATGAAGTGATTTTCTTTTCTGTTTTTTGTTTCTCTTCTGTCTTTTTGTAGTGTGTTCACTGTCTTTGTAATAAATGTTTCTTTCTTCTTCTTTCTTTCTAAACTTTTGCCGGAATATCAAATTGTGCTTGCGGAAACCGACAGTATTGAGGTCCCGGTCATCATCAGAGAACACTGGGATCAATGAACACGTCATCGCCACCACCACTAAGCAAGCGAAGCGGGGGACAATCGTCTTTGCAAACATTGACGTACGCTATCAGCTTCATATGCGGTATTCATAGAGGTCAGGTGAATAAGTCACTTGACTTTAGGTGAACGTCTTCAAATATATCCATACATAATAACCATACTATTCTTATGCCCGATTTCACTGACAGTTAGGGGTCACTTAGCTCTTTTTCTTAGCTGTCTAGCGACTGTTTCGGAGGCCGGCTTTCTTAATTTAGGGGGTCCCCTAGTAGACTAGATGACCCTTAAACTTAGGTCAAAGCGGAACAAAACAAACTGTAGGTGGCCTCTGAAAGGAAAAAAAGTGTCCCCTAAAGATAGGAATTGTTAGATTATTATTAATTCCATTTTAGATTATTGCACGGTACAGCCATGATGCGATGATTTTTTGTAAACAATCTGTTATAAAAACGAAATAAATAAGCCACGCAAAATGCTGAAGCCATCTTTAAATTAGACAGCAGCCGAGATAATCCCCTCACACCCCCTCGACGTGGAAACGGTTGTTTGTGAACAATTCGGTTTGATCCAGCAGCCGGGATCCGTCTCCCGACGACGGCCGCCGCCCCGCCCGGCGCCCGGGGCGACGCGGCACCCTCCACGGACGAAATGCATTTCCAATGGGCTTATAAACTGCCTACTGCTCACTTCAGAGGTCGCCACTGTGGACCGTCTATAAATTTGACAGTTCCTCTTAGTAAACATGTAAACAAACTAATTATTTTATGAATAAATTCTTTCAATGCCTCGTTGTGCAGCTGTTGATTGCAAAAATGTGGGGATTCATATATTCCCTAAAGACGCTAAAAGAAGAAAATTGTGGGAGAAAGCTCTTCGTATAAAAAATTGGCATGCAAGTACTTCGTCAAGGTTATGTGCTACCCATTTCCTACCTGACGATTATTTTGGACCAAATTCGTATACAGGTGATAAATCTCTAATCAAAGTGTTGAAGAAAACTGCTGTACCGTCTTTATTTTCACATTCTAAGGTCAAAACAATCACACAGACAACACAACAACAACAGCGATCGGATATGAACTCTTCCAAGTCAGGAATGACCGGGATCTCATCCTCGAGTTCATCTTCAACTCCGAGAAGGTTATTCTTGTCGTACGCCCTTAGTCTACAACAAGAAAATGGATTTTACAATAAAACCGCAACATAACCTTTATATCATAACAATGCCAGTTTATAACTTACCTTTCAATTAAAACTGCTTTTTTACCAACGATGGACGCTTTTCTTTTTCTCAGCTCGACTTTTAATTGAATCACACTCCATGTCGCATACATTGATATAGTTTATTTTGTTATTTCAATTATTCGTGAAACAATAACAACTAGACAATATGGCAGTTCTTAGACACCCCATAGTGCTGCCCTCTGCAATTGGCTTTCAGTTTCAAAGCCCATTGCATGATAGCGCAAGCTATGCATGACATCGATCGCAGACGTCAGCGAACAACACTTCAAGCAGACCTTCCTGTGCATATAAACTTTTTTCAACAAATCAATATGTTTGTTATTATTTGGGAAGTCTTGATCGCGAATACCGAAGAATACCACTCTTGCACTTAACTCAAGGCCATCCAGCCTAAGGTCTATAGAGAAGCCCACCATCTCTCCGAGAGCCAGCTTCAGTAGTCCCACGTGCGTTGCGTGGGTCGTGAGAACTGCAGATTCGATACCCGGGGCGTTCCGCAGAGACGTTGCGAAATAACCGTTTCAAAACGCTCCACCTCGACTATAGGTGGTGTTAGAGACCGGTTGGGTAACGATAACCGTTATGTTATAATGTTACAGGCGGGCAATTGTTAACATTGGTAGAGAAAAACTGTGGGAAAGCAGGGTTTTTACTTCGTATCCGGCAGCCATGAACACTTGCGCAGCACTCAAGCCACCAGTATTCCGGTGCCGGAGAAACTTAGTTAAGGGGTCAGGCTCAAAGGATAGTAGTTGCAATCAAATCAACCTCAAGGTAGTCGAATATGGTGGCAATAGACTAGAATTTGCAGTAGTAGAGAGCCATTTCACGGTTGCGGCTAAGGAAACCTAAAAGTGTTGAAAGCATGGAGATTTTATTACGTACTTAACACGATCTAGCTTTTAGAGTTGCTAACATAGGCAACATTCCATATTCAAAGTGAGTGCAAAAGAATGTTAGCCTGATAACAAACAGGTATCATTTTTCCAACGGGTTATTTATTATCATATCAATTTAACGAGAAGCAATGACACTCAACCTTTGGAGTGCATTCGCTGCGCCGTCGGATGGTGTCGGTTACGGAGACTTCCAAATTAGCCTGTGCATTCATCAAAATGTAAAGCTTTATACAATTTAATGTTAATGTGTAATTCTGGCTAAAAGTGGGCACAGTGGCCACCCCTTATGGAAAAAGGTGTGACGCTATGTATGTGTATAATTCACGAGTAGTTGATTTTTGTTTGCCTGGCATTACGAGTGCCTAATTATGGTGGTGTAATTTTGTCTTGATCGGATTGGCGGCACCCCGGAACGTACTGGGTACAAAATGCTTGTGCGGCAGGATGCGCAAAGCGGAGTCAGTGGCAGATGGGCGCAGGTGGCGTGGCCAGCTGACGCTGCGGTTTTTGCCGAGAGCCGCACCTGTGTGGAGCCGAGGCGGAATGTCGCACGGTAGGCCGGACTTGCGTTCGTGGTAATAACAAGAAATCGGATCACGCTGTAGAAGGCATTGCAATTGCAACATTGTCTCATCAAACCACCTGCTTTCCTTTGAATAATAAAAACCCAACAATGGTATAGGCGTGATTCATTCATGGACGAAATTATAGCAAACAATCGCAACGATTTGGCGAATATTTACATGCTGAATGCATTGCACGGATGCAAGTATCAAACCTCTCGGACTCCAGCGTGGAATTAACGCAGACATCTAAATACCGGTCTTCATTTGTAGTAAAATATTTACCTGAAACAAAAAATAAAACTTCGGTCAATAACGTGTAATGGACTTAAATAGTCAACGTTTATCGCTGCTGACAAGGCCACCCTGCGGTTCACATACTAAAATAAGTTCACAATTTCACATACAGCAACGAGTAGCACTCTTCGCAATAAAGATTTATCGTCCTGTAGCTGATATGTTAAATAAATCGTTGGCATCACTATTATTACGAGTAGTATAGTAGGGGTCTATTTTTAGGTTTAATGTTAAGAAGACTATTTTTTTATCTTTCCTGTACTAGCAGTTAAATAGAGCAGAGTGATTAATTTGCAAAGGCACACACTCCCAAGAATGGAATTGGACTTGGACTATTTTCTGAATCAATTACTCGGTCGATATAGACGAGGACCCCCAAGAACTCCAAGGCTAGTTCAACCTAAGTATCCTCATGTTAACTCTACGTTGTTTTTAAGGCATGCCAAGCCAAATAAGTACCATCCAAATGGTGGCTTATCGGTCAAAACACTCGGTTAGGTCGCCTGTCCCGCTTATTGCTAATGAGCTAATTAAGGAGGTGCAATAATTTTGAGGTCGGACTGGGCGACGAGGTCGTCGCCCTGCGGCGGAAGCCGGCTGAACCGCTCACGAGCCCGCGCCCGGCGGCGGCGCGGCGGTTGATAGAGGATGACTGCATGACGTCACGCGAGCAGAACTGCTGGATGGCAGGTCACTGCAGAATACAGTTCAAATATTGGCGGTTTTTGTACGTAGCTAATGGTTTTAGATGGCAAGACGCCTACTATACGAATGAGAAAATTGTTTGTGGGTAGTCGATTGATAGAAACGACGAGCATCAAAATAGCTAGTGGGTGAGTGTCGTATTCGATTAAGCTAAAGAAATTGCTGAGTATGTAACAATGAGTAGTAAATCGTTCTATAAGTAATTAACTCTGCTGCTGCTGTATCAAGATCCCATTGATGATATATGGGCTATTAGCTAGAAGAAATGTGTGACTCTTTCAACAACAACTTCTTTGACAACGTGGAAATAATATGTAGGCTCTTCTTGATTATTTCTACTCCCTACCTCCCGGAGATTGGTTTGCAGCAGTAATGAAAAGTTTACTTCAATAATACTATCCCGATACATAGTTATCCGCCGGGCGGGACACAATGTAGCGTTGCATTGCAATGCAATACGAGTATTGGCCGCATGTAACTGTTTAGAACTGGAATAAAGTTTTAACAAGTTACTTCCACTAGTCTTATTTAATTTATTAAATCATCAGGCAGCCAGGCACCCGATGTAGGTATTGATAAATTAAATAGAGCTAAAAAATACATGGATCTTTTTCGACATATATCGGTAAGAGTATCTTTCGCTGATCAATCACAAGGATATTTTTTTTTTTCAATTCAATGCTATTATTATTCAAACATTTTTAAAGTAGAGCAGATCACGCAATCCTTTAACTACCAACGATACAATATAAAAAGTTTTGATAAAATAATGCTCATGAACCTAACACCTTTCGTTATGGTGAATGGATATTGAGGGCATTTTCTATTACCTAATTGGTCGTGCTTTACGTGATATTTTATGTTATACAAATTCATTCTAGATTATATTGAGTTAAAAATGTGTTTCATTTTAATTAAACCACCGCGTAAATCCAATTTCATGGCTTTTGGCACTTCGCGTTATTATACTCTATCTCAATTGTGGCTAACTCTTTATTAATCTGTGCTTGTGGGAGTGAGATAGAGTTGAAAAGTAGCGCAGGACAGACAGGGACATGGACATGTGTCAGGATCGCATTCTCTCAGCGGCCAGAATATAGCAAATAAACTACCTCTGATACGATAATGTGTCAAAACGAAGATGCAAAAGGCGCACAAAACACTAAACTATGCAAGTAGTGCCAAACCAATTTGCATACGCTCTGTGACAGATTGGCATTCATTGAGGCAGAGTGGCTTCATCCCGCGGCCGGCATGCGCATTGTCACAAGCTGGCAACTTGGCGCGACTCGGCACGGCAGTGTTGCTGATCTGGTATGCAGCGCCCCCAACAACCCTGCCTGCAATGCAGCAGGCCTATTAGACTAGACGCGTCCGCCGCAACAATCACCGACCGACGATTGGGACATGCAATATTAGGATGCAGCACGCGATTTGAGGTTAAATGGTCGGAGTCCATCTTTGTGGCGATAATTGTCAGCATGCAATCGAGCAGGCGACGACAAATTTGACATAAAGTAGGCCTGTGTGACTGATTCCCCAGATTCTAACACAGTAATAGTCCCGCAGTAATTCCAATGATGTGAAACTACCGACGACATAAGCCCCCATTCATAATTAAATTACTGGCAGCAGCTGACGCAGACACTTCATATTTCATCGAGTGAATGCTATCAATATTTTCCATTTGCAATCGTTACCTACCCCACGCGTTTGTTATAAAATATTTAAAGCCAAACATCGTATTGTTTGTTTTGTGTGTTTTTAAATAAACCGGAGTCTTTTGATCGGGAGTTGAATTTGTGCGCGTGGGCCCGGGCAGCAGGGCCGCAGGGCTGGCGAGGAGCTGAGCTATCAATCATAGCAGGGGAGCACCACGCCCCGCTCCCCGCACCCCACCCCATCTCACCCCGGCCATATTTCCACAGGACCCCGACTCCGCTGCTTATTTGCCATCGCTTTCAGACCTGGATGTGGGCTTCGTGTTAATTCGGCACCGCTCGAGGACGTAATGTGATTAGTACACGCTAGTGGACAGTCTCTCGCATGTATTGTTTAGAACAAATAGTAGGTAGAACACATAGTAGTTGGTAACATGTTCGACACGAACAAATATTAATTAGTTCCCGGAATGGCCTTTGCGGAAAAACAGGAAATGATAATGAATGACATAATCGTCATAAATAAGTAACCGAATTCAATTGAAACCACGTTTTCCCTACCGTGTACGAGACCATAGTGCAGGACAGAGACATGTGAACTTTATCACGATACAACCAAACTCAACCTCCAATATCTCTCTGTAGCTGTTTCGAAGCATCCTTCAAGTGCAGCTCAAGGTCAAGGCAAAGTTTCCGGTGCACCCATTTGGGCAGTCACTACACAATGGCCGACCAATTCTACAATTAACCCAGAGACCTTTAGCGCGGAGCGGCCGCTTCTGGCGGCAGCTAGTTGGCAGCGGCACAGGGGGCTTCGCACAGCGACCTACTTTACTTGGTCGCGATCGTGATATCACTGGGGTTAACGAATCGTACGCAAACTAAATGCAATTAGCCAACAAATTAAAACGTTACTTTACCCACGTACAGAATGACAGAATATGGTAGAGAGTAGAGGACAGAGAACCGACGGAGCGTCACGTCCTCAGGGCCCGTAGACAAATTGCATTCGCTAAATTATTACTTTCTCGCTACTACGCCAAGAAAGTGTAAGTATGCGATTTGACGGACATACAAAGTCACGTGATACTTTCCGCTTATCTGCTGGCCCAGTAATGGCATGCTAAGCTAATCCCTAAACTTCACAGTCAATTATTGCCCGACTGCACCAACAAAGATAACTCCTCAAGAAGAGTAAATCCTTGGGACCCTCGCGTCACTCACATACGTACACAACATGTCAAAAAGTTTCGCGATCCTCCAAAGAGCTTTGGAGGGTTGTCGGTTGCCTTGCGGCATATGGAATATTTCCGAGATATTGACGGTTTTTTACCTTACTTATTATTATATACATATAGCTACATACATTTATAAGTGTATATAGCCACTCTATGTAGTCACTCTATGTTGTCATGTTGACCAGTACTCCTAATTTATTTATTACTAGAGGTAACTAAAACAATACAAGTCTTTATACAGTCTAATTACTTTGTGAAATCTTTACGAAAGGTCGAAGTAGGTAACTGTAGTACATTGAGAGTTCAGGAAAATACAGCACCAGGTAATAAAATCAGTGTAACTACGAGTAACTTGGAATAACCTCGGAAAAGTTACTACGAATACTCAAGTGTCTGCAACACCACAAGTTTGTAGTTTTATACTTTCTCAAGCTTCTCTTTAGCAGTTACTTGCCATTGAGATTGAGATCCCACAAATGCAATTTAATACCCTTATACCCCTGGATAACTGACTGCTACCAACGAACATACAACTAGTACAAAATAGCTGTTCTTACAAAATCCGGCTAGCTGGAGGGTTTGATTTGAAGTAAGCAGCAAAGAAATTGACTCCTAAATGTAATTTGACGTTTAAACAGCATAGGTACCTTTTCTTAGCTTCATAGCGAGTAATAAGTTAGCGAATGCAACATGACTGGGGGGAGGGTTGCTGGCCGGTTTAAAGCAAACATGGTACAACCGACAAGCAAACCTAGCTAGGTCAACGCTACACCTAGCTAGCTCGGAGTCGACTATCCAGAATATCAATAGTCTTATCGAGCAATCACAGCCGGCACGAGCTGTCGCTATCGCCTAATCGTCCGAACTCAGTTCAAAGGGCCCCATTGTCCACTGTGCAGTCGCTTCCGCGGGGATAAATCAATAACATTGTTGTGGCCGACACTAATTGTTGCGTATTGCGCAAGTAGCATTGTGAGATATGACCTCTAACAGTAACCGCCTGGTTGGTTGAGAAAGAAATGTGTGAGAACCCAAATGCATTCACCACAAAGCCGAAGTCACGAATTTACGACCAAGCCAAAGCTCTTAATGATTGCCCAGAGTTTTTGAAAATATGTGTGCATCTAGAAATATGGTGACATGACATGACTGAACTTAGACTTTCACCTTTAGTGCACTTATAGAGGAATAGAAGTTCTCCTACTTCAGTTCATTTAAAATGCAGCATGATATGATGTGGTGATGCACATTGTCGAAATGATGAGAAGTCGTTTGCGAGTATTGCGACTGGTTTTTACGCAAGTCTCCACGAAAGTAGAGACATAAATCACGGAGTTATTCGAGTACCGTTGCATTGTCCGATCGAAACTGTAGCGGACTCGTATATTCCGTGCTCGTTGCACGCATTTGCGGTTAACCTAAATGACAGTACTGGTTCGGAACGCGCAAAAAATCGACCGGACCCGTCGATACAGCGATTAAGCTTTGAATATTCCAGGCATCTGCTGTTTTCGGAAACGAGCTCAACGGTGCGATTGTTATTGGGAGAGAATGACCTCGCTATATAGAGGTAAGAACTTGATACATGATTTCGACGCAGGGCACAGTGCACAATCTTCAACCGAGTTTCCTTTGCTCCAAAAGGCGGCGTGAATTATCCAGGCCCTTTTTCCCGATGAATGAGAGTGAAGCCGACGCAGGCTCCTACCCAGCCCCCTCCTACCTACGTTCCCCCTCGCTGCCCTCCCCATCCCACTCCTCGGATCAACAGCCCTGAAATCTTTATCAAGATAAGTTCACCCACCGCAGCACGCAGCACGAAACCTACTAGACTTTATTTTAATAACCAAATGAAATACGATGATGCAGACTAGCTCATAAAACTGTTCATTTAAATTAAATGTTTGATATCTACTTCCAGCGCTGGCGGACCCATATAATGAAATGCAAACATTAACCAAATGAAGCTGGGCAGACGCAGCGGCACAAAATGTTCGAATGGCGCCGAGCGAGCCTCATCAGACTCCTCGTTTATTCTACGATGTGGCCTGTTCCACGAACTCGCATATTTGAGTCATGGTTTAGAAGACGGTGTTTATTGGATGACATAAAGTTTACCTGGTGCGGTTTCCGGCGGGAATTCTTGAAGCGCCAGAGATCGGGCCGAAGGAATAAGGACTGATCGAATATTATGATAGAATGCTCTGAATAGTTGCTATGGTATGGTAGCTGAGTTTCAGCAAGCGTTATACACTTTCCGAGAAAATGTAGCCACAAAATGAACTTTAAAGTTAGGGGCTCGAGGGTATAAGGCTCCGCTTTATGTTCAGAAGAGAAATAAAGGTGTTTATGATTGGAGGTAATGAACTCGCGGGCCAGAGGCAAGGGGCCTGCCTACAATAGTAAAACATAATCTTCATGGCACCGAGTTCAGCTTACTCAAGAAAAGGCCGTAAATTCGATATAGAGCGACCTGAACGACACGTGAGAAACAATTTACGAGCGAACATGAAAGAAAGTTATTATACACGTATTTGATGGGGCGATGGGTAAAGTTTTATAGTGTCGGCCATACGCGCAACATCGATTATTAGATCTTCTGTGTTCCATAAGCGGTTCAACAATAGCAAACTCAACTTTATCGACCTCGAGAGAATAGTTTAACATACATTTTCATTTCATTTCATACAGCTGTAGCTACGAATATAACCTACGAATAGAATACGAACGTTGCCCCAGATAAACGGCCAAGTGCGAGTTGGACTCGCGTTGAGAGGGTTTCGTAATACAATAATAGGACTAACACCAACAAAATTTCCTTAAAAATACCGTAAAATTCAGTTTTTCATACAAACTTTGCACCCCAGATTTAGAGGGTTAGGGGGTTAAAGTTGTGGATTTTGGAGTTTTTATGGTATATGGGTGCAAACATGTGCTTGCACACCAATTTTTAGATTTTTAGCAGGAAGTTTTGATGACATGCGAATCGGTCATATTATTGAGCAAAACTTTTTCAAAATAAGTATTAAAAATATTATAAAAATACATTTAAGATCCTCACACCATGCGCTTTCATTTGATGTCACACGACATTTTTTTTTTTATTTGACCCCCCAAAAGTGGCCCCCATATTCCAAATTTATATATTTACATTGCACCTCTGTCTTTGGGTCACAGATATTGATATGTGTACTAATTTTCAACTTCACCGGTCCAATATGTTGTGAGTAAATTGCATGTGCCGGCTCGTCACATCTATACGCACGAGTGATCCTATAAAAGGGTTTCTCCTTCTGAGATACGAAACCCTAAAACTAACTATAAGCCATATCAGGAACAGTACTATATTCTGTAAAATTACAATTAAGCAAAATGTCGAAAAGATTGAAGTCTCGTAACAAATCTACTATGATACAGAGCGTGACCGGCGAACACGACATAAATGTTATCGATTCCCAATAGCGAAGGGGAATGGTCATCGCAGTGCGCAGTGCACCTCACCCGATACGTTGTGCATCGTCCACCGGATGAGACTTATCAAGTAATCAGACAAGAAGAATGGCTCCAGTGGCGCGCGCTCAAAACGTGCGAATTCTCCGAACCGTTCCAAAGCTGGCGAGACAAAGAAAGATCTTTTGTAACAGGATTCGAAATGATAACGATCTTTGTCTATGCTAAAAGTTGAACGTCCCGCCCAAATAAAACAGCCCCCTATTTCTGCTGCTGTCTCCTTTGTTGCGTTGGGCATCTCGATCGGAATGCGTCTTTGTCAAGGGTCTGATCCTGCGTTGCCGAAATTCGTGCGCGAGTTGCTTCGGCCGGTCTCTTGTCTACGTATAATTTAATTTTACCCGCGTACCTGCGAGAAACCTGTTTGGAGGCTCTCTTATGTTCGTAGAAGCCTCCCCATTCGTCCTTATATCTGAGCCTGTTGGGCGATACCGATCGTGATTACCGCAGCGCAAGCGACTAAAAAAATATATCCTTGAATAAAATTAAAACCACTTAAAATTAATACTACGTGAAGACTGCTTCGCACCTTCGTATGATCAATTTGAATAGCCATAAACTTATATCTCCTTGTAATGTACAAAATATGCATATCTACATAATATGCCAGATAAACTTATCAATATTCCACGAAGCGAAACCACAAGTGGATCGAGAAACGCAATGTTTATTGAAAACACTCTGCCGACACGTCTGAACCAAGGATATCTCCGCTTACCTCAGTCGTACCGTACGTAATATAAGACTGTGAGAAAATTCATCCACTTCAACCACAGCACTTATGTGAATATGTATTATAAGCATTGACATTGATTGTTTGAAAAAACAAACATTTTAAAGTGTTTTTTTTTTAAATATAATAAGTGTTCATGGTGGTGCGAGATGCGATTCTTGAAATATCAGATGTTGGAGTAGACATCGCCGTTGGCCCGGGGTTGGATTGGGTTGGGTTGGGTTGGAGCACGGCACCGCATCGATCGAGCTTTTGAACGCACCCTCAACTCTGAGCGTGGCTGTCTCACCCGACCAGCCGAACAGCTAACCCCTTGTCAGACCCTCAATGATAGTGCACTATCTCTGTATAATTTAGGCTTCATTCATTCTTTGTATCAGAATTGTAATGAAATGCATCGTAATTTCACTAAAGAGTGGTCAGGCAACTAGCTGCCGCCAGACAGCCGTAACAAAGCGCTTTTATTTCCGAAATTGTGTGACAGCAATAGGATGCGATGCGAGGGAAGTCATAAAAGAAAGCTTTTGACGTCATCTAAAGCGGGTATGCAGGTGAGCGTGTAAAGTTAATGGTCGTGCGGCAGACAAAGTCCCTGTCCCCTGGAACTAATGACCACTCGAGAGAGGAAAATTACGCTACGACCAGTGGTCGACTCGATTCCCGGAGCCACGACGTGCCTGTGCCGGAGATAAAAACAGGATGCCTCAAGTGTTAGTGTTACGAATGCCCCGAGCTGCGGTGTCGGCGGTGCATTTTTAAATACGGCACGAACAAAAATGAGAGGCTTGCTGTCCGATGCGCGCTGGCTCTACATTTTCATAATTCGTTGCAAACACACGAGAGTAGTTACACACGGCTATCTCTGGGGATTAGTATGCGAATGCGAGTGAACTAGAATTATGCAATGGCAACGTTTGCCTTATCATGCCATACGGACCGGTAATTGAGTTTGTCTGCCATTCCAAAAATCCTTTACGGATTATGAGTAACTAAAGGAATATTTTTTTGAAGAATTGTAACCGAAGGACTATATCCTAGTGTCGTGCAACGTTATTAAAATTATATTTGTAGACAGACACAGCGACGTGATACTCGTATTACGTACGCGTATGTTGTTGTTGTGCCAGGCCCTTGTCCCGGGGCGGAGGGCTCGGGGGAGAACAAAAACGGCTCGCGCGCTCGGCAGCAGATGTGGTTAGACGCGGGAGCGCTGACCTCAGCCTGGCTGGGGCTCAGCTTCCAATACCTACTTGTATCTTGTATTCACACGTGAGGGCGCGACCCTCTATTGTCGCTGAGGGAGTTTTGTACAGAGAACATTGTTGGGAGTAAGTAGGAGCGCGGTCTAGATCGAACTGCTATAAGCTCTCCGTTATATATAATACAGTTTCGATGTGTTCCGCCGATTCTCCGAGCATAGCTGAAGTAACAAGAAGTTGAAATATATTAGTTTCCTAGAAATAGACTAGTAGTAGGTATTATATGGGGAAGCGAAAAGTAAAATTTCCGGCGCATGTACAAGGAATCCCGATAACCACAACCACGTGCCGAGAAAAGCGAACTTCGCGCAAACAAAAAAGTTGAACTCTTACAAAAATTATAATAAACTGCGAATGAGGAAGTATTTCAACAACAGCGCTCACGTGTTTTCAGAGGCGCTACATTGAGGTCACACGGACCAAACGCGACCTACGTATTTTATGGCGTTTTAAGACGGCGCCCTAGGCAAAAACAGCCTTTAGCAAAACACAAATCGCTCGCAATGATGAGTATTATTGATGTACGTTTTTTTTACTAGCTTGTTTATCACGAGTGTCAGCGTGACTTCGTTTTCCCATAAACGAAATTTTATTAATTTTACTCGATAGAAAAGTCTCCTGAAGTTGCCAGAAAATCTGTCTGTCACTATGTTTTATTTAAAATTTCGCACCGCATCTGAATTTGTGTTCTTGTTATTTATCTAATCATTATAAAAGTGGCACAGTATGTTCCTCAGTTATACTGGCTTAGCTTGGCCTTAAGATTTTTATTTTTTTATTTAATTTCCTCTAAAAATAAGTTAAGGATGAAATTCTAAGTTCCGATTGCCTAGGGCCCGCCCTTAACGACTGCAATCCCAGATAGTCTCATCTCGATTCTCAGTGCTTGCAGGCTCAGGCCCAGAATCGACGGCAGCAGCACAAGAGGGTCACTCGCATTCGATTCGTGAGTCTCGTGACGCGTTGCATCGATCAATCAGTGCACCGCGTCCGAGCCAGGGCTGGGGCACGGGTCACTCGGTTATTAATGATCACAACAACTGAGAAGCGGACCGACCACTTCCAACCGCACAGATACACCTCATCTCCTACTACGTGACCCCATTCGAGAATGAGAGAGAAAAAAACACGGAGGAATCATAGATGTCGGATTCGTGTTGCGTTGCGTTCCCACAGTCAGGATTCTGAGAAGCTCATTTCCGAGCTGGTTTTTAGGCATTACGTAGTTTCATTGTTGATCGTTAAGGAGGTGGAGATGCCTTATGAAATTATACTAGTTTCAACACAATCACTAGGGATTTCACGGCCTCAGCTTTCAAGTATAGCATTACTCCCTGCGGAACGAGATTTTGAAACGTTTCTTTTGTGCGGGTCTGGTGGCTGCTTGGTCGCTTGTCGTGTCGACGAAACCCTATACCCTAGTAATAAGAGAACTCAGGTACCAGTGCCTATCCGGAACCGAACGGCCTGGAGCCGGTTCTATATTCTATGGACCCTCGAGATCCAGTCGAACCTGATTCTGAGAATAAGCTGGCGTAATTACAGCGTGCCCGGTAATGAATGGTCGGGCGAGCGTGGGAGGTGGGAATAATTAATTAAACACCCTTTCTTGGCTATTAAACCATTATGCGTAAAAAGGGATCGACTTTTTAAGATGACAACGAGGCGAATTTAAGGGTCGCTTTTACGTGACGTAATTAAAAAGTAGACGACGAACCGTTAACGATAATACTTGTCTGAAATCGGATGGTTAACTTACTGAAGCGTTGTGGAGTTGTTACGGCTGCGTGATTCAGAGACTTACCTGAAACAAAAACAAAAACTATTAAATATAACTTCCTCCTGTAGTACAAATGCAGTTTCTCAGTCTCAAAATTAATAAGTGAAACTCAAAGCCTTTGCTTGCACACACGAGCGGTCTAGATGCTTAGCGGGAAGATAAGGCTCCGCTATTAATTTGGAGTCACGAAGCGAGGGAGTGCGAATGCAATCACAGAGGGGAAGCTCATTCGGAGTTGCATCTCCGGCGGCTGGCTGGCGCGAGAGGTTAAATTAAGGATTCCGAGCGCGCTGGCAACGAATACTCCCCGCGCGACACGTCTAGCCTCAGTGACGTGACAACACGCGCATTTCAACCCGTCACTCACTCAAAATTTGCACGAAAATATTTATCACATTTACGAAGCAAACGGTGCGATAGAAGATCCTGCGAATATATTTTGAAATGTCGACGGCCATTCGAGCGTTAGACATTTTCCACAAAGGAGTCAGCAACTGCACAAGAATATTGAATCAGTAGCCGTAGCAGCCCTCCAGTGTCTTCTGGAGAATTCCCAGCTGAATCCGTATTCTGACAACGAGTCGAACATTTGCAGGCGAAATGTTTGCGAGCTGTGTATCCGTGGAACGACACGTATTACGCGCAGCATTGCCGTTTTACGAAAACCTAGTCTCAACATAAAGTCCTATTCCAGAGGGGGTTTTTTAATTAAATCTTTAGTGTGTAGCAAAGTTCATTTTGTACTATCTGGTATTCAGAACCGGGGATCGGTAACTGGTGATGTCACGCTACAGCCATGGAAGAAGACATGAACGAATGATTTCCGCCTAACGGTTTCCAGTCGTGAGGATATGGTATGGTTTGGTAAGTGCTTATTATCAAAAGTGCATTTCAAGCAACGTATCAACGTAGGTATGTTAAAGTGCTGTTAGGTTATTTTGAAAAAGATATTTATTTCGTGACACGCGAGATATACCAACCGACTGTGATTCTCTACAACTACAAAATCATTCATGCTGTAATAACGTGACTGTCGTATAGCGTTGAAAGCTAAAGTTAAAGCAAAGTATGGAGTGATTTTTAGTATTCTGTAGTGTACTTTTATGCCCGGTCCCAATAACCTACCAACCAGCTACCTTCAGTTAAAATTCTATCTTTAGTTGCTTATTGCTGTTTCTATAAACAAAGATAGATAGGAATTTTAACTTATGGTTATAATCTACTCTTTGGAGGGCTGACTGTTAACTAGTGGTAGGCCTCTCAATAGAAAAAAAAGAGGAGCGTTTCAATATCGTGTTGACAGCTAACTGTCAGTATGTTTGGCAACCATTGGTAAGCTTTTTGTTTATCTGCCGATTTCGAGAGGTAATCGATGCCTAACTGGCTCTTTTGGAACTTAAAATCAGCTAAAATTATGGAACTCTTCAGTGACGAAAGTGATGTCGAGCTTTATGAAGCTGGTGCCTTTGATTCCGACTCGGCTGGTGATTCCGAGGCTGGTGATTTCGAGGCGGAACGCCGAGATTATGTGCGAATTAATCACATGAGTGCTCTGTCCGATTCCGAATTTGTTTTTAGGTTTAGATTGGACAAGACCTCTGTAAATGACCTACTGAACAAAATAACACCAACCTTGCGTGTAACTTCATCCAGGTAAAATAACCTCACTTTAGCCTTTGTTATGATTTTTATTTTAAATTAAACATTCCTGCTCAATATGATCTTTTCTTTTTAGGAATCATGGAATAGCGCCTCTACACCAGTTGTTGTTATCGTTGAGATTCTATGCACTTGGGACTATGCTGCTGTCGGTAGCAGATTTTGTCGGAGTCTCAAAATCATCAGCCAGCAGAATTGTCAGAGATGTGTCTCGGGCTATAGCTGAGTTATATGCAGAATATGTGAAAGTGCTAGAAAACACAGCAAATTCATTTCATGACATAGCAGGCTTTCCCCGTGTATTTGGTGCCATTGACTGCACCCACATTCCAATACAGTCCCCTGGTAAGCAAAATACTTAGCATAATCTATAGCAACCTGTCCCTATAGATATTTTCTAATATAAAATAAAACCTATTCAATTATATCATAGTTACTTAATAATTGATAATTATATTTTCAGATCTAAACATTGGTGAAGAGTTCCGGAACAGAAAAGGGACATTGTCTTTGAATGTCCAAGGCGTTTGTAATTCAGAATTACTTTTTATGAATGTCGTTGCTCGTTGGCCGGGTTCTTCTCATGATGCTACTATATTTAATAATTCTGTGTTAAAAAGTAAGAACTTACTTAATTGTATACTTCTTAATTTCATTGACCAAGACCAAGATTAAATACATAGTCTTATTTTCAGTGCATTGTGAAGATGGTATTTTGGGAAATAAGTGGCTCCTTGGGGATAGTGCCTATCCATGCACTGCTTATCTTTTAACCCCATTATTAAACCCAGTATCTGCAGCAGAAAACCGTTACAATGAGGCCCATATCAAGACCAGAAATACCATAGAAAGGTAAATTTATTTCATATTTGTAATCATGCACTTCAAATTTTAGTGCTTAACTACCTGTTTCGATATGGTAAATATGTATATATATTTTTTTACAGATGTTTTGGAGTTTGGAAGAGACGTTTTCCAGTGCTATCATTGAAATTACGTCTAGCTTTGCCAACCACACAAGCAGTTATTATTGCTACTTCTGTTTTGCACAATATTTGCAGACTTAATAACATTATTGATGTTGAACCAGAAATTGATATGCCCCATGATGGGTGGAATACAGTTGATGGTGCACAAGTCGGGGAACCAATGGAACGTGCCAATCAGAATCATAATACTCGACAAGAACTAATAAGCAACTATTTCAGCAGGTATGCTTTGCGACATTACTTACATTAGTCAGTACCAAGTCAGTACCAGGCCTTACCAAGAGCATGCCAGAAACAACACTTTTTTGGACAGTGGTGTAATACTAATTTATTATTTGTTTCAGAATTTGATTGATTGGTGCCTGAATTTGGAAGAAGAATATAGAATATATAATTATCCAATTATCGTGGAAAGGAAGGGATGTTAAACAAATACATGAAACACTTTTTTTAATTGAAATGTTTTTTAATGTTATTTATGGCCAAGATTTTCTAATTCCAATCGTAGCTTGGCATTTTCAAGGTTAATTTTTTCAGCCTTAGCTTTAAAATATTCTGCTAAAGCTAAATCCTTGTCCCTCCGAGCTCTCTGAACCTCTTCAGTCAGTTTTCTTCGTTTGTTTACTGTAAAAAAACAGGTATTTAAATTAAGCATGTACAAGATCCAGTCAAAATTTTGTGTTGGTTCCTCTTCCTACCCCTCGAGACGGGTAAAAGGAAAAGAAAAAAATTGCCCACATTGCCCAGCCATACATTGTATGGCCATCAGATGGAGTGCAATTGTGATAGTCGGGCATTTAATTGCAATGTTGCAGCCACCTATTGCAGAAAAACATTGCCCGTTTAGACGGTCCTTTATGTGGCCCTTTGAATGTTGATGACATAAAAAATATAGGTATATTTATATAAGATATATTTATAAAATATAGGCATACTTACAGGCATTCTTTGGGGTGTTAAAAACTAAAGTTTTTAACACATTTTGGCTACCGTGTCCGCCAACAAGCACCTCTTCCCCAAGCACCATAGGTTTTTCGACCACCTGGTATGGGAGATCCTCTGGTAAAGGTCCATTATCGACCAGCTCCACCACTGCGTCACACTGTGAAGGAGGTATCTCAGACTCCACGTCACCACCAAAATCTGCACTGAGCCCAGTACATGTGGCACCTAAAATAGCAGCAACACGGTCCAGGTTCTCGTCTGGTGGGATGTGTGATTTACCACCTCCAGTCTGTAAATAATGATTATATATTAAGATATGGAATTGCCCTTACATCTTCCTGACATTTTGGGATACACATCCTCATGACCTTTCCTGTTAGTGGTATTGTAATAAGTTGGTGCCCGGTCCGGGAGACAGGCGTGAGTTTATGTATATAAAATATGGAACATACAGGTATAAAATTTTAGTAAGTATATTATTCAAGAAGTCAACTTAAACACCTTACTTTTAGATTGTTGTGCCGGATCAGAGCACTCCGTTTCCGGGCCGCTTTCTTCATGTTCTCCCACTTTGATTTGAGTTGATCGGGCCGCCGGAAATCTCCCATCAAAGCGGCATATTCTTGAGCCACATTATTCCAGGCTTCCTCCTTCAGCCTGTTATTTGTGGCATTGGTAGCTTTTGTTATGATGACTTTATGATTGCTGATGAGGTCCAGCAACACCATGACCGCGTCCTTTCCAAGAGCCTTCGCTTTCAACTGAAAAAATACCACGTTTTGAATGACGCTAATCAATCACTCACTATACAAGTTTATATGCACATAAAATATGCGTGTTTGTACTTACATTGGTATTTAGAGCCATTGCTAAGAGTTTAGTAATTTCTAGAGCTCAGAACAATACTATAATTGAAAAGAAACCACAGCACAGAGAAAGTAATCAAGAAAGAAACACCAGCCAGCCCCAGCCAACTATTGTCACTGTCAATGTCAGTCAAGAAAACGTGTTGCGTTTGGTTCAATAAATAATTTATGCATATATGTGGAATACCCGGCAAAAACATTAAAATATTAGTTAGTTTTGCAATTATAAACTAATGTATGTTAAAAACTAATAGTTAATAGCCACTGAATTTTATTTATGATTGAATTAAAAGTTATCAATACTAAAGTGCTCCATAGTTGTAAAGCGCAAACAAAACGCAGGGAGGGATAGGCTTACTAAAGTTAGAGCGCCCTATCTATCTTTTATCCGTGGTAGGCTCATTCAAATATGTTTATGGAAACGGCAGTAATAGTTAAGTAAAATTTAACTGCTAACCTTCTGTTACTACAAGGGTTTAATAGTAGATAGGTTATTGGGACCGGGCATTAGGGTCGTTTGGTAGGAAAAAGTACACTTATCGTAACCATACCCCGGCATATTGATGAGGCTCTCTCGTCGGTCTGCCCGGTGCAGAATGGCTATGTTTTGCAACTCGTCAGGTTGGCAATTTGACATTGTGTCAACGCTTCACATGGGGGCCGGGGACGGAAACTTGGGTCGCGCTCTATGCATACAGAAATAGCTTGTGGCGGTTTTACTAACTAAATAGTAAAAGGTCCAATTTCGCCATGGCAAAAGTTTAAAGCAAAAGTGAAAAGATATGAAAATAAAGATTATTATTTCTGAAAAGTTGTTCTCTTCACTATAAACTAAGTACAGTATTCGTACTTTGAGTCTGATATTGTCACAATGTCAGGAAGAAAACAGCGGCTATGACAATGATAAAAGATGTAGGACAACTGAACAATGTCTGGTCCGTTCCAAGTCGTGAACACAAAGTAGAAATTGGGAAACCTAGCAGTTACTTTCAACCACATAATAGTTTCCAGTTTCCTGGGAGTCTTACTTTGTATTACCTAGGTCAGTTAATTAAGTATGCCAAGTAAATTATGAAATTAAAATTTTGCATGGAGCATTGATCAAATAAACAAAATATCTACTACTATACTTATACTACAGGGTGTTTGTAGTATGGTGCGACAAAAAAATGGGGAGTAGAGGGGCTTGTACTAAATACATTTCTCCTTGAAATTCTGTTCTAAGGTGAGTATTGGTTGAGATATGCCTTTTTAAAGATTTCTGGAAAAATACCCGATTCTTCCACATAATCCGTCATATTTTGACTGAATATTTCTCGTGATAATTGAATAATTAATTAATTTCTGTATTCGTAGATAGTCAGCCTTCCGAAATAATTCAAAATTTCTAAGAACTGTTACACAAAGAATAAGATTATTGACTTCGAAAGTTTGTAAATGGTTAATCGTCAATGTAAAGATGAGCATTTAAAATTCTGTTACACAAAATCTAACAGCTAGTAAGTTCATAAAACCACTTTAAAAACTTTCTCAGTTCATGACCTTTATAACGGTATATCACACATTAGGGATTTTTTTACCGTTTCGTGATAACATCAAGATGAGTTACCAACGTCGGCTAATCGAGTCCTAAGCCTAGACCAAAATCATTTGTTTTAACCTGGAGGAAACGTAAGCACAGTTAACAATTTTTGGATGAGTGCTCGCGGTCGCAGGAAATACTCAGATCCCATCACCAACCAACAGACCGACCTGAGCATCCGCCCGCCCTAGATAATACGGAGCTGGTTAGTGGTACGATACACAGACAGAAAAACAGATAGAGAAACAGGTAGCCAAGCTCGAGCAGCACAACTACAAGTAATGTGTAAGTAAGTGCCGCCCGCCCACCACATAACATAGCGTCACACCTTTTTCCATACAGGATGGCACAGGCACAATTGTGCCCAGTTTTAGCCGCAGCTGTGGAGAAATTAAGGTTTCCTTACGATGTTTTCCATCACCATAGAACGACAGATATTGTACTTAAGATAAATTACTTATCTCATTGATACATGGTCACCGCCGGGAGGGATTCGTACCTGAATCTCCTGCGTGAAAAGCAAGCGTAAACCCACTAGTCCACGGAGCTCTTACCCTATATCTAGACCAGGGACGTGTGAGCTTAAAAGGAGGCGACCACATTACATAAATGAAAACCCCTTGCACAATAAAAACAGACTTGGCCGAGTCGGTCTGGTGATGGGCGGGCGGAACACGGCAGGGGCAGACACTTGGCCGAGTCGGCCTGGTGATGGGCGGGCGGCACACGGTAGTGGCAGACACTTCACTTGTAGTGTGGCTCGAGCTTGGCTGTTTGTCTGTGTTTCGTGACACTAACCTACTCAGTATTATCTAGGGCGGGCGGATGCTCAGGTCAGGCTGGTGGTGGGTGATAGGATCTAGTGAGTATGTCTTGCGAACATAAGAACTATCCCGATAAAAAAATACCCCGTTTACGTTTGCATGATGTTAAACCACTTATTTTGGTCGAAGCTTGGGACTCGATTAGCCATCCTTGGTCTCATCTTGATTTTATCACCAAAGTGTGTGAAAGCTTTTGTGATGTGTGGTAACCATTAGAAAGGGCATGAACTGAAGAAGTTTTTAAAGTGATTTTAAAAATTTACTAGCCATTAGGTTTTGTCAAGCAGAATTTTGAATAAATATCTTGACGATTAACAATTGATAACTTTCGAAATCATTAACTTTATTTTTTATGTACCAGTTGTTACAAATATTGAGTTATTTAGGAATACTGACTATCTAACAAATCTAACAATACAAGAGTTAATGATTTATTAAAAAAATATGGTAAATAATTAAAATATGATGGATTATGTGTAATAATTAGGTATTTTTTCCAGAAATCTTTGAATAATCATATCTCAACCAATACGCAACTTAGGACAGAATTTCAAGCAGAAATGTGTGCAGTGCAAGCCCCTTTACTCCCTTGACACAAAGATGTCCAAAAAGGTAGACGAAGCCAGCCAAGTAAAAGTTCTGCAGTTTCTAATTTAATACGCCCGTGTGGGTCCTTTGCACATATCCAAAATAGCCGTTTCGTACTTTGTAGCGTAATGGTACATCGTAAGACATAGCCTTATAGGGCACCTACAATGTTTAATCTAGGGTGAGAGTAGTGATATCTCTTTTGGTGCTTGCCTTTCGTAGACAAAAGTTTAAACTGGCTTAATAGGGCCTGGAAGATTGTTAAATACAATGTTATTATTATCCTAATACGCATTGTATTTAATACACTCCTGACTACATAAAACATCATTTGTGATTTCGTCGCTGAGTTTCTGCGACAATAGTAACATTTCACATTCACTCGCTTCTAACTGCTTACTAGGTAGGTACCTATACCCAGAAGGAGTTAGAAGGAAGTAAGTCAGTTTGTCTGGGCAACAAAACTTCTCGATTACTGCAGTAGCAACATTACATATACCTAATTCTATAAACAAACCCAAGCGTTTTGGTTATTAGAAAATCAAATTTTGATAATTTCATGTAGAGCAAGATTCGCTCACATCCACTAACCTAATTATTATCTATTGATTGATGCCTGACGATGAGGAGTTGGGGATACCCATCAACATTCTAAAGACAAGGCGGTTTAGAAGTTGGGGTTCCATCCCCTCCGTAAAGCCCAAACAAAACAGCAAAATATTTGAGCCTTATTTCCATGGTAGGAAGCGATTTCAGCATACTTAATGCTACACAATGTGCAAGCAAAACAATGAACTGTAGGTAACATAATTTCTGCATTATTCGGGATAATGTAGAAATTATGTTTAGGTAGCACTCAACCACTCAATCACCACCTTTAACAATAAAAAACAATACTCCGAAACCATGTCGAACTCAGAAGTTTGATAATTTTGCTGCCAGATTGTATTAACAATCAGAAAGGTTCGAAGATAAACCGGGTATTCTGGCAATCAATAAATAACCGGCCAAGTGCGAGTCGGACTCGCGCACGAAGGCTTCCGTACCATTATCTAAAAAAAAACGCAAAAAAAAACACGTTAGTTGTATGGAAGCCCCCCTTAATATTAAATTTATTTTGTTTTTTTAGTATTTGTTGTTATAGCGGCAACAGAAATACCTACATCATTTGTGAAAATTTCAACTGTCTAGCTACCACGGTTCATGAGATATAGCCTGCTGACAGACAGACAGACAGACAGACAGACAGACAGTCAGACAGACAGACAGACAGACGGACAGCGAAGTCTCAGTAATAGGGTCCCATTTGGCACCCTTCGGGTACGGAACCCTAAAAGGGCAACGTGCCTGAATAAAAATACTGTAGTGATAGTGGCTTCCTATGGCGGCGTGGAAGTGGCCCTGAGGGCAAGCCTGGCAAGCAAGGCGAGCACACTTTTGCGTCTAGGGTTACCATCCGTCCGGATATGTCCGGACTTTTAGACTCTTGTCCGGCCCTTTAATTTGTCCGGATTTTTTAAAATTAGATGGAATATGAGTAATAAAACTACATATTAGGTAATCTAATATTAAATCAGTCTTTAATCAACAATGAATTTCTCATTTATCAAAAAACAAAGTTTAAAATCTTCTCAATCAACTTAAAAATAAATCTTCTATTGCGAAATTCGCAAACAACCAACTAGTTCAAAAATACTTCGCAATGCGAGCATCTGCTACCATGCCTACCATACCACTACTGTAACTAATTGGGTTCCATTTTGTGACTTAAAAGTCCGGACTTTTATCGAAATGTCTGGCTTTTTGCCAGGACTTTTCAAATTCCTAAATGGTAACCCTGTGCGTACCCGAATGTGACTAGAAACAAAAATTTCCCGTCAGCCGGGAGGTTAAAGCCAGCGTTCGGCACCCCCACAGAATAATAACGACCTCTTTAGCATCGGAACGAGATAATCGAAATACCTATTTTATACACAACTTTGATTGGTTAATTATCTATTGGATACAGTCACGATTTCACGAGTTGTTTGAGGATCGATTACAATTACAATGAATTGAGCATTAATTCAGCGCGTTCGTATCGGCCAGTACTGTAGAGTTGTGTTGCTGATATGATAGGTGAAGTTGAGAATAACAATACTGCCAATTATGTAGGTAAAGGTCAATAGAACGCGGCAATAAGAATGCTGCATTGTACGATTACGTGGCCTGATTAGCAGAAGACACAAATACTATTATGCAGTTTCTAAAGAACTTGAGAATTACTGTGAAATATGCCTTTAGCAAATAAACTGTTGTTGTGTTGTGGATTTATATTATAACCATTGTCAGGTCTATTATAATAACTAATAATCAGATCAGATAATGCAAACTATCTAAAGATATAGAATCGGGTCTATCTGCCAATTCTGTAGCATTTGATACTTTGATTAATTCTAAATAAAGATGAAACTGAAGGAATGCCGTTCAAAATAAAATTGTTACTATTTCTGCTTCCATACTAAAAGCTCATCCATCTGCATTATTAGCATCCTGTTATGGCCAACAAAGGGTACTAGTACTAGTCCATAAAACTGGTAGCGTTATTTGTATCCAACGTACCTATTTTAAGACTGAGTAAGCCGAGTAAAAGAATTACTACCTCTATTTTAAACACGCATGGTACCCGAATGTCAATGGCACGAATATGGGCGCGCCAGTTTGCGTACACGACTATAAAATGGCGAATAAATAAACAAATTGTACGAAGTTGACTGAACCCGCTGATCATATTGTGGCAGTTAGAAATAGTCAGAATTATTATTGGGGACTTTCGGGATATCAAACCCTAGAGAAACCGTAGGGTCTGCCCTAAACCAGCTAAAGGTGAAGCAGGCGATTTCTTTAGAAAAAAAAACATATATTTCCGTGCACAGACACGGCAGGCAAGATATTTTTTGGCCGATTTTCATAGTGTTCTTTTGTATTGTCTCAATTAATTTAAATATTGTTTCTAGGTAGGTACTTTTAAGTATTAATAACGACTGACCTAGTTGGTCAAGCTAAGGACACACGTCAACGACTCTGTTGCTGGCGCCATACTTGACTTCACAAGACGTCAACTTTACTGGCTTGTTTTGTTTTAATTTCAATAACTATGCTGAAACAGGGAAACAACTTGACAGACGTACACATTCATTATGTGTACGTATATTTGAATATCCATAAATACGCGTTCCCAAGTTGAAGTATCTTTTTCCATATCTTGAAAACTGTGCGGCCGGACAGCAATAGTGAACTTGCAAACATTGTCATACAATGACAGTACTCTATTTACCATAATGTTAACATAGGGCTAATGGTCGTCTTGCATTAAATTTCAGTTTCCAACATGGCTAACTGAAACTACACACAGACTACGTAGACACAGGTGTGGAAATTGGAGCATTTCCCCCTTTCCCCAACACTACACTGGCTTCACTGTTATCGGCAAGCGCAGTTTACCGATACGAAGTAGTGTTTGATCGCGACCTGATATCGGTCGATCATTGGTCTGGTCGCGCTTCTCACGGCACCGATGTTATTATCATCCTCGTTTAGCGGCCGGATGTTCGTGACTAGGCATAAGACCCACGGAGTAGGCCGGGCAGCTAAATCGCAACAGGGTCGCTAAATTGGCAATACTCGTACTAGCACAAATGATTGCCGGAACAGGAGTACAGGGCATGTAATCATGTTGCATTTTGCGTAAGCTACCTGAAATCATATCTATTCATTGTTGCCCTAGTGGACTCTAAAATACGCCTGTGATATCTAACTTCAAACTCGTTTACTTTTTAGTTGTGCTGTCTGTACGGCTCAATCACCGAATATTATATTAATAATATTAATATTTTTTGAGTGACGGCCTATCGCTACAACTTTACTGTTACTATGTATCATTTTATTTTTACATTTTTAGAATTATAATATATCTTGCTCAAACTACCTATTTATTGGTCACACTGCGCATCTTGCCGTAAATTGGCGAATCTCGATCGCTACAAAATAGAGTCTTTCTTGCTCTTACACGTTGCTGTTAGTTGAACATGCAGGTCATAAGTCTACCGGGGCGTTGCCGTTATCTTGCCACTTTCCTCCGACCTGGTAGATGGATATAAAATGAACGACTAATTAGCTAACACGTTCTCCAATTTCGATGTTTGTATCTAGGCTCAAACTTAATTAACGTGAGCATTGCGTAACTTTAGCCAGGTAACGCCAACTGACTCGAATGTTTCGCGATCCGGGCTGACTGTCCCGTGTTGATTAAACATTTCTGCTTGATTTGAATGACGAGATGTAACCTGATAGGCAAATATAATGGGTATTTTGTAGACCGGTTGTATTCGTGCTAAAATTTAAAGCCGTTTATTTCGGCAACGTTTCATGCCGTAGCATGTTGTTGTTATTTCAGGCTAAAAGGTAAAATGGTGCACTGAGATGCTTATGTGATACACACACATCATAAGCAGGGGCTTTTCTACCTGCCACACCAGGGATGGGTACGCAACGATCTCTGGGTACCTGTACAGGTATAGGCAGAGCCGCAGTAATATCTTGGCCATATCATAGGTACAAGGCCTTTTCAAAACTACCCGGGTCTCCTACCACCATATGGCATTGTGCACGTATTTTCGTGCACCTGTTCTTTATATCATTGAACAATGAAGGCTGCATGATTTACTGCGCAGTTGCTCACTAGCGAACGGTTGCCATGCTAGTACCGTTTGGGTGCAGTAAGAAAAGGCATGGAGTTATAATGTGATCATGGACCAGATCAAGAGAACATGTTATAATTAATAACTATGATAGGTACCTATTTGTATTTAGTTAGTTTTTGAGGCACATTAGAAAAGGTAAAGCAATTAGACACGGTGGCATTGGCGGATGCTCCACGGGCACCGCTCTAGTCGTTGTATAAATCCACTTTCTTATTTCGGCTTTGTAACACTCAGTCCAGTAAAGGTAGGTACAGAAAACACTGGGTTATGTAAGACAAGGTTGTGGTCTTGGCCTTATTGGAATCATCAGCAAACCTTTGAAAATTGTAAAGGCGTGGTATTTCTTAACCTGACATAATTTAGCCGATACATATTTTGGAGTTCAAATGTTTGCAATAACAATATCACTTAATCTTTGGGGTTTCATGTCGTATAGATAGTGAATGATATTGAACTGACAATAGTGAACTGCGAAACAGACATGAAAATTGATCAATCCCTCGTGTTTTCGATATGACTTGCCACACTTATCATGAGAAACGTTACTCAACGGGTCAAAATCAATTTGTTTACTTATCTGTTCTCCCGTAAGCCGATTGCCTGTCACTCCTTCCGAGCACTCAGCTCCTTGACCCTCCAGTATTTAGGGCTAAGTCATAGTTAATTTACTTTACGGTACTCTTGTATCGTCTCCGAGAACGCAATACGTACTAAATGGCTTACTTTATTACATTGCTAGTCGCCTAGTGGCCTGCCTTACCTTATAGTCTTAGATGCGAGGCAGTACATAATTGCAAACAAACTAATTGGAATTACGACAAAATTCTAAGTAAAGAGAGAAAAGGATGTTCTAAAATCTCGCCGTGAAACTGTCACACCAATTTCGCTTCTTGACGTTGATCATAAACTGGACGCTTAGCTAATTGCTTGTTAGTTACAGCTACGGGGAAAACGGCGTTATTTGTGGGGAGGGAGGAAACACCGGCTTGTTGTTTGTGCAAATTAGAGACATAAATAAAATTAATGGCCGTTACTCGGGATTCCCGGGACAAGTAATTTTTAAGACTCAGCGACACCAGTCCAGAAGACACTATAATTGAGTTTGAAATAAAATACTCGAGGCGAACGCCTGCCAAACTAACGGGCGCGCCCAAAATTCCTATATTCGAGTGCGCACAATCCTGATAAAATGACAAGTTCCAAAACAGAGAGAGGTCCTGGGTTCTGCCGTGCCGTCTCCAGGGCCCTCGACTGGTGATCGACTCGGTCTTGGCATAATCAGACGCCTCCCCTAGCCCTTAGCCGCGGTCGTTCACACACAATCGAGGACGCTAGGACGCGGGACGCCACAAGGGGCCTGCGCCGCCTCGCCTGCCTACGCACGGGCACGGCCGCACCGCCAAATCGCTCAGCCAGTACATCACCCCACACAGAAACACCAATCCAGTTCTGAGCTCTAATAGCGAAGCTAAAGGTTCAGTGTAAAATCTCACTGTTTTACTCGCTGTGTGAAGCAAATCGTGACTTGGAGTAGGGAAATACGGCGGAGAATGCTTCGACGTTGAATTTTCCTCGTCAAACGCAATGTGCATCCGATTGATGGAGGCATAAATATTGAAAATGGCTCTTATGTCGTTCTCGTTGGATCGAATACTCGGAGACAGACGTGCGAGCACCACGTGTTTACAGACTTATATGCAGTTAGATTAGGGACCCGAACGTGAGGCGATATCACAAAACTTTGCTGCACATGGTTGCAAAGTTTTATAGAGCCGTAGTCGCAGCCATTTTTTTGTGCGCAAGGAGTTTGCAACGCATGGCAACAAAAAGCGATTCGTGGATTTTAAAGAGAAGGCTTTTCGTGTTATAAAATTTAATATGCTATAACAATAATTGCTTACGGAGGCGTTCTTAAGCAGTAAAATTGTGAATGGTCAATACGGGCTCAATGTTCAATATTATTGTCAATTTTACTGCGTACTGGCAACAAATTCACAACCCTGATAAGCACTCTTTTAGGAAATGCTGACTAGATTGGATACCCCTCTTTCGAATCGACATAATGATGAGTTCAAGCAATTAATTCGGAAATTAAGACGAATCCAAAAGCAATTTATGTTGTATTAACATAATCTGCAAAGTTAAACAAATCACAAAATTCCTCAACAATTCGAGGGACGAAGCTGCTTGGATTAGAATTGGAAGAAAAAAAAATCAGCATGAAGTCACTGAGCAGACATCAACATTGGTCATGAATTCATCACACAATCTAGAAAACCTGCTCTGAACTGGTAGACTGTAGTTAGTAGGTATGGTACGCTCTGATTAGTAAAACCTCTATTTCACATTTTCCGTTCACGTAATTTCTATCAGGCTATAACATCAGATTCCTCATATTATTCTCAGCTGCAGTGCTTGCAACTTACAAGAGCGACATGCTAAAACCCAACTTTTCGCAACACAACACTTTGGAAGCACGTCTCGATGTCGTCACGGCGACATTGTCATTGTGTCGAACAATGAAGCTGTTTGTTCATTTTTGAGGCTGCAACACTGGTTAGACGTGTCATCTTTACGCGCCGACCTTCCTTGAAATGTCTAAGTGGCCAAGGCTCTACGATTTTACTTTTTATTAGAACCTACATGAAGGGTGTTTCCTAAACTTACGAAGTTACTCAAATAAGTTAGGTAGATAGTTAGATAGAGATAATCACTTTATTCACTTTTTACAATACACCTATAGGTACCTACATGGCTAATAGGGGATCTGCATACCTAAGATATAAAAATATTACCTATTAACAGAAGATAATGTAATAATTTGTTATGTAGGTAGGTATTTTTATTTTATTTTTTATTTATTTACTTATAACAACTAAACCTCCGTGGTTTATGTGATGTAAATGTACTTAACTAAGACGGTTATCTCCATTTGTTAAATAAATAGAAACTTAACTACAAAGAGAATGCCAAAAAATCATTTACGGTTTGTCTAGGCACTGGAGGTTCTAATGACACAGTTTGGATTACCAAACTATGTGTAATTTAATATACAACGAAAAATAACTATTACATTTATTTATGAAACCCTGTGTCTACCTAGGTAGGGGTAGGTACTAGTAGGTAGGTGTACCTATTAAGTATTGCACATAAATTATAGGTATGAAGAACAGAAGTCTGTGTGTAATAAATAATTTTAGAATACGATTTTACTAGGTTATGACGACCCTACCTACCTACGACATTATTCCCTACATTTAAAACCCAATCTTGAATTCATAATTAATTTCCTTTATTAATATCTTCAAACATAAATTTAGGTAATTAAAAAATATAGGTAGATAATAATCAATTAGGTAAATATTAATCAAGTTCTCAATTATTAGATGTTGTTACAAGATTACTGTGTCAAGGTTTAAGCTAGGCACCTATTTTACAGATTAATATATACCTAGGTAGGTACCTACCTACTTAAAACAATAATTGATATGATTGCCTCCTCCCATGAATTGGAGGGTTTCATTGGTATAATTATAATAGGCATTCTGTTATTTTATCATGTTTATAGTGTAGATTTACAGGTACATGTCGGTGTACACATCTGTTGACTGTTTGACTGTCAAAAAGTATGTTATGTAATGTATGATGTACCTAGGTACACTTATCACAAAAGCACCCAGCAAAGCAATAAGATAAAGAGTAAGTTTCAATATAAATAAAATTACCATGCATGCAAGTGAATCCTGATTTGGTCTTCTTAGAGAGGTATGTAAAAGTTACCAACCTACCTATGATCGCCATTCCTATCCAGTTATCTCAAGGATGATGCACAGACCAACTCTAAACAAAACAAGTAGGTAGGTAGGTACCTACTAGTGGCAGTAGTCAGAAAGACCAAGAATCATAAAGCTCTGTAAAAGAACGATAGACTGGGCTGAGGACACTCCGAGAAGGGAAGACCAGAGAGAGAAAACCAATGTGTCAGCCAGCATTGCTTATAGCTGGCGCCCCGCGGTGATTTCCTTGCAATATTCAGCTCGCGCGCGCGATTCATCAAAAAGAAAAGAATAAAATACTTACCATACGACACCAAACGCGCCATAACCAATCGGGCGGTCCGGCTGAACGTCCTGGGGGATGGCCGGCGCCTGATAGTAGGGCGCCGCCGCCGCCAGAATGGCGCCCTGTGGAGCTCCCCCGCCCTGCATCAGAGACATGGAGACACTCATGGACACGCGGGAGTGCCGCGCGGGGCCGCCCACGACAGCCATCCAACCGCTGCCGCCGCCCGTCGTCACCGCGCACTCATCAAGCCAACCAGACCGGACGCCTCACCACCAGTCAACAAACACGACACGATCACCGTTTACTCTAACATTATTCATGCTCGGATGCGATGCACAGTGCACGCGGCTCAGTTGATACACTAGTTACACCACTGGATGAATTACAAGAGGCTGAAGGGAGATGAGGAGCGGGAGCCTCGCGGTTTTGAGTCCAGTTTGTGTGGACAAAGAGGATGGGACCGTGAGATATGAGCACGGAGCAACGCACAAACGACCACAAACGACCGCTCGCCACGCGAATCGAGCGAGACTGAAAGAGAAGGAGACAGGGATGGAAGAGGGGGCGAGGCATGATCACGGCGCGAGGGAGCGAGACGGCAATTAACAATGGCGGACGACGCGCTGAACAGCTGCTTCCCGTTGTGAGCTAGCGGCGCACTGCGCCGATAAAATGTCTTGGTATACTTGAGGCGTGTAGGCGGGGCGAGCGAGGTGCGAAGAAGTAAATGTATTATTTAATTATTTTGTGCAATAAAGATTATGTATATGAATGTAAATATGGGAAAGGAGGTCTTTTCCAGCAGTGGTACTCAAAGATTTTAGCTCCAGTCAAAATTCTGGTGCAAGTGGCCTTAGGTAAAGTAAAAAAAAAAATGCAACATTTTTCTAAGTACGAACCTTTCAACTTTCAGCTAACATTCAGGTTCAACTTTTAGTTAACATTCAGGAATCTTTCCGTTGAAATTGTCACTTTTCATGTTATTATAAACGTTATAGGTAGGTAAGGATTTATAGTTTACAGTATTGATCATCTGACTAGTTTTTTGGACCAGAGATTAACAACACTATCTCTAATTGATACAAACACATGAACTCTGTGAATATTGTTTATTTTAATGTAAGTATTTGCATTGTTGATGTGCCTTGTTATAAATAAATAAACACCAGAGGACGACGACGTGTATTATTATTTGCGACGTGTATTTTTTTATACTTTATCAATAAAATGCTACAACGAAGACCGTATCGGGAAAATAGCCGTGAAGCGGATCATCAAACACAACGGATTTGATTTAACTAACTAGACAAATTAATTTTCCTATTATCACTAATTAAAGAATGTTGTGGGCATAATCGCAACAGGAGTAAGTACATAGGACGTGATTGAATCCCGTTTCGGAATTCCGAATCGGAAAAATTCCGGCCGGCCGGCCTGTAAGTAGGTACCTACCTACCTACTGAAATAATAACACGTGGTTAAAAAAAATATTTCGGCGCAGGGCTCAACGTAGCATTCACCTGCCATCTATCGGCCATTTTACTGTACTATTTCTTGTTAGGTTGCTATGGTTACTAATTTAAAATTCCCCGGGAAGCAAAGATTGTGTCCTATACAGCCATACCTAAACATACGTTTGTTGTCTTGTTTAGGCCTTCGCGGGTTACAGGAAATAGACGGTGTTTTTCAAAGCGACGAACGTCCGTCCGAGCCTTATAGCAACACGGCCTAAGTCCGGGCCGAGCTACACTGCTACACTTAGGCCGGCCCGGCCACATACAGTCGGAATTCCGAAACGGGATTTATTCCATACAAATCCGCGAAAATTTCGAACGGTTCCATATGTTGTGGTAGATTCCATTACTGCGTCCGGGATAATTCCGTTACGGAATTCCGATTGTATGTGGCCGGCCTTAATACTATGGACTGTACGGATCAAATGATCGTTTCTTTAATTGTTTCCAAGTTGCCATGAACTTTCCTTTGATGATGATCGATCGTTAAGCGACAGTTATGTGCTCTAACTAAATATCGGATGGTAAATGCACAGAGAAAGTAATCACTATTTGAGAATGAATTCCATTGTCATACATTTAAAACGTAGCTACGTTTTAAATGTATGACAATGGAATTCATTCTCAAAACCGTCCGGCACGCACATATCGCTGACAGAGGGCCATCTTGTCTTAGCGACGACGACGCTTGATGTGAAAAATGAATGACTAATCATGATGAATCAATGAACGACACACACGGAACATCTTATGGCCAACAAAGGATAGACGGGTCATACTGTTGTGCAGGGTCTCTACATGAAAGATCAAACAAATGAAATAGCAGAATAATAAATATCAATTATTATTATCACAGAGAATCACATTGTGTTACATACAACATTACGTGGCTAGTACAAAATATCCCCTATCTTGATTCATGTTTACACAGTTAATAGGGTAGTTTATTATTAACTACTAACAAATACTTTAGCATCTCGAAGATGCATTGGTTTAGGAAAGTGTAATGTTAAAATAAACTATGAATCTCTAAACAAAAGATAAAATCCGAAATAACTATGCATAGACCGACAAGGTTCTATTGGTTTCTTGCGAAATGACTAAACCTCTGTGTTGCCACAGGGTTATTGCCAGGAGTCAGAAAGAGCCACAATATCCTATCGATCTAGCGCAAAAATATTGCAACATGTTTACAACCTGCAGATACTGTTATCAATATCCTATGTCCCGTAAGTAATAATAAGTGCCGGATGGATAGACGACTGCTCAAAATCATGCTATCACCTTCATTCACTCGGCAAAGGTCAGAGGCAACATTTGAACAGGGTTCTGCGCATCCGGCATAAGACATACAACACGTGCTGTGCAAGTATAAGTATATAACTAACTTATGTACATTTTAGACGGCTATACATTTATCCACACCACAGTCCTACCAATTCGGTACACCAGAAAAATATAGGTACTTATACTCTGGCCGCTGAGAGAATGCGATACTGACACATGTCTATGTCCCTGTCTGTCCGGCGCTACTTTTCACTCTATCTCACTCCCAAAAAGGGGATTGCGTCCCAAACTGACACGTGTCAGGATCGCATTCTCTCAGCGGCTAGACTATAATGGATGCCTAAGCTATCCTTTTAAAAATCTGAAAAAATAATCCAATTAAAATTCTGCAAGCGCTAACACGACTTTTGAATGGAACAATTTCGCAATATTGCAATGATGAGATCTTGTGATATCGAAAATTTCAGTCGCTCTAATAAATACAAATAATTTCGTCAGTTCCTAAACAAGCTTATTGTCTATTAGTCTGTAGTAATAACTTTCATACAACATACAACCAAATATAAATTCGGTCTGAGATAAAGATTCGGACAATTTGGTATTGAGTTACAGTACGGGGCCATTGTTTTGGCACGTCAGGGGGGGACCCGAACGTGCCCCGAGTATGATACTCGGCGTTTGACTTGGCGGGAGAGAGAGAGAGAGCGAGACGAGACCCGACGTGCCAAAACAATGGCCGGATACTGTAAATACATCATATCATCCTGTCATCTCTCAGCAGGGTATAGGCTATCATAATAATAAGTTATACATAATATACATGTGCTTAACTAGATTTCTCTTCTTTTGTTGGGTATAAAGGTAAATTACACGAAAATTTATACACTGACACACAAATATAGAATTACATTTAGGCATATTGATTTTTTCTGGTCTTGAATAGTGCATCTGTATTGGGTGATGGATGAGAAAGCATACAGTATTGTGAACTACTTTATTAAGCCACCCCGTATGGACAGAGGCCTGTCACTATGCGTGTCGTGTCGTGTGTGATTTTCCCATATTATTGCTAATATTCCCAGACACTCTGTAAATAAACAGCTTGTGTGATATCTTACGGTATAATTGAAACAAAAAGTAAACTTTAGAAAAAACCGACTTCCACAAACCCTATTTGATTAGATTGAGTTTAATACAAACTGTAACCCCTTATCCCCCCCCCCCTTGGGGAATTAATTTTGTCAAATCCCATATCAGTGCTACCCCACGCGACTAAGGAACCCCTGTACAAAGTTTCATGGCTCTAGGTCCACCGGTTTAGGCTATGTGTTGCCTGCCCGTCAGCCACGCATTGTATTTGTACCTAGTATTGAGCAGATCTGGTGGCCATATGTGGTCTTCATCAGCAGTGCCGCATCACAATATTATGCTTACCATGTGCATTTGCAGGAGTTATTATGAAAAACACAAAAATCACTATAGGTCTGCCTATAATATTTGAAGAGTTCCCTCGATTTCTCCAGGATCCGATCATCAGATCCTGACCTGGTGTCAATGGGACCAATGGGAAGGTAAACCCTTTCAAACAAAAAAATAATTTTCCAAATCGGTCCATCCGTTTAGGCGCTATCGGGGCACATACATAAAAAAAATACATCCGGACGAATTGTAAACCTCCTCCTTTGGGAAGTCGGTTAAAACTAATTCTGTTGTGTGCAACCAAGATATGTCATTTGATTGCCATTATCCATAAGTCGATCGTTGTTTTAAATATTAAATAGTGTGTTTACATATTAGTAAGACTACACAACTATGATCTTAGGCTATTTAGCTGTAATCAAGTCATGATCTGACCATAGAGCAAGTATTAGAAGTATTACTCATATTTGCTCCATGATCTGACTGATCAAAAACAATGCATTGCAGTGTTGCATAATGTAAAGTCAATCAATTTGTTACCTAACATATAAAATAATTAACAATAGCCATTGATACACAACTATTTAAAATTTCAGTTCCATAACTTCTTCTGATACCCGGGTGATAGATAACTGAAGGTATAATTTTCAGTGATTTAGTAATGTGTATGTCAGTCAATCTCATCTATATGTACACAGGCGACGACCAACTATCCTTTCTAGAATCGTTGGTGTCAGCGGATTTTGATAAACCTCTCATCAAATAATCAAAGCGATATTTTTTTTGTTCTAAAATATGAAACATGATTACCATCAGTGGCATTTTACTATCTGATACAAAACTAAGCTTTACATTCCTTAGCCAAATTATAGGAGACGCAGCGTGCGAAATTCTAAAGGCGTTAACACTAACTGCTAGGAGTTTATTAAGTTTAGCTGCGTCGCCTCTTGAATCAGACCAGCTGTACCTATACCACTGTAGGAACTAGCAGGCAGTCAGTTTCAGATAATAATGAGCACACATTATGTGAGTATTCAAATATCCATCCTGATTGAGTTGACGCAAGGGATGTTAACATATTGACACTGGTAATATTGTCATTTTCATATGACATGTCGTAGACTATTGCGTCTACGCCCCCAATTCGCATGTGCGAGTATTAGGCCCGCGGTTGTTTTTGCTCTGTTAATTTATTTGAGTATCTAGCGTGCTTGCTAACTTATATCCAGAGATCGGAATTGGGTGTGAAAAATTTGACACACCCAATTCCGATCTCTGTTATATCTGATACTGACAATACCTATTGCCTGGAAATTCCCAAAGAAACGTCTCTTCTTCAACATACTCATCTCCAGCGTCAGAAATACGCCATCCCAATTGACCTTTACCTCTAACCCTGATCAAGCATCCGATGGGTTTTAAGACAGTTCGAACCCAGTGTTGCTGTTGACCGCGTACCGCAGCTTGTCTCTGAGTGTGCTCCGCTTCTGGTAGTTGGGCAGCTTGAGGAGGTTGAAGCAAGTGGACGAGGTCGGCAGTCGGTTGAGAGGGTCCTTCTTTCGGATCGTGAAGAAGCCACGGATCACGCTGCCTGGAATACGAGATGAGTGATTAGATTTCTTCAATATCAGCCTAGGAATCCCAATGTTGCCTTCCAACGTACATTACTGCTCTCGCTCCCACACCTATTGTGCGCTATTGTTAGTTTGGCCCACGTGTGTCTTAACGCGAGCGAGCCGACTAATCACAAAACTGAGCTCAGTTATTTCCATTTCTTACTGTACACACTCAACTCAACAAGGTGTTGTGCGTTCATTGTTTGCCAGCTATCTATCATTCAGCGTATTTATAGCTAACTATGACATGCCGTGCCGAACTTCGGGAGCATTAACCTTGGTTAGAGCTCTGATAATGACGAATGATGCAAATCCTCTATGACACCCTTTAGGACATGAAATTGAATGGTGAGTGTCAACCTATATCTAAAATCTCTATTTTTACCACACTCATGTGAACGTATCCCTAAATAAATAGTTAGCCGTACGTAGTTCAAGTTCTAGTTCAATTTTTTTTATTGACCATAAAATCATACATATTACTTAGTCAACGTCAATATAATATTAATATTTTTGTATACTACCGCCCGTTCGGAAGTTGTAGTCCTACCTATAGTGTCGCCCGTGTCTTCATCATCGCCCACCTCCACGCAGCGAATTGAGAATGGCGGCTTCAAGTGAGCGAAGCCCAGCACCGGCGGCTTCGAGCAAGATGTCACGAACTGCAGATAAGATAGACATTTATATGAATTGGTAAGAAAACACAGCTGAAAATGGCCGATAAACTATCATAATAGGCGAAATGCACATTTGTTTTATCTTTTTAAGACATGTACGACATTGTAAGACGAGTAACAAAAGGAAACGTGTGTTGTAACTTAGCGCGAGGCCACCTTGAGGAACATGGCGCGCTCGCTCTCGCTGGAGTCGCGCTGCAGCACATCCCACAGCCAGCAGACCACGCGGTGCGAGTCGTGGAAGCCGCCGTAGTACTGCGTGTGTGTAGTAACTGAGCGCGAGGCTACCTTGAGGAACATGGCGCGCTCGCTCTCGCTGAAGTCGCGCTGCAGCACGTCCCACAGCCAGCAGACCACGCGGTGCGTCTCGTGGATGCCGCCGTAGTACTGCGTGTGTGTAGTAACTGAGCGCGAGGCTACCTTGAGGAACATGGCGCGCTCGCTCTCGCTGAAGTCGCGCTGCAGCACGTCCCACAGCCAGCAAACCACGCGGTGCGAGTCGTGGAAGCCGCCGTAGTACTGCGTGTGGCGGCGCAGGTCGCGCAGGTCTAAGGGCACGTTGTCGCCGCTTATCAGTCTTTGGAGCTGAGGGGGAGAAGGTTGGTTAAGCGTTGGGACAAATGCTGGAGGCGACACAAACTAAACTTATTAAAATAAAGGGTTTGAAGATGGAGTCTGTAGCAATCGCATGAGCTTTTGTTGATTGTGTAACGTGTTTTTTTTCTTCATTGTATTATGATTATGAGCAAGAGCAAGCCTAGTTGACCGCAGGATCCGCACATGAAGTAACAAGGTCTTTCGCTACGCTATAGTATACTCAAAAGCATACAAATGCCAATTGCCATGCTCATAAAACTTACCTCTGGTGTAGAGAAGAGTGACAGCCACTCAGGGTTGATGATGGTCCGGAATCCCTTGATGAACGCGTTTGTCTGATCTTTGATCTGAGTATGCATTCTAAAGTGCGCCATTAGGTGAATGTAGTTAATTCTGTAACCAAAAGATGTGTTCAGTCGTTTTGTAACCAAAATTACAAGTCATGGAATAAGCATCTCTTAAAATGACACAGCGAAGACAGCAGGAAAATAATGGACGCGGGTTGCAAAGAACCGAATTGTATGACACGTATGTACTGAAAAAGTGGGTGCCCTGACAGACTGACTATGATGATGATAAAACATACTTTATTCATAGGTATCCACTCACTTATTTTCGTTGGTGACGGGCAGAGCTTTGCCTCCCGGCACTAGTTCGTGGGTGACTATTTCCCCTAGCCTCTCCTCGTCCACTGAGAATGTTAATTCTAATGTTGAGATATCGCCCTGAAAACGTAAGTTTTATTAGTTTCAGCGTAAAGACGAACTAAAATTTTATTTAGATTGTATAAGTTCACTACCATATGTTTGGCCTACAAAATAGAAGCCTTTAATTGGCCTATGTCTAGTCTAAGTTCTCTGCTTATATTATTTTGATTTGTGCTGTAGGCTTTGATAATAAATAAATAAATAAATATCAATGAATACACGAGGGCTTGAGACTCACTTGAGGCTAGCCATGGAAAAGAATAGTTACTATTTCAAATATCTATTTATTTATTTATTTAGTACTTAAATACTAATAAAAACATGACATGCATGACACAAGGAAATAAATACACATAATTTATGTGGAACCAGACACAAAATTACAGAACCAGGCTAAGTGAACACTACAGAGACACCAAACATGACAACAATATAACAAACATAGCGTCACGCCTTTTCCCATACGGGGCGGCAGAGGCACCACTGAGCCCACTTTCAGCCAGTGATCAATACTCCATTACTTACTTTATACTTTATTGCACAAAAACAGAATACAGACACTTAATAATGAAAAAAAACATGTACAAAGGCGAGCTTATCTCTAATAAGAGATCTCTTCCAGCAAACCTAGGATGGACAGGATTAATTAACAAAAGATAGACCTACATATGTGTGCACAACGATAAATATTAAATTAATAGACTAAAAAACCATACTTAATATTTTTTTAAAAATTGTAAAAAATACATAAAAACTTAAATATATTAAGGTAGAGAAAAATAGTGTTCTTTTAAGCATTTTTTAAAAATGTTGAGTGAAGGACTGTCCCTGATAGCACTGGGAAGTTTGTTCCAGAGACTGATAGCACGGAGTCGGAACCCATGTTCATAAGCGGCTGTGTTGTGTTGCGGAGTTATAAGCATTGACCGAGTGTGAGATCTCCTGGGCTTATCCGAAGACAGAAATTTTCGATCCATTTTGCGAGAGACACCAAAGTAGCTGAGGGGGAGAAGGTTGGTTAAGCGTTGGGACAAATGCTGGAGGCGACCTGAAACTACTGACGACACTTTGAAAACGTCACTCCGCTGTTGTAATAGTGTATGCTGTTCAGTTGGAGGCTTGGAGTTGAGAGTGGCGCCATCGCTCATCCTACAAATAAGATAGTGGCGCTGTAAATGCAAGCCAACTCACAAACCTACCTGAAAGTGTTTGATGTAGGTGAGACTGCGATACAGGTCCCGGTCCAGCGAGGGCAGCTCGTCGATCCAGCTGTACAGGGCCTGCTGCGTCTGTCCCAGCACTTGGCTGAGGAAGAACGACGCGAAGGGAACGTCCACCACGATACCCTGATGGATAAGATGAGATATTTTTAAATTAGAACCGTCTTATTATATTTGCTTAATCAGGTAAACTGAAAACAAACAAGTATTTTGCTTTAATCATCCGTCCATCCAAATGCAAGACTTCTGTGGTGAGTTAAGCAAGAATCTCGACCACAGAAACCAGAGGTCTCGGGTACGTATGATGATTAACGATGGGCAGAGAGCACAATAGTAGTAAGTAAAAGTATTTATTCAAGGAAAAATGGTAGGTACACTTAATAATTGAAACAAAAAGTAAACTTTAGAAAAAACCGACTTCCACAAACCCTATTTGATTAGATTGAGTTTAATACTAACTGTAACCCCTTATCCCCCCCCCTTGGGGAATTAATTTTGTCAAATCCTATATCAGTGCTACCCCACGCGACTAAGGAACCCCTGTACAAAGTTTCATGGCTCTAGGTCCACCGGTTTAGGCTATGCGTTGCCTGCCCGTCAGCCACGCATTGTATTTGTACCTAGTATTGGGCAGATCTGGTGGCCATATGTTTATTTAAGACTTTAGGTCATAATCATAGTATTAGCACTAGAAATAGAAATACCTAATGAAGCAACGGACCTACCAGAAAGGAGGTTCAAAAACTATGTCAAAAACGGCCTATTGAAGAAGTCTTATTACAGTGTAAAAGAATATTTAGATGACAAAACTGCATGGTCTTTACCATCTCAGCGCACAGAAATCCAAAGAGGGGCGATGGACTGAGTCAGTACGTCTCTCCTCGGTGTATTTCCTTAGACTTAAGTAGAAATACATAACATTGTATTTTTAAGGCTCTGATATTTTAAAAAGAGGTACGGGGGAGGTTTCTTGCCCTTCTTTGCTCCATCCCTAAGCCCACAACTTCCGAACGGGCGGTAAGTATACAAAAATATTAATATTATATTGACGTTGACTAAGTAATATGTATGATTTTATGGTCAATAAAAATTTTGAATTGAATTGAATTGGTCTTCATCAGCAGTTCCGCATCACAATATTATGCTATGTGCATTTGCACGAGTTATTATGAAAAACACAAAAATCACTATAGGTCTGCCTATAATATTTGAAGAGTTCTCTCGATTTCTCCAGGATCCCATCATAAGATCCTGACCTGGTGTCAATGGGACCACCCTTGAGGTATTACCTATACGCCGAAAAAAGATTTGTTCAAATCGGTTCATAATTGGCGGAGTTATCGCGTAACAAACATAGAAAAAAAAAACATACGGGTCGAATTGAGAACCTCCTCCTTTTTTTGAAGTCGGTTTAAAAATGGTGGTTGACTGCTGCCATAACTAGGATAATAATATAGCCTGTATTTATGGCTCGCAGGCCCGTACCTCGTCCGAGGCGTATATTGTCCTGTAGTGGCGTCACCCATATTGATACTTAACTATACTCAATCCAAATATAGATTAGTGTTACACCTATCGTCGTTTGACTCACAAGTCCCTACTAAGACCTTACAGTCTTTTCAAATTTTAAATCGTTTAGTTTGTAGTTAGGTCATGGTTTCGCCATATCTTTGTCATATTCATGCGTTTGTCATTACAGGCCCTAGATTCTAAAGATTGTAGGAGAACATAATACGATTAGCCTCAATTTCATGATACAATTTTTCTTTTTCTAGCCGGCCGAGCAAATCCCAACAAATATGCTGCTACATCATACCTCGTACACAGCCTTGCCGAGCATCCTGCCAATAAACTCGAACAGCTGCAAGTGGTTCTGCTGCAGGCACGAGGTGGGCGCGGGGTACAGACGCTCCTCGCTCGTGCACCGGAACAGGTTGAGAGACGGGTCGAACACGCGCTTGATCGTCTCCTCGAGGAATTCTGGGGAGGTGGTGATACTGCTGTTATGAGATGGCAACCGAATGATACTTTGGTGAGACATTTGTTAAAATACATTGATTTGTAAAGGTACGCCGAGCTCATAGGTTGTTATTTACACGATATTGAAGCAAAAAAAAATAGTATATTTTATTTAATTTATTTTTTATTTCAAAAATTTAAAAAAAACATGAAAATGTGGTCCGAAAAGAGTCGCACGGGGCAGTCGGGCTCAGGGCGCGGCGGGCAGTTTGTTAGCCCTCGCGCGCGGTGGCTAGCGGGGGCATCCACAATTTTAGGTAATTTCAGGGAAATTTTCAGATGGTAAGTTATATATGAATAAAAATTATGCAAGGGAAAATTAAAACATTTTTTTTTTGACATCAGCGATACGTAAACTATTGACCCTGAGTCGGGCGTAACTTTACAAATCAACACCCTGTATAATAATGTACATTATAATCACTATTTTTACCTTTGAAGACTCCATCTTGGTCGATCCCCGCCTCGTCTAAGCCCTGTTCGTTAATGAATCGTACTCTGACGACGCCCTTCAGCGCGCGACTTGGCAACGCTGCTAACTGTCTGTACCCGTCCTCGACTAGGCGCGCGCGACGCACCGTGACTAGTGTGGAGCGGCCGCCGCACGCGCGCTCCGTTAGACCCAACACCACCTAAGAATCACCGGGAATTCCATTATGGTGCTCCTAAACGGGCCAGGTTTAGCTGCAATATGTAGCCGGCAACTATTGGTGTCCCTCTCTTACTCACATGTTAGAGAAAGACACCAATAGTTGCCGGCCACATATTGCAGTGAAAATATGGCCCGTTTAGGAGCACCTTTACGAATATAATAAAATCATAGATTCATAGGCCACAGGGTACCTATCGTAGTGGCACAGGGTGCTCATCCCATACAAATTAGAATTAGTAAACCTTCGTAAAAAAGAGATGGCGTGAGGAGTGAGATTTGTACTAAACGCCATGGTTTCAGTTAACATACTTCTAGGTAGCGCTAATCTTAGAATAAATTCTATATATCTTAGCGCCATCTCGTGGTATTTGCAATATTTCGATGGTACTGCACCAAGTGGTCTATCTGTATTAGTATAATATTATAGTATCTGTAGTAGTGGGAGGCCATAAGGAAAGTATGTGCCTTTATAGCGGCCATAAGTTAACTTTCGGGGTGTTGAACGTCTTAACCATTTTGACCACAAAAATTGCAATCATAACTAGGCTATTCTATTTATTTATTTATCTTCTGATTGAATGACACGGCTTACCTTTTCGTCAGCCACAGCCCGTCTGAACAATCTTACTCGTTCGCTGTGAGCTATCATGTGTGGTGTTTTCTGAACCAGCACCTGAAAAGGATAAAGATTTGTAAATATTACGTGCTGGCAATGGCTTGCAGGAGAAATTGATCTGTTTCAAACCACTACGTCGAAGTTGAGAAAAAGAACAGGGTGCTCATCCCATAAAAATTAGAATTAGTAACCCTTCGTAAAAAAGAGATGGCGTGTGGAGTTAAGGGAGCTGCGACCTCGTGAATTTCCCATACAAACGTAGGTAATACAAAAATTATTTGAATTTGAGAACTAGTTCAAAGCATTTAGACTGTTAATCGGATTTATACACTGTCTACGGAGGTTCCTGGTCGTATACCAAGGTTCTTATTCAAATTACTTAAAAATATTTTTAAATTGGTTGAAGAGGAACCCTGGTATACAGAACAGAAACTGCGTAAACAGTGTATAAATCCGATTAACAGTCTAAATGCTTTGAACTAGTTCTCAAATTCAAATCATTTTTGTATTACGTTTGTATGGGAAATTCACGCGGTCGCAGCCCCCTTAAACGCCATGGTTTCAGTTAACATACTTCTAGGTGGCGCTTATATTAGAATAAACATTAAAAGTATCTGTAAAAGCCCGTTTCGGGAACGAAGGGAACAGATAGAAGGAGTGTCAACAAGCATCAGTGTGTTATTCGAAAGCGATACCTCGATTACTTGATATCTCAAACATAGTGTCACGTCTATTCCAATACAAGGTGGCAGAGGCACAACTGTGCCCACTTTATGTCATTTGATATCTCATGTACCTGATCGTTATTATGTACCCGTTCCTCCGCACATTTCTGCAGTTTTGGCCAGTGTGGAGTTATACCACAGAAGAGATAATAGTACTCCGTACAGAACGGCCACTCCCTTCCCCGCGCTGATTCAGATACCGCACCCCACCCCTGGCGTCAAAGGATTGGTTAAAGAATCAATAGACAGGGCTGAACGCTTGACGAGTGACGACGCGTATACTAAATATCGCCGTATTTGCCGCGCCACCAGCCCTAGCAAAGTTTACGCACACATTTGCACGTATACAAATGTCATTTGGTTATGTAGTAGTAATAGGTGATTATTTTACGAGCGTTTTATGGAGTGTCCGAGGTGTGGTTATACTATCGACTCAGCATTCACCTGGTGCGGCTTCTTGCCCTTCTCGAGGTCGGGCATGAACTGCGAGTCGCGGATCTCGCGCACGAGCCAGTGGCTCGGCGGCGTGTAGGTGCGCCGGCAGTCGCGCCGGTACAGCACCAGCAGTAGAGTGTGCATGGACACGAACAGCTGGTTGCTTTGGATGCTTTTGAGATCTGTGGGGAGATGCGTTTTTAGGGTTCCGTACCCGAAGGGTGCCAAACGGGACCCTATTAGTGAGACTTCGCTGTCTGTCTGTCTGTCTGTCACCAGGCTGTATCTCATGAAACGTGGTAGTTAGACAGTTGAGATTTTCACAGATGATGTATTTATGTTGCCGCTATAACAACAAATACTAAAAAACAAAAGAAATTTAATATTAAGGGGGGCTCCCATACAACAAACGTGTTTTTTTTTTGCTAATTTTTACTCGATATTGATATTGGTACCAGGTAGACGCTTAAAATGTTCACAATATATTGAGTATATTATTTACTTAAAAAATAAATAATTAAATAAAATTAAATCATATTTATGGGGGGGCTACCATACAACATGTTTTTTTGCGGTTTTTTTATAGATAATGGTACGGAACCCTTCGTGCTCGAGTCCGACTCGCACTTGGCCGGTTATTTTTTATTCATTTATTTAACAAATGGAGATAACCGTCTAGAGCGAATTTTACCAAGGAAAGAGTAAGTTTTACTCGAGAGTATCTACTACTTTTTCATAGAATGACCTCGTTTTGAACTGTCATTGTCATACAAGTTATCCCCGGGACAGTTATTCTCGCATAACTTTTTGTTGGTAAAAACCAGCCTTAATTAAGTACATTTTACAACACATAAACCACGGAGGTTTGTGCGTGATGCTGGCATTCGTGCGAACAGGGTACAGTAATTGTTAAATATACGTGGGTACATGGACATTTAAAGTATCGTACAACAAGTTGTTTGTATTTGTGTGTATTAAAACAGTGAATAAATTTTATCTATCTATCTATCTATCAACAGTCAGAGACGAGTAAAAAGTAACTGGTTATACTTAATTCATTCTTGTTTGTCCATTTTTGTTCTGATTTAACTTGTAACTTTGGGACAGACACTTTAAACATTTGTAACTTTTTTACTCGTCTTGGAATCGGAAAGATGTCTAACATTTTATTATTGATTCTTCAGTTACCTTAAATATGGTTGAAAATTAAATTATGATAGCTTTAAGTGCTAATTAGCAATAATGACGATGACAACTCTTCTGTTAGTTAAACTGAATAAACATTTTCGATTCTTTCCCTAGTGTTTAAAAAGTGGATTCTATGAAGTTTTAGGTTAGCTGTCAAGTTGCCTGTTATATTGGATAGGGTATACAGTATTTACGCAAGCGGTGGTTTCATATGTGCGATATCTCACGCCCGCCTTAGCCACCGCGCAAGCCCCAAACTCTGGACGAGGCCATATAGTTACGCCTTCGGGAAGCAGAGTTGCTTAGGTCCGCGGGATCATTCTTGGATCACATAGCAACAAATCAACACAAAATAAATCTAGGTTCTCGAAAGAGATCCTGTCCAGATGCATGGTAATCTATAGAAACCAATTGACTAAATTACATCAATTAAGAATTTGTCAGGTTGACAGAGATGCAGTCCTAATTCTTGTTCAGTCAGTAATCAAAGTCTACCTATTTTGTACATTACTCCTGAGTCAGGATAGTAATAGTAATAGTTTATTGCAAAGTCACAAAATTTCACAAGGTGGTAGAATAAAGGTTAGTACATTGTGACGCCCTGCTAGGGCACAGCAACATTTAAGGACAATCAGTTGTCCCTTTACGAATAATAGGATGATTACATTTATATTCAAATTATATACAGACAATTAGAAAAATATTGTAGAGATTATTATTAATAACAATAAGAAATAAAAATTTAAAGTAAATTATATCAACATTAGATTCAATAATTGTACTATTTTATAGCGAGTAGAACTTATGCCTGAGTATTAAATTTGATCATTGAAAAATTCTTTGACATTATAATAGCATTTTTCAATGAGGAACTTCTTTAAATTGGTAATAAATTGTGATTCTTTCTCTATGTTTTTTATATCATTTGGTATGTGATTATATATTTTGATGGCCATATGATGGGGGCTAGAAGACACGAGCTCTAATTTTGAAAATGGTTTCTTTAATTTATTTTGGTCTCGATTATTCCTTTTATTTTTATTTTCTAGAGGGGAGTATAAGTTACTGTGTTTTCTTACAAATTTGCAAGATTCTAATATATAGATTGAAGTTAAAGTAAGTATTTGGAGTTTTACGAAATAAGATCTACAAGATACCATTTGGTCGATATTTGTAAGTATTCTAACACATTTCTTTTGTAGAATAAAAATATCGTTTATTTCACAGCAATTCCCCCATAATATAATACCATACGAGAGTCTGGAATGAGCATATGCATAGTAGGCTGTGAGCGCAGTTTTGAAATCAGTTACCCGTTTAAGTTGATGGAGGGCATAAGTAAAAGATGATAGTTTGTTTTGCAATCTCTGTATGTATGGTTTCCAGCTCAAGTTTGTGTCCAGGTCGATCCCCAACAAGGTTGCTGTCTTTGTAATCTCCAGTGGTATTTGTTTATAGCTATATGAGATTTGTAATGGGACTTTTTGTGAGGGTTTGAATTGAATAATTTTTGTCTTTTTAAGGTTTAGTTCCAAATTTGATTCATCTAGCCAGTCGGTGATCTTATCTAAGGTCATATTTAAGCTTTGGTTTAATTCGGTGGAATTCGAGCAAGAAAATAATATGGAAATGTCATCTGCGAAAAGGGTGCAAGGGTTATCAATTAAATTAGGTAGATTATTTATATAAATAAGAAATAATAAACATCCCAGGACGCTACCTTGGGGTATTTGGTGCCATAAGAGAGGGTTAATTTTACATTCCGTCGTAGAGTTGTTGTGTTTTTAGATAGACTACAACAACCTTTTTTCGAATTTTATTTCCATTCTAAAAACGAAGAATAGTGGAAACTTACCAAATAGCTGCCCCATAATAGATTTGTACACAAAGAGGTTGAGAAACTGCGACATAATGATGAAATCCTGCAACTTGAAGGGGTCCTGTTGCTCGTACATTTCCATATCGTCTAATATCCTGGGAACAATAAGCTAATACTTTACTGGACATGCAAAAATATAGCTTAGAAGAGAGGCATTTTTTGAGACAAACAAAATACCATCGATTCGCAGAAAAGTTGAAAGGTTTGTTGAGATAATTTCTGCAAGTGACACGCCGCAGAGTGCAACACAGGAACACATTATATTCTCATCAAGGTGTGTTTTATCCTTTAATCTCTCTAACTTCATGCAAATAACTTTGAATAATATGTGTCACGCATAACGCAGTATTGAACAAGTGGCTAAACGTGAGCAACCTTGATGACATAACAATACATAGAAGATATTACGAATGACTTACGTGACGTAATGCGTCATACAGTCCGCAAAGAGAATCAGCATCTGAAACTCAGGCGCCGAAGTCTTCGTATTTACAGCTAATAATTCTAGAAAGGACTTCAGTCCACAATTTGGTCCCAGCGTGCATAGGAATTGCCACAATGCGTATAATATTTCGTCTTGATTGCACAAACCTGGAAAGAGGGATCGGAAATTTAACGAAGCCTTTTAATTATAAACAACAAGAGGGTCAATAGGAGTGGAATCTAATAAGAATTATGTAAAAGTCAAATATATCGAATTTCCGCCCTGTGCCTGTAGACAAATGATAAACGCTAAGGATGGTGAAACGAAACGATAACTTTTTATGTATGCGATTTGAAATTTGGAATCGCTACGTGACGTCACCTTATCGAAGCCAAATGTCAAATCGCATACATAAAAAGTTATCGTTTCGTTTGGCTAGCGTTAGCGTTTAACTTTGTCTAGGGGGGCTGGTTCTCTTCCCGCCAGTCCCCATTCTGTGGCGCAGCGGTTGCGCATCTGCCTACCATGCAAGAGGTCCCGGGTTCGAATCCCGGCTGTGGACAAAAAAAACCCAGGTCTTGGATGTTTACATGTTTGTGATGTCATTGTTTCTGGTTCCACGGTATCCTAGTGTGGGGCCAGAAGCAAGGTATATGCCTGTATGTAAATGTTTATGTTGCACCCTTCTGGTTGACACACAAACGGTGTGAGTTGGGCGCCGCTGCCACCTGCCAGTTAGACGTTGTGAGGTGGGAACTCACCCGTCAATATGTCCAGCTTGACCTGCGTCATCGTCTGCAGCGCCGTGTGGTACATCGAGCAGATGAGAGCCGCTCGCGTGCTGTCCGGCGATCCGAGCTTCCGGTAGTTCTTGTTTGAGTTCGCGCGGAACATTGGTAAACTGCAAGTTTTTACTTTGATTATACTCTGGCCGCTGAGAGAATGCGATCCTAACACATGTATCACTAATCACTTGTGGGAGTGTGATAGAGTGAAAAGTAGCGCGGGACAGACAGGGACATATACATACATGTGTCAGGATCATATTCTCTCAGCGGCCAGAATATAGTGTATATTGTACGTATGACACGTATATTGAATCTGTTGCCAGAGATATAACAACCCTAAAGTATTATTGGGAGACGACTAAGGCCATAATGGTCGAGGTTATTCCTCACAAGCATTCTTCTTGGCATCGCTTACGTCACCAGGGAAGGCTCACTCAACACTACAGTACTCCGACCGCCGATCTGTTTGTGAAGACGTCGTTTGTGTGCCCTCATATGGCTCACGAGTACTATTTTATCATGGATGGCATAACCTATTGTTTATTAGTAAAACCACGTTGGCAATAGAGCCTTTGCCAGGCCGAAATGGAAAGGGTATGACGATGTATTTGTTTTAATGGGTAGCCAAGATAACAGAAACATCGTGAGGAAACCTTCATTGCTCCACAGCTGCGGCTAGCCCCCTGTCACGCTAAATGGAGTATTGGGCCACCCCGAATGGGCAAAGGCGTGACGCTACATTATTATTAATATCTGGAATGGTCGGTGGTACAAACACAATAAACACATTCAAACTGGATTAACATCGATTAATATGCTGCTGCTGCTGTTTTGGAACAGCTGCAAACGAGAGGCAAACAGGCATTTTGTTTTCCTCGTGAGTTTCAGGCTCACATGCAAAAGCATGAAAACTCGGAAATAACGCGATTTTCAGTTATGAGACCTAGCTCGATCGATTTTTTACCCCCAAAAACGCCTACATTGCAAATTTCATCGAAAACTCAGCGCTTTTTTCTAGAACTCAAAACATATATCGTTACATACAAATATTCCTCTTTTAAAGGTAAAGGCTACCGCTCGGCTTCGCCTCGCGGTCACCAATTGGGGGTTTCTTGTGTAGCCGGGCGTGGCGCGCTTTGGGAGAGGCCTATGCCCAACAGCGGGATGATAGGGGCTGATATGATGAGGATTGTGTAGGCAAGAGCAGCTGCAGGCCACCTCACCTATTAGTCCTAGCCTCTATAGCCCGGCGGATGATGGCCGCGGGGTTGTTGCTCTGCACCGGCGTTGAGGGCTGCGAGGGGCCCGCACCTTCCTCGCCCACGCCCGTCGTGGCCAACATCTCCTGCGAACACAGAGAGATAGATAAGATAGATAAATCATTTATTCAAAGGACATGGTACACACACATAAATTGACAACAACAAAAAACAATTTAAATAGACAGCACACATCTGTTCACGCCGTCTAGTGACGTGACGACAGATACAGATGCCGAGCTTGTCCGAATAAAGCCGCGCATCTGCAACCGACGCGAGGGCGGGGCGCCTCGTCAATTTTTCTCACCACATTGCGTCCGGAGATTCGATCAGAGCAACCACGCGCGCGTCGGCTCTCGAATTCCTGCCCATCGCACACGCTACGTAACCACGTGTCTACCATCAGCTCCGAAGCTCATCCATCAGCACATTTATCGCACAACCTAACAGGCAGCTAGCTAGCCTCCGTCGCGTTCGCGAGTGATAGTGCACGAATCCAGAACATTCAGCCCTTATTTCCTGCTCATCGCCACAAGGCCAGGACCCAAAGCGAGGGTCTGCCCCTGACCTCGACGCCTCGATCAGCTCAGCGGCCGACGACGGAGGAACTACGCCCAAGAAGCCACCAGGTACCCATTTCTTCGACATTCCTAACCTCCCATTGACCTACATTTCTCGTCAATCCTCATCCAGCTCATCAGCCCCACACCCGTGGAGGACCTGGCCTCCACACACCATGCAATTAACAGTAGGCACCTACAGCTGTGTGATTATGTGACTGTACCACGGCAATGAAATGGCCCTGACTCAGCAATGTCACAGACGACTCTGTGACGCTGGTATTCTGCCAGATGACTTGTTTATCTATTCCTTTATCAAACCCCGCCCGACGAAGTGTTATGAGTTTGACGTGTGAGTCACTCTGTGTGTCAGTCTGTCTGTCTCTCAGCACGTGGAGCGTCAACGGGTGAACCGATTTTAAATTTAAAGTAGTTTTTTTTTAAATTCGAAAGTAGATTTCTTGGAGCTGGTTGTTATGGTACCATCGAGCTGGTCTCATGATGGAGTTGTAGTTCGTTCGAAGTGGGAGCGGGAACCCTATGATGCTTACTAGTAAACCCGTCGAGTTTGGGCTCATTAGGTTCGTTGTGGCAAGCGTTTTGAGAATATGGTACCATCGAGCTGATCTGATGATGGAGTATGAAGCTCGAAGGTGTGAGTTGGAACCCTGGGATGCTTACTAGTAAACCCATCGAGTTTAGGCTCATTAGATTCGTTGTGATGAGACCTTTTAATTTCACCTGATGATGAGAACTGGTGATGAATCTGGAAGGGGTTTTTTATAGTTATTGTTACAAAGATACACTCAGCGTCAGAAATGTCGCACCTTTTTGAATTGAAGTCATTGGGAAGGTAATGATCACGCCTTACCAATGACAATGACAACTAACAATGTCCTCAAGGGGTACCAAAGAAGAACAATCTTGTTAGAATCTTGAGTAGAATTTCAAAAAGGTGCGATATTTTTGACGCTAAGTGTATTTTCCTGAGGGATAAACGGCTGAAGGGTTTGTATGAAATTAGGCGCATAGCCGTATAGCTAGTTAGTAGTTTCTGGTACAAGATATAGGGTACTTTTTGTGCTCACAAACTTCTTTTTGTGTAAACCTTCAACGGCGCTATACGCTATTTTTTATATGAAAATACTTAAAGTCAAATAGAGGTCAAGAAAGGCAGAGTTAAACAACATTTTTTATGTCGGCTATATTAGTAAGAGTTTATGAAGGTGGGATGATTGACTAAACAATACGAGGTTATGACAATCTTATCCATAGGTAATTCAGATAAATGAAGTGTTAAGACTCCCTCCTTATTACTGTGAGCTCAACCCTACTGAGCTTGTATGGGCTCAAGTGAAAGGATATGTAGCGAGTAAGAATAAAAGTTTTAAATTATCTAAAATAAAAACGTTACTTCCGGAAGCACTGTCATCAATCACTGCAGAGAAATGAGAGTAATCCTCTGTTGTGAATTATTCGGAGACGCGAATCTTGCACGGGATATCAAGAAATCGGTATTCTTCACGTAAGAAATATTCATGTTTAAAATGCATTCTAACATAATTCTGGCGTTGTTTTAGATAAACTAACTTAGATAAAGACAATCCAGTGTTTACAGGTCCATAAATATAACGTATTCGTGTATTTTTGATTAATTAAAATAGCATTTTATGTTTTGTATATAATCTAAGATGTTTACATACTAATTTTGCTCATGATTTTGTAGGGATGTTAATTAATCCTGTCCATCCTAGGTTTGCTGGAAGAGATCTCTTATTAGAGATAAGCTCGCCTTTGTACATGTTTTTTTCATTATTAAGTGTCTGTATTCTGTTTTTGTGCAATAAAGTATAAAGTAAGTAAAGTAAGTAGGATGTCAGAAATTTATATCGATAAGATCTTTTCTTTTCTGCTTTAATAGTTTTACTAACGTAATTTGACGCAGATACTTACATTATTTCCTTTATGTATTTTAAGATTCATCGTGATGAAAATTCGAAAGATGCATGCATATTACTCTACACCAAGGAGCTTAAGGCTGTGGTCACCGAGAACGCGCGGTGACTAGGGGCTGTGGCAGGTGCGACTCCACTTGTGGCACTTGTGAAGCTTTTGACGAGCTAGGCCATACATACCGATCATATCAGAAGACTTAGTTTAGTACTTACTTTGGAAAACTTTGTTTATTAATTTCATCAAATCAGATTTCATAAACGACTACACTTTTGGGTTTTGTTTTTAATTTCAATACATAGTACTCAGGCCTAACAAAGAGGTATCATAGTTTTATATTTTTGTTTTATTGTACAGTCGAGTTTATTAATATGAGCATTACCAAGGCATCAGATATAAATGACATGGAAGGGTACATAACTAACTATACTTTGTCAAGAAAAGCTAGGTTAGGGCACCACTGCGTGTTTTTATAGACAAACGAAATATGTCATTAAGGCGCCCGTCCAGCTAAAATGCCCAACAGATTGAGTTATTCCAGCAGATTGAGACACTTTCTGAATCCAGAAAAAATATATGTTATAAAATAGTCCCTTACCTAAAAATTTAGTGTTTGAAAAGATCATAATGTCATCATAAAGTATATGAAAAAAAATATAAACGAATAGTCCTTTTTTACCTAAATCGAGTTATTCCAGCAGTTCTACGAGGAATATTGGTTTGATTCTTGTGTCTAAAAATAGGTAATCGAAATATCTTAAAGTTTAGTGTTTAACATTTTAGAATTAATCGGCGATTTCGAATCAATCTTCATTTTATCACTTGCGCTGAAATAAATTGCATGCGGGTATGCGCGAAGGCGACGGGAGGCATTACCGCTTAGGCTCTCGAAGGGAGAGGTTGTGTCGCTCGTCTCAATAAAAGTCAGTCATAAAATAATTGCTACGCGGCATCGTCATGGCATAATAAAATACGGTTTTTCCTCCTCAAAAGTAGCCAAAGCCTAAAAAAATTATGGGATTCGTCTTGATACTCCTGAAAATTGGTAGTACGGTGTCTTACTGGTAGTCAGTAGGATTGAAATAGTAGTTTATGAAACTGTTTCATAATGAGGGGTATTAAAACACGAGTGGGTGTTTTTGATAGTATCCCACGAGAGTTTTAATACCTAGTTATGTGTAGTTTCACACCATGTTTAGTTCATACACTATTTATCTACTCTCATACTCATCTCATTAGGTTCGTTGTGACAAGTCCTTTAGAAATATGGTGCCATCGAGCTAATCTGAATTTGGAGTTCATTTTGTAATATGGGTATGGTTTTCGAGGTATTTTAGGGTTCTAGTGGCGAATTAGGGGTCCATTTTGCATTTCCAGATGGCTGCCGAGCCAAATTTCTATTCTGCAATATGGGTATGGCGTAGTATCGGGTATTAGCTTACTTTTTGTTTCAATTATTCATAATAACTCGTGTATTTACTCATGATAAGCATAATGATATTGTGATGCGGAACTGATAATGAAGACCACATATGGCCACCAGACCTGCTCAATACTAGGTACAAATACAATGCGTGGCTGACAGGCAGGCAACGCATAGCCTAAACCGGTGGACCTAGAGCCATGAAACTTTGTACAGAGGTTCCTTAGTAGCGTGGGGTAGCACTGAGATGGGATTTGACAAAATAATTCCCCAATTGGGGATTAGGAGTTACAGTTTGTATTAAACTCAATCTAATCAAATAGGGTTTGTGGAAGTCGGTTTTTTCTAAAGTTTACTTTTTGTTTCAATTATTATTCCAAATTACCTGCACAATCAATACAACGTAAATGCCCGCACGATCATATGCCAATATTCGAATCAGTTCTTAGTATCAGCAATGGCTCGGATTGTTATCGTTTTGGGCCAGCACTGAGTAACACAAGTGATCCAAGTTCGATCCTTACAGACAGTGTGGCCGATTCTCTAGGTTACACTCACTAAAATTACTTGACAATATTAAGTCCGACAGCTCTTATGCGGTCGCCATAGATTCCATTTTCGAACTCACTTTTGAATTATTTTAATGTACTGATGAACTAATTCAAAAGTGAGTTCGAAAATGGAATCTATGGCAACCGCGTAAGAGCGTCGGAGCTAATATTGTCAAGTAATTTTAGTGAGTGTGCCCTAGAGAATTGGCCCCATTACCACTTTTTCATTCTTTGCTCATCGTTGTCTGAGTGCTGCCGTCTCTATATCAGCGGAGATCAGAAGAAACTTTATAAGGTTGACAGTGGCGCCCCTAGCGGTCGTCCTAAGCAACTTTACACAATGAACAACATGTGCTATGCCTGCCAAGCTGAGATAAAAGTTGATAAAAAAAGTCGCCGCCATCTTGAACTTTTTTGTTACTCAATCGATTTGCTCCAAAATCGATATCTGAGGATGCGGTTGGAATCCAATCATGATTCTGAAGTCAAATATTAAAAAAAGTCGCCGCCATCTTGAACTTTTTTGTTACTCAACCGATTTGCTTCAAAATCGATATCTGAGGATGCGGTTGGAGTCCAATCATGATTCTGAAGTCAAATATAAAAAAAGTCGCCGCCATCTTGAACTTTTTTGTTACTGAACCGATTTGCTTCAAAATCGATATCAGAGGATGCGGTTGGAGTAAAATCATGATTCTGAAGTCAAATATTAAAAAAGTCGCCGCCATCTTGAACTTTTTTGTCACTCAACCGATTTGCTTCAAAATCGATATCTGAGGATGCGGTTGGAATCCAATCATGATTCTGAAGTCAAATATTAAAAAAGTCGCCGCCATCTTGAACTTTTTTGTTACTGAACCAATTTGCTTCAAAATCGATATCTGAGGATGCGGCTGGAGTACAATCATGATTCTGAAGTCAAATATTAAAAAAAGTCGCCGCCATCTTGAACTTTTTTGTTACTCAACCGATTTGCTTCAAAATCGATATCTGAGGATCCGGTTGGAGTCCAATCATGATTCTGAAGTCAAATATTAAAAAAGTCGCCGCCAACTTGAACTATTTTGTTACCGAACCGATTTGCTTCAAAATCGATATCTGAGGATCCGGTTGGAGTCCAATCATGATTCTGAAGTCAAATATCAAAAAAGTCGCCGCCATCTTGAACTTTTTTGTTACTGAACCGATTTGCTTCAAAATCGATATCAGAGGATGCGGTTGGAGTACAATCATGATTCTGAAGTCAAATATTAAAAAAAAGTCGCCGCCATCTTGAACTTTTTTGTCACTCAACCGATTTGCTTCAAAATCGATATCTGAGGATGCGGTTGGAATCCAAATATGATTCTGAAGTCAAATATTAAAAATGTCGCCGCCATCTTGAACTTCTTTGTTACTGAACCAATTTGCTTCAAAATCGATATCTGAGGATGCGATTGGAGTACAATCATGATTCTGAAGTCAAATATTAAAAAAGTCGCCGCCATCTTGAACTTTTTTGTTACTGAACCGATTTGCTTCAAAATCGATATCTGAGGATCCGGTTGGAGTCCAATCATGATTCTGAAGTCAAATATTTAAAAAGTCACCGCCATCTTGAACTATTTCGTTACCGAACCGATTTGCTTCAAAATCGATATCTGAGGATCCGGTTGGAGTCCAATCATGATTCTGAAGTCAAATATCAAAAAAGTCGCCGCCATCTTGAACTTTTTTGTTACAGAACTGATTTGCTTCAAAATCGATATCTGAGGATGCGGTTGGAGTCCAATCATGATTCTGAAGTCGAATATTAAAAAAGTCGCCGCCATCTTGAACTTTTTTGTCACTCAACCGATTTGCTTCAAAATCGATATCTGAGGATGCGGTTGGAATCCAAATATGATTCTGAAGTCAAATATTAAAAAAGTCGCCGCCATCTTGAACTTTTTTGTTACTCAACCGAATTGCTTCAAAATCGATATCTGAGAATCCGGTTGGAGTCCAATCATGATTCTGAAGTCAAATATTAAAAAAGTCGCCGCCAACTTGAACTATTTTGTTACCGAACCGATTTGCTTCAAAATCGATATCTGAGGATCCGGTTGGAGTCCAATCATGATTCTGAAGTCAAATATCAAAAAAGTCGCCGCCATCTTGAACTTTTTTGTTACTGAACCGATTTGCTTCAAAATCGATATCAGAGGATGCGGTTGGAGTACAATCATGATTCTGAAGTCAAATATTAAAAAAAAGTCGCCGCCATCTTGAACTTTTTTGTCACTCAACCGATTTGCTTCAAAATCGATATCTGAGGATGCGGTTGGAATCCAAATATGATTCTGAAGTCAAATATTAAAAATGTCGCCGCCATCTTGAACTTCTTTGTTACTGAACCAATTTGCTTCAAAATCGATATCTGAGGATGCGGTTGGAATCCAAATATGATTCTGAAGTCAAATATTAAAAAAGTCGCCGCCATCTTGAACTTTTTTGTTACTCAACCGAATTGCTTCAAAATCGATATCTGAGAATCCGGTTGGAGTCCAATCATGATTCTGAAGTCAAATATCAAAAAAGTCGCCGCCAACTTGAATTATTTTGTTACCGAACCGATTTGCTTCAAAATCGATATCTGAGGATCCGGTTGGAGTCCAATCATGATTCTGAAGTCAAATATCAAAAAAGTCGCCGCCATCTTGAACTTTTTTGTTACTGAACCGATTTGCTTCAAAATCGATATCAGAGGATGCGGTTGGAGTACAATCATGATTCTGAAGTCAAATATTAAAAAAAAGTCGCCGCCATCTTGAACTTTTTTGTCACTCAACCGATTTGCTTCAAAATCGATATCTGAGGATGCGGTTGGAATCCAAATATGATTCTGAAGTCAAATATTAAAAATGTCGCCGCCATCTTGAACTTCTTTGTTACTGAACCAATTTGCTTCAAAATCGATATCTGAGGATGCGATTGGAGTACAATCATGATTCTGAAGTCAAATATTAAAATAGTCGCCGCCATCTTGAACTTTTTTGTTACTGAACCGATTTGCTTCAAAATCGATATCTGAGGATCCGGTTGGAGTCCAATCATGATTCTGAAGTCAAATATTTAAAAAGTCACCGCCATCTTGAACTATTTCGTTACCGAACCGATTTGCTTCAAAATCGATATCTGAGGATCCGGTTGGAGTCCAATCATGATTCTGAAGTCAAATATCAAAAAAGTCGCCGCCATCTTGAACTTTTTTTTTACAGAACTGATTTGCTTCAAAATCGATATCTGAGGATGCGGTTGGAGTCCAATCATGATTCTGAAGTCGAATATTAAAAAAGTCGCCGCGCCGCCATCTTGAACTTTTTTGTTTCTGAACCGATTTGCTTCAAAATCGATATCTGAGAATGCGGTTGGAGTACAATCATGATTCTGAACTCAAATATTAAAAAAAGTCGCCGCCATCTTGAACTTTTTTGTTACTCAACCAATTTGCTTCAAAATCGATATCTGAGGATCCGGTTGGAGTCCAATCATGATTCTGAAGTCAAATATCAAAAAAGTCGCCGCCATCTTGAACTTTTTTGTTACTGAACCGATTTGCTTCAAAATCGACACAATTTTTCAACACGCAATGAACTGCAACCAACGGAACTACTGGGGAATAAAAAGTCCCATACCTACGTCAACACTGTTACCGTATGGGATTTTTTTTTTCATACCGTAACAGTGTGGACGGCGGGGTGTGTACTACTGGGAATAAACGCGAATTCGTTCGTCACTAGAACCCTAAAATACCTCGAAAACCATACCCATATTGCAAAATAGAAATTTGGCGCGGTGACCATCTTGAAATGCAAAATGGACCCCTAATTCGCCACAAGAACCCTAAAATACCTCGAAATCTATACCAATACTGCAAAATTAAAATTTGGCGCAGCGGCCATCTTGAAATGCAAAATGGACTTTATATTCGTCACTAGAACCCCAAAATACCTCGAAAACCATACCCATATTGCAAAATTGAAATTTGGCGCGGTGGCCATCTTGAAATGCAAAATGGACCCCTAATTCGTCACTAGAACCCTAAAATACCTCGAAAACCATACCCATATTGCAAAATAGAAATTTGGCACAGCGGCCATCTTGAAATGCAAAATGGACTGTATATTCGTCACTAGAACCCCAAAATACCTCGAAAAACATACCCATATAGCAAAACAAAAATTTGGCGTGGCAGCCATCTTGAAATGCAAAATGGACCCCTAATTCGTCACTAGAACCCTAAAATACCTCGAAAACCATACCCATATTGCAAAATAGAAATTTGGCGCAGCGGCCATCTTGAAATGCAAAATGGACTGTATATTCGTCACTAGAACCCTAAAATACCTCGAAAACCATACCCATATTGCAAAATTTAAATTTGGCGCGGTGGCCATCTTGAAATGCAAAATGGACTCTATATTCGTCACTAGAACCCTAAAATACCTCGAAAACCATACCCATATTGCAAATTAGAAATTTGGCGCGGTGGCCATCTTGAAATGCAAAATGGACCCCTAATTCGTCACTAGAACCCTAAAATACCTCGAAAACCATACCCATATTGCAAAACAGAAATTTGGCGCGGCAGCCATCTTGAAATGCAAAATGGACCCCTAATTCGTCACTAGAACCCTAAAATACCTCGAAAACCATACCCATATTGCAAAATAGAAATTTGGCGCAGCGGCCATCTTGAAATGCAAAATGGACTGTATATTCGTCACTAGAACCCTAAAATACCTCGAAAACCATACCCATATTGCAAAATTTAAATTTGGCGCGGTGGCCATCTTGAAATGCAAAATGGACTCTATATTCGTCACTAGAACCCCAAAATACCTCAAAAACCATACCCATATTGCAAACAGAAATTTGGCGCGGCAGCCATCTTGAAATGCAAAATGGACCCCTAATTCGTCACTAGAACCCTAAAATACCTCGAAAACCATACCCATATTGCAAAACAGACATTTGGCGCGGCAGCCATCTTGAAATGCAAAATGGACCCCTAATTCGTCACTAGAACCCTAAAATACCTCGAAAACCATACCCATATTGAAAATAGAAATTTGGCGCAGCGGCCATCTTGAAATGCAAAATGGACTGTATATTCGTCACTAGAACCCTAAAATACCTCGAAAACCATACCCATATTGCAAAATTTAAATTTGGCGCGGTGGCCATCTTGAAATGCAAAATGGACTCTATATTCCTCACTAGAACCCCAAAATACCTCGAAAACCATACCCATATTGCAAACAGAAATTTGGCGCGGCAGCCATCTTGAAATGCAAAATGGACCCCTAATTCGTCACTAGAAACCCAAAATACCTCGAAAACCATACCCACATTACAAAATTTAAATTAGGCGCGGTGGCCATCTTGAAATGCAAAATGGACTCTATATTCGTCACTAGAACCCCAAAATACCTCGAAAACCATACCCATATTGCAAAATTCAAATTTGATATCACATAGCAATAGCTATAGCGGGGCCTTAAATACCAGTTTGAAGCCGGTGCGGCACAAAACTTCAAAATCTGACTTCAGAATCATGAATATACTCCAACCGCATCCTTAGATATCGATTTTGAAGCAAATCAGACCAATAACTAAAAAGTTCAAGATGGCGGTGACTTTTTTCAAAATCTGACTTCAGAATTATGATTCGACTCTAACCGCATTCCTAGATATCGATTTTGAAACAAATCCGTCTACAGTCTATTCGTGATAAGAATGTTGTGAAATTAAAATTAAAATGGACAGGACACAACCGCCGCGTTTGAAAGTTTGCCTTCAACCGGTCACTGTGAACTTGGCTTGATAAGAGGAAACGATTTGATTGGTTACGGGGCGTGGCCATTATTAATCTGTGGCGTGGCTAAGCCGCCGGACAGTGATGACTCCACTTCATTCTTATCACGAATAGACTATAGTTAGAAAAAGTTCAAGATGGCGGCAACTTTTTTCTAAATCTGACTACAGAATCATGATTGGACTCCAACCGCATCCTTAGAATCGATCTTGAAGCAAATCGGCCTAGTACATTACAAAAAAGATCAATATGGCGGCGACTTTTTTCAAAGTCTGACTTTAGAATCATAATTGGACTCCAACCAGATCTTCAGGTATCGATTTTGAAGCAAATCAGACCAGTAACGAAAATGTTCAAGATGGCGGCGACTTTTTGTCGGCGGCGATAAAAGTGTGTAGGAGGCGCCGCCACAGGAACGCCAACTTATACTTGCCACTCTGTTGCACGATTGTGAATAACAATCGCTAAGCCACTCGATTGTAGAAATCATTCAAAGTATTCGAATAATCCTAAAACAATCGATAATCGAGGTAGTCGTGAAGCGTGAGTGGTTTCATTCGTTTTGACATTCGATAGTTTAGATGCTCATGTAAAAGTAAACTCTATGCTCTGAGAAAAAGTATCTAATTTTGTGTGGAAAATTCTATGAGAAAACCATCGAAATTCATGAATACTACCTAATGGAAACAACTACCTACCAAACGGAAACATTGTCACATGTTAGTTCTAGGTAACCAGTCATGAACTCTCTTAGCACATATCATAAGTTGCTCATCCTTATGAATATAGATATAATCATCTAAAAAGAACGCTGCAGTGGTAGGCGATTTACGCCAATTTGTCCATGCAGGTAAGGACGCTATTGCCATGCATATTACCACATTCTTTTCCGCAAATTACACCAGTGTACCCATACATATAAGGAAGCTATTGCCATGCACCGCTCCATCGCCTCCAGCGTTTTTAGGGTTCCGTACCCGAAGGGTGCAAAACGGGACCCTATTACTAAGACTTCGCTGTCCGTCTGTCACCAGGCTGTATCTCATAAACCGTGGTAGCTAGACAGTTGAAATTTTCACAGATGATGTATTTCTGTTGCCGCTATAACAACAAATACTAAAAAACAAACGAAATTTAATATTAAGGGGGGCTCCCATACAACTAACGTGTTTTTTTTTGGGGTTTTTTATAGATAATAGTACGGAACCCTTCATGCGCGAGTCCGACTCGCACTTGGCCGGTTATTTTATGTGACGCAAAGTATACCTATATCCAAGATGTTTTCCTAAAAAAGCGTCATATTACAATAAAACATCACTCGGTAATGCGCATAGCAGTTAGTAGATCAAATAGGTTATATATAATTCAGACTGTCTTCCTAAATGGAAACAGGGCGTAATGCTTTGATATATTTTAATTTGAACGATAGGTACGTCCATACATGTTTTATTTATTTATTGAACAAAAATCCACAGCTATACATAAAATTAAACAAAAATTTTGATTTAATAATTAAGTCAATTGAAGATTTCACTATGTAAAAAGTCAATTATGAACAAGTGAGGTTTACATTTCAAGAGACAGGTAGTCAGGTACATACATAAACAATAAAATCTGATGTGTAGGTGGGGTAGGTACATGTATCTAGATCATAATCTTATAATTATCATTGACACGCACTACCATACCGTTGTTCTGAAACTTTGGTTTCCGGCGTCGCGATCTCGTGATGCGGAGTGAGGCATGGCTGCGCGGCGGGAAAAGCTAGGCCACGCCCAAACCATGAAAAAATCTGGCAACCCCCAGAGCCTTAAAGAAAACAAGCAGTAAGCTGCAAATGTTGCCATCATTTAACGTCATTTCTTGACAATGTATATCTGAACAGATTCACATATGTTTTATTGCTGAATCTGCTTCAGATATTTATGAAAGCTATAGAAAAGAAGATCGAGTGAGTTGGAGCGGCCGAGGCTGGTCAGCTTGCCGATCGGTCCGCAAAATGTGTGGGGTCCAGGGCGGCAAGATTTGCGACGGCTACTTATTTATTCATCAAAACGTGTCTGCTGCCTTTTATTGATAAAAATGTCGATAATGGCCCCATCACTGTTAAAATTATGTTGATTAGGGTATCACATATCATAGGGAATCAGACAGCAACACGGCCTCCTTAGTTGAATAGTTGAATTTTCATAAGTGTTCCTCATAAAGAACCTTATGCCCTCTATTTGACTTTAAGTATTTTCATATAAAAAATAGAGTATAGCAGAATACATCCTCCAATCAATAACGAATCCTCGAACTAATTCTAACCTATCGTGTACCGTGGGGTAAGGTATCCCACTCGGTGTGTATGTTTGTTAGTTACTCGATCACGCAAAAACGGCTCAACGGATTTGGAGGAAATTCGGCACATAGATAGTTTATGACCTGGATTAAGACATATTATACTTATTTTTATTATACCTTCAACGGCGCCAGTAGAATGCTCCTCAACAGAGGTGCCCCCCACAACAGTGCCAGCTGCTGCCTCAGGTTGGCCATAGCAGGTGGCAGGTAGGTGTCCGATGGCTGAGAAAACCAGCCCAGCACTGGGTGCCAATTGCTGAGGTTGCCCTTCTTGCAGACCACGTACTGCTGGCACGAGTCTAGGAACCGTGTCACTACTAGCTGTGGGACCAATGACATATTAGGGAGATACTGAATGGGTTACAAGATAATTATGCAAAGAGAATGGGTTGTGGTCGACCTAGGAAAATATGAGATGTTAGGTCTTTGTGTGCCCTCAGGCCACATCGACCCACTGCTGGGCATAAGAACTCTCAATACCTTCAAAATTATAATGACAGTTGAAACAACATTTGAATTCTTAGAGCTATATTTTTTGTGACTGAATAGACCGATTGGCGCTACACTGTGCTGCGTTAGAACGGCAACCGAAATAGTGTAGCTTCATTGGTCACCAAGAAAAGGTGCAATTCTGTAACCGACTGTAAATGCATTTGACGTCGTCAGCAGTTGCGATCCGCTACGGAATTGGATCTTAATAATGAATAACCTTACCACAAAAGTAGAATCCCTCGTGTCCATACTCGGATGGTCCCTCTCTAAATGCGCCAGTTGAATCAAGTTTGCCAGCGTACATAACGCATAGTTGCCTTCCAATGTGTTGAATACTGCGAAAATTCAAAATATGACAGATATAATTTACTCCATGGATGATACTGTTATGAACGTAGCTGCATGGATTGTCGAGCCCTCTGTCACGCTAATTGGCTTTACCAGTTGATAGTGTGAACTATTCCTCTGTAACCCCTTTTCTCGGTATTTTCGTTTGTATAAAGATGATGAAAGATTTAGAGATGCATTTTTAAACCAAGCCAAAAGATTAGTAATTAGTTATTATGGGGTTGAAGGATAGGCTGAGTCACTTGAATTTCTATAAGTGGTTGGCTTGCTTATAATTTTACATTACCTATGCGCATGTTTTGATCGGCGGAAAGGAACTCGAGGCATTTCTCAAAGATGCCATGTGTCCGGAAAGCAGCCACAGACTGGAAAAAATAAACAACTTTAGAGAAATCAGATGAGAGAGACGAACAAGAGGCCAGACAATAATAACTACGTATGTAATAAAAAACAAATTTAAGTAGTAGTTACCTCCGGCGAAATCATCTGCATATGAAACACCAGCGTCGGTACCGACAGGATCTGTATGATATACATCGTCAGCAGTTTCTCCGAGAACTGGGCTGAGACGAGAGGCCGGAGCGAGAGCGTCACTGTTGCGGCCAGGGCTACGTTCTTGAGACAGACCTTCTCGCGACAGAGGCCGCGGAGGAGGAGCGACTGAAATCGAAATTGACCGGTTAGGACAGTTTAGATTCACAGGGGGTATGCTACACAGCGCGTACCGTACTACGCAGAACCGTCAGCAATGGAGGAGAGCATGCGGTCATAATCCTCAGCATTGAGGGACCAACAAAGAAGAAGAAGAAGAGGTCAATAGCATACTATTTATATAGAAGAGAGCTTTAACAGCAATCCAAGTTTCTTTGTATGATGATGAATCAGTCAGTCATGTTATGACAACTTTATAATAATAGACATATACATTATTTTTATAATAAAATAATTTTACTACATCTTCTTCTTCAGGGGGTTATGGTGCCTGGACCTGGCCCACTTGACTTGAGCAGGGCATTCTGCATTTCCCCTGCACCTGCATTCTAATTCAGCCATCCTAGCTCCTGCACCAGCTGGAGTAGGAGGCCTGGGTATATGTAGTATTTAGTTACATCATACCTTTAGAGTTAAATAATATCCTCTATGAAACAGCGAGCCCATCACATTAGCACAAAGCTGCGTCATCCCGCCCCTCAGCTTCTCAAAGTTCTTGGACCTGGTCAGAGCCCAGGTGTTGGTTGCAGTGAAGGCTACGAGGGTGTGGAGGTGGATGAGGATGCTTTGCATGTCTATCGGAGACTCCGGTTTGAGTTGCTCCAGGTATAAGCAGCATTTGTACAGTAGTTCCTTGATGTGTGAGATCCAGCGGAGACTGTTAGAGGAAAAAATATAAAAATATGTTGATAGCATCCAATACAAACAAAATAATTCTAGTTAAATTTATTTGTAAGTAATAAATAAATTAATGCATCAATCTTTTAGTAAGGATTGTATGCAGTGAGATATAACATAAATGTCAGACTAAAGTCAATTATAAAATGAAGGACATGTACAATCTTATTAGAGCTTGCCTAAGCTGAAATGACGCGCCCCACTCCTTGGTTTTGTATGACAAGTAAATACAAAACCTAGGAGTGGGGCGCGTCATTTCAGCTTAGACAAGCTCTACCTGTATTCCTTATTCAAGAAGACTCCAACATATGAAAGCTTCACAGTCTCTGAATGCAGACTCTGCACAATATATTTGCAGAGCTTCTCAAACCGCCTCTTGTCTCGTTGCTGTTTGAAGACCAGAAACAGACGGCAGGCGACTTGGTAGACCTCCAGGGCTGGCACCAGCTCAATCGGCTGGGACGGCTCATCTTGACCGGCCAATGCATCAGGAAGCAGGCGGTCAAAATCATTCCTGGAATTAGGTTAGTCAAATGAATAGATCAGTTTATTCCAATTGGTGTAGTTTGTCAAGCAGTTTCTTTCACAAGTGGTAAAACTGCTACATACAAAATATCGGTATATGTAAACAAAGACACTGATGTAGGATATTAGGAGCTCACAACCACTTATTATTGAAAGACCCAAATGGGTCATTGACTACCTTCACAAATAACTTGCCTTTGTGACTTCTCGATATTGGCATGATATGAACAACTTGGTAATAAGACACTTACAGAATCAGCTTGATGAACCTTAGTCGAGTCATCCAACCACGGACCAGCGATTGGATAATAACAGCAGACACCTCTCGCTTCTTCTCTAAAGCTCTCTCCTCCCGTGCGGCCTTGGTTTGCTCCAAGAAAGTATCTTTACTCGTCTGAGATTTAGAAAACATCGTAAAAAACCCCAACCCACTTGAACACTCCAAATACACCTTTGTTTCCGTTTTTGGTCGAACTCTCAAGACATGGCGGATAAAAGAATCGTGCCAAAACACGCGACTATCGTAATAAAAGGTCCATTTCGTTAATCACAATGAGTTGTAGAATAATACAGCCAAAATCAAATCATAATTGCAATAACAACAGAAAAGTTATAAACAATTTCTCGATTTATTTTGAGAAGCCTATTTTCAATCAAAATTCGCCATTTGACACTTGTATTTTGGTGTTGCCAAGAACGAGAACAATTTAAAAATTCTACCAAAGATTTCTACCTCCGGAAAACGTTCGAAAACTATAAAGAGTATCATTTTATTATCAATAAGTTTGAATGTCAACGGTAAGTAACCCAGTAAAAATAAGAAAAGCAGCGGAACTAATAGGCGATTTTCTGACAAGACATGGGGGACGGCATATATATCGTTCATCCCTGTTCATCCCGAGTTCATTAATAGGCTTGTAAACCTATGGCCAGCGAACGAGCTCCTACATGATGACGCGATTAAAAATAACCTACCTACCGACTTTAGGGATTCAATCAGCCAGATTAATATTAAAAACAAACTCAAATCATACTTTTTATCAAAATTAGAAAGAGATAATTCTTGAGAAATGTATGCCTATTGAATATTGAATTTTATGTCCATTGAATAAATAAATTGAATATTTAAATTATGTTTAATAATAATGTATAATACTATAAATAATGAGTAGATCACACCGCACACTAGTAAATAAATAAACTAGTGGCTCTGTGAGCTGTAGACCTCGCGAGTATGTCGGTGGGAAAGCTGAACTGCTAACACACATAAAAAAAATAACCCAAATAATTTTCTTTCAATAACACATACAAACTTATGAATGTACCTGGTTACGTACATGCAGTATGAAAGTAGCCGCACCAATAACTTTGTAAACTACATTTCGCGATCTTTAACAACCTATTGACTTTTTACTAAAATTATATAGTCTGTTTCACTCTCATGGTCTTTACGAATCCAACGACACCTCATTTGTTAATATCCATCGAGCCGTTTGGGTTGTAGCGATTTTTTTACATTTTAAAACCCCATATCTCCGCCATTTTGAAAAAAATCTAAAAACTGGCTCGAGTAAAAAATTCTATTTATTTTTCCAACCTGCTCACAAAATTTCACGAGAATCGGTTCATAAATGCGACCTGTAGAGGAGAACAACCGGACATACGAAAGCATTTTTGCCCAAACCTGAAACGGAGACGCTTCGCTCGCTTCGCTCGCTCGGTCAATAACTAGTGGCTCTGTGAGCTGTAGACCTCGCGAGTATGTCGGTGGGAAAGCTGAACTGCTAAAACACATAAAAAAAATAACCCAAATAATTTTCTTTCAATAACACATACAAACTTATGAATGTACCTGGTTACGTACATGCAGTATGAAAGTAGCCGCACCAATAACTTTGTAAACTACATTTCGCGATCTTTTATACAACCTATTGACTTTTTACTAAAATTATATAATCTGTTTCACTCTCATAGTCTTTACAAATCCAACGACACCTCATTTGTTAATATCCATCGAGCCGTTTGGGTTGTAGCGATTTTTTTACATTTTAAAACACCATATCTCCGCCATTTTGAAAAAAATCAAAAAACTGGCTCGAGTAAAAAATTCTATTTATTTTTTCAACCTGCTCACAAAATTTCACGAGAATCGGTTCATAAATGCGACCTGTAGAGGAGAACAACCGGACATACAAAAGCATTTTTGCCCAAACCTGAAACGGAGACGCTTCGCTCGCTTCGCTCGCTCATCTGTTTCACTCTCATGGTCTTTACGAATCCAACGACACCTCATTTGTTAATATCCATCGAGCCGTTTGGGTTGTAGCGATTTTATCTCCGCCATTTAAAAAAAAATCAAAAAACTGGCTCGAGTAAAAAATTCTATTTATTTTTCCAACCTGCTCACAAAATTTCACGAGAATCGGTTCATAAATGCGACCTGTAGAGGAGAACAACCGGACATACGAAAGCATTTTTGCCCAAACCTGAAACGGAGACGCTTCGCTCGCTTCGCTCGCTCGGTCAATAATAATAAAAAAGTCAAAATAGATACTTTTTATGAACTGTCAAAAAGGAACTTTTGTTCCTGAGTTCTATGAAATAACAACAGAATGACGTCATGTAAAAGTGCCATCAAATGCTGTCTTTTTTTGCACACAAATTACACAATTAGGGATGAACTAGCTAAAGCCATCGCCCATGTTTTGCCTACGACATCTAGTGATGAATTTGGAACTACAGGAATTAAAAAATGTCCCTGGAGTTACAATAAACTTTAGATACTATAAATTCATTTACCTGTGCCGCTAGGGCGGTGGGGGCGTATGAAATCCCTTGTTCCCTTTTCCAGTTATTCGCTCGTAAGTTGAAAACCGTAGGGGCACAGGTAAATGAGAGGAATTTATATGACTCTTTTCAGGGGAACTGTCCCTACACAATCCTAAAGTTTTTTGTAACTCCCTAAATAGTTCCGCTGATTGCCCTTTTAGGGTACGGTGCCCGAAGGGTGCCAAACGGGAACCTATTACTAAGGCTCCCCTGTCCGTCTGTCCGTCAGTCCGTCCGTACGTCAGCGGGTCCTAGGGCACGAACCGTAAGAGCTGGAAAGTTGAAATTTTCATAGAATGTATATCCATGGCCGCAACAACAACAAATACTGAAATATGAGAAATATTACAAATTAAAGGGGGTCCCCATACAAGAGACTTGTTTTTAAACACCCAAGCATTTCTATATGATGGTATATTTCGCGTCAACCCACATCGTTGTGGTAGCTCAGCCGGTATGTTGTAAGCCCTTAATCCGTTGGTCATGAAATCAAATCATCGTGAGAGCATAATCTTTTGAGGGTTCCGTTAGAGAAACAAGGAACCTTATAGATTCGTCAAGTCTGTCTTTAATCGCATACAGCACCAAAGCCTAGGGGTTATAATTTGACAATTTTTTCTACAAACCGAATGGCTAATCCCATCTATCTATTCTCACAAAGGGTGGTCTTTATTCTAGGAAAACTACATAAAATTGAATGATAGCAAATTATGTAACGATGGAATTTCAGTGGTAATCATTTAGTACGCCGAGTTTCATACTCGTCAAACGCCTAGTTTCATACTCGTGGCACCTTGGGTCCCGTCCCGACGTGCCAAAACAAAGGCCCCGTACTCTGTACTTACTTTTTATACGTTTCTAATTTTAGAAGCTTAATTTTTGTAGATAGGAACTTGTTCTCAAGCTGATATATTTAGAACCTCTGAGCCGATTTTAATAAAACATGGCTAGGAAGAAAAGAATGACTGGCAGAAGGAGGAAGCCGTGGCTCAGCAACATCAGGGAATGGACGGGAGTGGCCAGCGTAGGAGAGCTAATGGACGGGAGTGGCCAGCGTAGGAGAGCTAATGCGCTTGGCGAAGAACGGAGAGGAATATGGAGAGCCGGTCGCCAACCTCCAGTAATGGAGATGGAAAGGCACTATAAGAAGAAGGAACCGTCACACCAGTGACATTACAGAAAACTTCATCAAATCAGTTCACTCGTTTGACTGCTAGGGTGCCATAGACTGACACATAGATGCTCCAAACTTATAACAACCCTCACCTCTCGTACCAACCTCTCGCCGCAACAAGACTTGAGTTTGTAGTTGCACATTGTCTCTAGTTACCACTTCCTTTTGTTTATTTTCTTTTTTTTGTAACTTCACTACTAAATCGTATGGCTGAAAATCGCGGACCGTTATTTTATTATTCATACTTATGAATTATTATTTTTCTTGATCCTTATTTTCCTGTATTGATACTTATTTTTTTATTAGAATAAATGACGTAACTGATGTGGTGACGTATCTACTAAAGCTGGATTTTGTTTTGTCCAAAATTGATAAATCCCTGCATACCTAACTCTATCGCTTCCGGTGATTAGCCGAGCTTATGGAAGCGCTAATGAGTAAGCGAATAGACAGACAATACGTAAGTTGAGAAAATAACGTGACCAAATAGTTACATAGGGTGATAATGTTGAGCAATTTGATAAGGCTATGCTGTGCAATTAGGCAGTATTTTTGTGAGTAATCGTAATGGAACTTCCTGTGAGTAATTATTGCAGTTATCCTGTAATATGTCTCAGTAGGTAGAATGCAGAATGTTTTCTTCAGTATATAATTACTTAGATAGATATTTCTTTCACCTAGCCGTGGTAGTTGACATAGCCGTTGTTGCTGTATGTTGTATTGGTCCAAAACAGCTGAAGGTTAAAAAACAAATTAATGTATAATTGAAACAAAAAGTAAACTTTAGAAAAAACCGACTTCCACAAACGCTATTTGATTAGATTGAGTTTAAAACAAACTGTAACCCCTTATCCCACCCCCTTGGGGAATTAATTTTGTCAAATCCCATATCAGTGCCACCCCACGCTACTAAGGAACCCCTGTACAAAGTTTCATGGCTCTAGGTCCACCGGTTTAGGCTATGCGTTGCCGGCCCGTCAGCCACGCATTGTATTTGAACCTAGTATTGAGCAGATCTGGTGGCCATATGTGGTCTTCATCAGCAGTTCCACATCACAATATTATGCTTACCATGTGCATTTGCACGAGTTATTATGAAAAACACAAAAATCACTATAGGTCTGCCTATAATATTTGAAGAGTTCCCTCGATTTCTCCAGGATCCCATCATCAGATCCTGACCTGGTGTCAATGGGACCAATGGGAAGGTAAACCCTTTCAAACAAAAAAATAATTTTCCAAATCGGTCCACCCGTTTAGGCGCTATCGGGGTGTGGACATAAAAAAAAAAAAAGATACGCGTGTAGCACCGTACACGTGTTAGAAGTAAAACTTCTGTAGCTAGATCATTAAGTGGTACCTATACTATATCTACACCTATACCTACCTATACTAAAGGAGATTTAAATTTCCAATTTTGAGATCCAATCTCTGCTTCAAGTTACTTTTAAGTTTCAGACGTCCGATTATTTGAAATTATTTTATACTTGTACTTACTTTTAATACGTCATGTCATTTATTTCCCACCATTCCTTATCTACAATTTGTCGCGCTCGTGGTAATATACTTAACTCATTCAATAGTGTCACTCACTACTATTTGCATCTCGCTCAGATTATATACCATCTGACGTCACGTCTTTAAGCCGTCTCGCTCAAATGTATGCATTGCTTTGCTTGTTTTAGAAATCCATATCGACCCGTGTGACATTGATGAAACTCTTTTCTTACAAACTGTATGGATCGCATCGCACAGCTGTCAAACATAAGTTCCGGTTCCAACAAAGAGGTTGAACGAAGTAGTTTTTGGTCACGTCACTGGTTTTGTTTATCCCAGCCAGCGGCGGCGGCGGCGGCGGCGCCATCTTGGCCATACCGGAAATCAAGAACTCGTGGAAGAATGCTTAAAATAATTTTTATTTGTTAACGTTTCATCAGGTTTTTCTCTCACTAATTAACATTCTTTATTGTACGAATGTATTATTATCTTATCTGATTAGTTAAAAACCGTATTGAAAATAGTTGCGGTTTTAAAAGTCTTCAGCCGACCCTGACGTCACCGATTCCAATTTCCGTTACATTTCTTAGCCACTCGTGATAGCACCCGGCTAGTATCAATTGAAAAGCAAATATATGAATAACCCACAGTTGAGAGGTTAAATAAATTTTACCCCCGTGCCCCAAGAAGTTTTACTTCAAAAACAAACATCCGGACGAATTGTAAACCTCCTCCTTTGGGAAGTCGGTTAAAAAGTAACAGTTATAAAGTTTTACCCATTTATTTCGAGTGTATTTCCAGTTTTGTTGCCAAGAATCTAGTAGATACCTCACAATATGATAGGTAGGTAGGTACTGTAAAATACTATAATATATAGTTACTGTAAAATACTATAATATATAGGTACATATTAAGTCATAAAATATTCAAGTCACCATAATAATATTCTATTCCATCATACCATCAACGTAGCTTTATCGATATAGCGCCTACGCGCTCCTAAATCCGATTATCACTCACAAGGGCGGGTGGAAAGCTCTCGGGGAAAGCTCGCCAATGCCAGAAGGCAGAAGGCTTCTAAGCATCTCGCCATTTGATGGCTGTCGACCAATCAGAGCGAAGGGGCGTGGCTCCTGCGCGCGCGCCGCCTTTCGTCTCAATCCAAGCTCAGTGTATACGCAGCTGTCGCTCCGATCTCGCGTGGACAACAACCTCCTTCGAATTTAGTTTGTTTTTAATTATGAACTTTTTGTTGCGTGTGTAAACCGTTTTCCGGATGTGTGAAGACTTTTTCGTGGGAATTTGAACTGCTGTTGGTTTGCTTTTTGAGTTGGTTTTGGGAGCGGTTTTGGATTTTGAGCGTGAAATGTTGGTGTGAAGTGAGACTTTTATTTCGCTCTGTGGTTCCTTCGGTTTTGTATTGACACGATGATGATGGATCAAGCTCACTTGGGGGAGTATCTGTTGAGGCAGCAGATGTTGCACGCTGCGTCACTTAGCGGATTGCGTAAGTTGATTAGAATATATTAAATAAAATAATTGCATATGAAAATTAAAATCTAATAACAAATTATAGCAAAGACATTTACAAAGGCAAGCTTATCTCTTATAAGAGCTTTTTTTAGCAATCTCAGAATGGAAAGGATAAATATAATAAAATAGGATGAGATGAGATTTAATAAAGCGTAATCAGTGAAAAAAAATGGATATTGTATAACTTACTTTAATATATATATAGTATCTGCTCATGTATTATTACTGGAAGATGGTATATTTAAATCTCTGGGTTCGTCAGCTTTGCAAATCTTCATATGCTCTTTGATTATACTATTTACCCCTAACCACCCCCATAAGATATATCTACTTTTGAAGTTTTGATAAAACTAATTAACACATTTAAAATTTTAAATCTGCCAATAATTAAATTAAATTACCAAAACACATAATCGTCGTGTCGCAAATAAACAGATATGTATATGGATAATTATAACTATTTTAAAACGTAACCAACCCATGACCAATTGACCAACCATGCAGCAGCTGAACATATCTAATATCTACAGATTATTGTGGTTAGCAACATATTGAAATAAGTTATCTTTCATTTTGACTTCAATATAAAAATAAAGATAAATACTTAAACAAGCTTTTAAATCAATATCCTCAGGCAATGTTCATAACTCAGCGTTCAGGGAAGCCTGACGATACTAGGAAGTCCACAGAACTTGTAAGACCGTTTGTTGATGTCTTTTTGTAGCGGCTGGCGCGCCGCCCTGTAAGCTCGGAGCATTAGAGTTCAACGCGCGCAGCTTTGAGCTTTAGTAATACTTAGGTAATTGTAAATTAAGACTTATCATGTAATGTATGTCCCTGCATCTAAGAAATTCCCAGTGGCAAACTCAAGAAAAGTAGAAATATAAAAATAAATTCTGATGTGAATCTTAGCTTCTCAAAAATGCTCAAGCAAAATGGTTTTATAGGGTTCCGTACCCGAAGGGTGCCAAACGGGACCCTATTACTGAGACTTCGCTGTCCGTCCGTCCATCTGTCTGTCTGTCTGTCTGTCACCAGGCTGTATCTCATGAACCGTGGTAGCTAGATAGTTGAAATTTTCACAGATGATGTATTTCTGTTGCCGCTATATCAACAAATACTAAAAAACAAAAGAAATTTTAAATTAAGGGGGCTCCCAAACAATTAACGTGTATTTTTTTGTTGCGGTTTTTTTATGCATAATAGTACGGAACCCTTCATGCGCGAGTCCGAGTCGCACTTGGCCGGTTATTAAACTTTATTAGCAATTAGCTTACGGTATTATTATTACATACATCATCCATTTTGAGGTACTATGTTAAGTTTTCATATGAGTATAGCTACTACATGTCTACAAGAACACAAGGCCACACAATTTAACTCCATCACACAAACCGTTATTATGACTAATGCAGGTAATAGGCTTGTGGCCAAGGTAATCCAATAAATCTAGGAACAGTTGTCTTAAGTTGAAGCATTATGTACAAAATGGCTTGACATTCTCAGAATTGTATATTTTCAGCAGATATATTTTATAAAGTCAATTTTGTGCAAAAAAAAATTAAGACAGCATTTGATGGCACTTTTACATGACGTCATTCTGTTGTTATTTCATAGAACTTAGGAACAAAAGGTCCGTTTTGACAGTTCATAAAAAGTATCTATTTTGACTTGACAGGCCACAAGCCTATTCTAAGCCATATCTGTTAATATAGACACAACTATAAGTATGTATATTTGTCAGCCTGTTTGAAACATTCCATTCAAATTATTAGATACCATTTCAATTTGATTATTCAAAAACGCTAAACAATCGTGAGGCGGCTTTTTTTATCTCATTCACAGATACCTATCTTTGACAAGCCTATAACTTGTGTAATAAAATATCAATATTGTCAATATTAAAAACGTCGTCGATATTACGAACGCCATTTCAGGTTTTTCCCCGGTATATATGTAGAATTAGATAGAATACGTTTGATAATGCCGAATTCTGCATTTTATGTTGAGATTTTCATATTATTGATGAGCGAGTTCTCAATTTTAGCTCTGTCAAAGCCAGAAAAACAGGCTTTGAATCCAATTAACAAGGTAAGTGAAGCTTTTTGTAAAAATTGCCAGTTTTTATAAAGAGAGATTGTATAAACTAAATTAAATATAATTTCAATGAATATGTAAGTATAATCTTTTTTACAGGCCTTTGCCTGTTTCAAGAAGTCCCGATAGATTTGTCTCTTTTACATTTTTATATGTTCTTTCATAGAGCTTATCGGGTCATAGTAAAAATGGTCGTAAATTATTTTCTTCTAAACGTTTTATAAGATGGAATTTGATAAATGTAAATAAAGACACAAATGCTTACTGCACATCTTTAAATGTATGCAAACATGCAAAAATAACGTTCATGTTGGTATTGTGCCTTCCATAAAAAATTGCGTCGCGTGGGCGGATAAGCAATTCAAAGTACAAAACCAAAATGCTCCAACTTTGATGTTTCAGTGATATTAATATTAACAGCAGCAATATGTCAGATTAAGTTATGATGTTCAATAGAATATCAATTTATTTATTTTGTAACACAAAATGTACCAAAAAGTTACAATAGAAAGTACGACGTAGTAGGTATAAAGCACTGACTATACAAACATAGCATTATTGCTAACACTATTAATTATTCGTCTAGCTAGACCTAGACAGTTTTATAGTTTTACAATAAAAACAATATGGTCTTATTATGGGACATATCCATTAGTTTAATGGCCCCTAACCACATGGCTCTAATCAGCTTGTGAATAGCTCCGGGCACGCGAACTACCATATTTTATTGACAAATATGACTAGGACACTAAGGCTCGGGTGCACAAACTAAAAAAAATATTTTACGCACATTCAAAGTCGTGCTATCTCTGCCCTCGCTCATGAAACTAGCCGCGACAGTGTGCTTTTTAAGGAGCAGTTTATTTGAGCAGAACCCAACTGCATTCACCCGCGTTATAAGTAGTTAGTTTCCGACCTAGACCTACCGCAGCACAGTAGGTAGTGACTGCCAATAATAACAGTAATAATAAGCAGTAAATCAATATGTTGACGAGGAATATTTAATAGCCTAGGGCTAATGGGGAGAACGCAGGCAGGTTAAATCTATAAATACTGAACTTATGTTGAGAACTGAACTAGTTATGGCATAACTTCATATCACTTTTTTCAATGGGAGTACTTAAATTCTAGACTCTGATATGGTGCGCATATAAATTAATACAGACTCTGTGAGTAGTTTATACGTAGAATAAAACTATGTTATAATTGTCATATTTCACAAATCCTTTTTAGCAAAATAACAGGCATTTAAGCCGATAATGAGCCCACATTTGACGAATTTTAATTACTTTGTAGGGATAAGGCTTTTTCTATAAATATCTATTATAATACTTACTTCTATAAATTGAATACTTCATTACAAGATAGTACTTAGTAGTCCACCAAATCGCACTGAGCCAAAGCGCGAATAAGTATGGCTCCATCTCACTTGTAGAGCTCGTCTAAGCTGAAATGACGCGCCCCACTCCTTGGTTTTGTATGACAAGTAAATACGAAACCACGGAGTGGGGCGCGTCATTTCAGCTTAGACGAGCTCTATCCGGGTACTAGTTAGTCTTTAACAACATTATGTAATTTAATATAATTCCTGTGTTCATCCACAGAGCATCGCGTGGGAGTCGAATGCGAGCCGCCGACGTGCGAGGCGCGCTTGTTGAACCAAGACCTGTGGAGGAGCTTCCACGACATCGGCACTGAGATGATCATCACTAAGGGCGGCAGGTGAGTCTTCAACAACATTATGAAATGCCGTGTCTGTTCATATATACTTAGTTTTTAGATAAAGCCAGCTTATTTAAAAGAAGTGATTTCTTAACAATGAGATGATAAAAATGTTACAGTATAGACAGTTATAGGTAAGTAGACCTTTTTTCATAAAGAAAAGAAAATTGAAATTGGAGTTAAAAAAGACTTCATTAGCACACATTACATAGAACAGACAAATAGATTACAGCGTCATAGTTAGTGCTAATAGGACCCGGCTCAGCAATGCCGAGTTGAGACGGTCTCAGCTCAGCGCTAGTTTTCAGCCGGACATTCGGAACACAGGACTACTACATACTCACATATTGTGTGAAGTTTGGCAAAATATATGACGGCCTCTGTGGAGCAGCGGTTGCACGTCTGCCTACCATACGAGAGGTCCCGGGTTCGAATCCCAGCTGGGGACAAAAAAAAACTCCAGGTCTTGGATGTTTACCTACATGTTTGTGATGTCGCTATTTCTGGTTCCCACGACACAGGGTATCCTAGTGTGGGGCGAGAAGCAATGTATGTGCCTATATGTAAATGTAAAATGTAAAATACTACGATCTAAGTCCGTCTTAAAAGGTGCTTCCCGATCCCACTCTAAATATTATAGCATAACTATAGACAAAATTAAACACATTAACATAAAACATACCGAATTATACATAGTCAGTATTTGTTTGGTTACCTACATGGGTAGATAATGTGGTATGCTTCAACATTTTGTAGCATTTCCGTACCTGCCTCTATGTGTGGTCGACCCCACTTACAAGGCACTATAATTAGTTTCCAGTCAGAACCAAGGCTTGAGAAAACTCAGTTCATCTATCTTTACATTCTGTTTGAGTTTGAGTCGGATTTTCAGAGCTAAAATAACAGAATATCTAGGGCTAGGGTATTTTAAGCGTGTGGTTTTTATGACTGACTGAAAATGAGCGTCATTATAAAATATTAAACTAATGTGCATAATCTACTTTTATACTACTTATTCGGAACAGGTAATAATTCCGAATCCCCCAACTCGGAAAAACGTGTTAATATGGGGAAAATATGTTTTAAAAAGATATTTCATGGAAACGTGCACAGCACACGTCGGGTAGCAGACTACTACACCAACAAATTATGGTTTCAATTGAAAGATTTTGCAAAGGTTTGCAAAAAATAGGCACTGTTAAATAATATCAAATATCTCGCCGATGTGACACTTGAGGACAATTTTTCTCATGACTTATTTTGATGGTATAATAGTTATCTATCGACGTACCTATGTGGGTTTCAATTCAATATAGCTATCTTTGTAAAACACCTTTATTTTCTTTTCTTACCGAGTTGAAGGATTCGGAAGGATTCGTAATCATTCTGGAAGGATATTGGAATTATTACAAGAACTGGAAAAATTCTGGGTGATTGCCCATCTATACTTGCAATCCGTTAAATATCTTTATGATATAGCTGATTTGTTATTAAATATTAACTAAACAGGTAGACACTGCTAAAAGGTTGGCACAAAAAGTGCTCAAAGGTGAACCACCAAGCCAATTAAATGATACAGCTGTCGCAATACCAGAATCAAATTTTGGAGAACACATTACTCGTCATAAATTTCAAAACCGAGACAAAAACTTAACGAAAACCCATTAGGGCTGCTGAATCTGACGCGAAGCTTGTTAACGGATAATGTGGGTGCCGGGGACGGACCTACGTCATAGACAAAACAAACATCTGCCTTCGACGGCAATTTGAGCATTTCTCTAAATGGCCGGGCACAAATTACACCTTATTATAAGCTTGTTTGCTTTACGACGGAACCCCTTCAATTATGTTTTTTTCCATGATCGATAATGCCGAGTGAGCAGTGAAGAAATTACATGGTCCTCGCGGCCTCGGCGCCTCCGCCCTTCCTTCCTGCGCCCGCGTCGATATCCGTGCACCACCGCAGTGTGTAGGTACGCGACAACGCTAATTATACATTCATCTCGTCATTAACAGATGGCAGCCCTATGGGCGCGGCTGCGAGTAAAGCGCGCCTCGATATCTCGAAAAGAAAGTCCGATCGATAACGACCGGCACGTCGTCATTGAAATAAAAATATTCAATAATTAATGGGGTGTAATTATCGTCCGAAAGCTAAGACGCGTTGTATCGTGCGGCCACATACGCAACGACCGGGTAAAAAGCGCGCGTTTCTGCAAACGCATAGCTGTCATACCCGTGGGTTGTTAGGGACGCGCGGAGCGTTGTATCGGAGGTTTGCGTTTTTGCGCGACGTACGGATAATTAGCCGGATTCAACTTGCTGCTGTCATCTCCTTAACACGTTTTTTTCGGACCGCCCCGTGAGTTGGCCGGACCACACCGCGCCGCCGCCGCCGCCCGCTGCACATTCCGGTAATTTACCGCTTTATCCGTGCTTGGTGAATCTCGTTAGGGCCCGCAGCTCGCTTCTTGCCCTTTTTATTCATGCTAGAGGTCAGTTTTGTTTGTCTTATATTAATGATGAACGGCCGGGGGCGCGCCGGCGCCGCAGCCCGGGTTGGCGCCATGTCCCGGCCGGATAGCCGAAATGGGTCAAAAGTATTTAATTTATTTCTCGCATTGAACGCGGCTCTACGTGTGCTTGCTTAATTAACTACAGTTCCCGTCAAATTGGTCAGCATAACTCACACGTTTAGTTGGCTCTGTTCAAATAGTTTCTCCCACAAGTGTCCATGTTTCCGAGGCAGTACACTGAGGTGGATTAGAAAGACAAACATGGGGTATCAGGGCGGTTCGTTTGGCGACTGCTGTACATAGTCGCGGTTAACACCTGCCGAACCTGGCGGCCATGCTTGTTCTTCTAGTTAGATGTCTCGGGATTTGTGCCACTCTCACAGCCTTATGTAACCACCTGTGGGATTGTATACCGACTTGCTATGTGAACCGCAACCTGTTCCGTTTTGTATGGGTAGGGATCTGGCGTGTTACATTCAATCATAATTTTAAAAAGCTATTATGTTCATTGTTTTTTGTTGACGAATAGACAGCTGCAAGACATATTAGCCCCTTGACACATATCTCTACATTAAGTATAGTCTTAAAATATACAAGGAATGTTTCAACTTAGAAGGACATGATCCATCTGTCTCCCTCGAAGATAATTCTTATCCCTTATAATCGACGTACAAACAAACACTGGTGGAATAGAGTGGGTTATTTGTTTTTTCACAAAACCGAAATATGACAAATGGGCGGCTTCGGGCTGCGCGCACGCAGGCACTCGCGTGTCGTCGCGCGGACCTCCCGCCATTTTAAAAACAAACACACAACACAAAAACTCGTTATTTATTTTCGTGTTATTCGATGGGAAGGGCGCGCCCGAATTCGCTTGAAAAAATCACAAGTTACAATTATAATTAAAAACGTCTGGGCTTCTTAACTTAACGCATCCACACATTTATTTTAAAGCGCCTTGTGCTACTTCCTCGGGGAAAGTTCATAATGTAGAGTCAGACGAGCAGCGGATATCGATCATGAAGAATATTTATCTCTGCTGGATAGAGATGTTGTACGATTGCATCTCGATTCTCCCACACGCTACGATTTAACAGACCATTGAGCATATGCTCACCGCCGATGCTTGTTTTACCGAAATACCGATTAATTGATTCGATCTGTGTCGTAATTAAAAAGGGTGATTAGGGCGCGGGGACCGGCGCGGCGCCGGCGCCTCAAAGCGTCGCCGCCGACATTCCTTTTGTTTTACCACGGGTCGTTTGTCGCCTGCTGGCTGCGTGGGCCTGGCCACCTCTCTCTCTCGCTTGCCTGGCGTGGCGCCGGTGCGAGCGGGAGCGGCGTGGGCGCCGACCTCCTGTCGTGCGCCGGCCGCTCGCTGCGCGCCCCGCCCAGTCCCGCTCGGCAATAATAATCAGATTATGACAGCGCGGCGTCTCCGTCTACTCCACTCATCACTTTGCAGGCAGACTCAGACGTGACGTTAGAACTTCACGTCAAAAGCGGCTGAACCAACACGACACTTCAGATCGAAGATATTAACTATTCATCGGCAGAACGAAATCAAAGAACTACTGACAATAAACTGACATAATGCCTCTTTGTCTTTCAGTCGGCTAACTGCAGGTGGTACTTGTGGTTAATTCGGCTGTAGCTCCACTCGAGTGTAAGTGGGTAACCGTGTAACGAGCGGTTATGTGAATGCGAGGCCATCACGATCTAAAAGCAGTCGCAATTACTGTAAAGCGACGTTGTTTGTACACAATTTAGGGTCAATACAAGACGTTTAGAGTAATGAAAGTTTAGATGGAATTGTAAGAAATATTGTCATCGGTCGAAATGCGTGTAGTCATTGGTTGTAATGGGCGAGGGGTTGCCGCAGGGCCGCAGGGACGGGAGGCATGCCAAGCACGCGCCTCGCGGTCGCCGCAGATCGTATCGGCTCCCAGAGGACCGGCTCCACTGAACAAGACAATAGGTAGGTAGCAAGTCATTTCGGAGACTGGATGACACATCTATAACCTTGAAAGCTGTTCCTGGTCACGATGTCAGCGATTTCGAGATGTTGGTGCAATTTTGGTTTTTGGCGCCCATGTCCAATTTGTGTTTCCAAGTAGTTTTGGACCCAACTGGCTATTTCTGAAAACCCACTTACCTGGGCTATTTTATGTAGTGCAGAATGGCAATGGGCTTAAAAACTGCCTATTGATCTCTTCAGATGTCACCACTGTAGACTGATCCATTTTGACAGTTATTCATAGTTTATCTGTTGCATGCAACCCATAGACAATATGGCTGTTCTTGAATCACTCCACAGTCCACAGTGCTGCTACTACTACAACGAGCTCTTTCAGTTTCACACCCCATTGGCAACATAGCAGGTGACTTTTTAGCGGAGTCCTGCGTGTTCTATCTAGTAGAAGACAAAATATAAAAAGTCCTATCTTACTGTTTTTTAGACGCAATGGCCCAAAGAAAAACCAAATCAATTCGAATTCGGAACAAAAACTCGCAGTCAACATCATCGTTTGAACCAACATGATTTTGTTTTTTGCTGGTGATAATTTCTCATTACGCTATAACATTTTTGTTGGGCCGGTTCGTCGTAAATTCCTCGAATAATTTGGGGAAGAAAGTCTTCGGCTCGTGGATGTTTTGTTTTTATGGCGCCAACCGGCAGTGCTGGGGTTAGATCGGTATCTCGATACAAACGTTTAACCCATGTTACGTGGACCATCGGGACGTTTCTCACGGTGACTGCCCCCGGGATTGTAGTAACTTGTAATATGATCGGATTTGTGACATTTTATTTTGTTTGTGGCAGTTGTTTCCAGTGGCTTTTGCGGCGTCTGACACCAAATTGACTCTGATTTAGGGTTCTTTACAGTGACTTAATAATCCAAATACAAAGGAACCTCTTTTGCACATCTATGATCCAGTGAAATTATATCTTCAAATACAATATGAATTCCGTATTCCGTTTGAACTAAGTATTAGATAAAGCGATCTAGAAATGCGCCGTCTATGAGAGCAGCCAGCATCACCGTAGACCTTTGCTCACGCGCAGCGTAGGTAGTCGGCGCCAGTCACCGGATTTACATAGCGCGCAGCGATGTCGTTACAAGCCTCGTTAGAGATATCTATCTTCCTCGCTCTCTGAGGTCTACAGGTCCAGTTGTCGTGGCAACGAGAGCGTCTGGATGTTGTTTGGAGAATATTTTGGTATAACGGGTGTAATATCTTTGTCCAATCCTCTATTTTACTTTGACATGTCTAAATTACTTACAGGCAAACATTTTCATTGCAAATGCCAACAATTTATGGATTTAAAAGTAAAGCTATTTGGGTGGACATGAGTGTTATTGATAACTTTTTAATCTCATAAGGTCTGTGTAAAATCTAAAAGAATCTTTGAGCTTTAAAATTAAAAGAAAGTCTTGCTTCTTAAAAGCCTGCACGGGCGTCCCGATAATATATGAGATAACGATAACGTTTTTAGTTGTCAAACAAATTATAAAGAGTTAAAACCCAGTCAAAAGCTACATCAAAAACAAATAATGCGTGATATTCGACAAATTGTAAACATCATACCATTACCTTTTTCCACCTCCAAGTCAACAGAGTTTTTGTTAAATCTTGATGCCTGACGCCCAAAAAATAATTCTACTAATGACCTTAGGAGCCCCGCATTATGAGCACGTACTACGAAATATAAGCACGTACCAAATTGTGAATACTCTCAGGTTTTCGGGTGCTATAGTTTCATCTTAAGGGCCCGGGTCCCACGTGATGACTAAGGGCTTGTAAGATATCTCTGGGCAGTAGCGGTGTCTGGTTTCCAGTGTGTCGTCTTGATTTAGGTGGCTGAAGGTCTTTAATGTGTGGCGTGGAGTTGGGAATGCATTTAATTTGTTTTGTGTTTACTTAATAGCGAGGGTTTGTCACAAATCACTTGTTTAACATATGATATCAGTGTATCGTTAAGCATGCCTTCCTGGTTATTTGAAATAAACATTTTCATGCCTATACTGACACTTAATTTGATAACCTCATACATGCCTCAGTGACCCTTCTGATAAAAGAATAACGAATTCAAGTTCAACAGCACTGGCTCTGTGTGTTTCATATTTGTCATTTATGATCCCGTGAACTGCAAAACCCTGTCCCCACCCCCCAACGTTATGAAGTCTCATCTCCCGACTGAAGTAGCCATCAGAAATACTATTCCAGGAGCTTAGCCGACACCCAATTCTGAATGTTCGCGTGGGTGGCTAAGGCCCTGGCCCCACGGCACGTCTCCTCGTGCTTGCGATACCATCGCGACCGGCAACCAGTCGCATCGTCGTCATCACGACAGATCTAATCGCGACCACGGCTCGCTACCGAATCTGATTACTTGGTCGGGGTGCAGTGTGACGCACGATTCCCACATAAAAACGAGCTGACCCTGTGTCATTTCATGACTTGAGGAATACACACGAAACTCGTTCAGGGATACAATGAAGGAATGCTTGGTGATTCTTATGACAGGTTGCGGCAGAGTGGCAGTAAAGATTTCTCGGGTGATCTTTACTGCCATAACGTAGGACGTATCGGCGACGCGTTTGGTTCTGTAAACATCAGTGTTTCAATCTTCTCTTGTTTTAATAAATTCCTGTAAATTCTTCAATATCAATTATCAAATTGTCTCATCATCAAAAGTAGTCATCATAAACTCTGAAAAGTTGTATACAGTTTTCAGTATCTCAATTCCACATTTCCCACACCACCGTCGTCGGCTGCAAGAAATTGTTTGAAGCACGCCATACCACAAACTATCAACTTATATTGCGATGACACCCTCGGGTTCAATGTCAATAGCAGTGCTGTTAAGTAGCCGTTTGAGAGCGATGTCGCAACTAATTGCTCACTGTGTATTATTTGCGGCGCGGCGCGTTTGTTCCCCGTCACATTACCCGCAGCCTTGACGCGGTTCCCAGTAATCGGGCGCCATGCAATGCGGGACAAGCGACAGGATGACGGCAAGCAATGAGGATTTATATAAGCGAATCTCGTGGCCACTGTGGTATTTCTACGACGTATCTGAAGATTTCTTTGCCATCATCTTGGGTGCGTGCGCGCTGATTGATGTAGCAGCAGAAATTATTTTCAAATGACAGACTTTTTGAGATGGATGGCTGGCAAGAAGAAGTATAGCATGTTGACGAGGCGTTGAATTGAATGTTTTACATTGAAAGTTTGTTCCGGTGAATCGCTATGCTCATTTAATATAGGTAGGTAGCTAAAATAACCGGCCAAGTGCGAGTCGGACTCGCGCACGAAGGGTTCCGTACTATTATCTATATAAAACCGCAAAAAAAAATATCACGTTAGTTGTATGGGAGCCCCCCTTAATATTAAATTTATTTGGTTTTTTTAGTATATGTTGTTATAGCGGCAACAGATCATCTGTCAAAATTTCAACTATCTAGCTACCACGGTTCCTGAGATAGAAAGACGGACAGCGAAGTCTCAGTAATAGGGTCCCCTTTATCACCCATCGGGTACGGAACCCTAAAAAATAAAACAACAAACTTTTTTGTTGTGTCACTAGAGTTGTGGCGAGCTAGCCCGCTCATCACTTGCTCCCAACATCCAAGTGTACACCGAATTATTATCAATTAACACACACTGGCTTAATTGTGAATCGCGTCGGGTTCGCGTGAGTCGGCCTCTTTGTCGGCTACTCTTCCCTCTCACCCCTCCCCCCACTGCCCCCCTCTCAGCACGTGAGCTGGCTTCAATTCGCGATCGGCAGCTTCTTCGAAAAGCAGCTCCTAAAATACTGACACCATTCAGCCCGCCAGCCGCTACTGCAGTTATGAACTCTATTAATGATACTTACGGGTATTTTTGCAAGCGTATGAAGTGCGGTAGACAGTAGGTGGTTTCTAGGGAATGCGGCAGCATGGTAGGACGGAGCGAAGATCCTGTGTCTAATTGATCGCTACTTGTTGGAACTGCTCGCTATATTTACCGAATCGTCCGATAAAAGACGCCGTTTGAATACGCCGCTTCGGCAATACGTAAACATTAAACAAGCTACTATCTTTTCACGATCGCGATAAAAATCTCTGCGCCCGAGTTGATCATCAATTCTTTGTTATATCGAAGCTTTGACAGGATTATAATTAGGAACTGTCCGTCGTTATGGTTTGTCCTTTTTAATGTCGCTAGCGGTCCCACACTGCGCTCGTGTTTTATTAAATGCTAAGAAAAAAATTGGAAGATCGCTTAAAATGTTGTAATTTATGCCGGGCAGGAGCCAACGAGCGCCACCGCCTATAACAAGTAGGTAGTTACTTTTTCTGATTTGGTGAGTTTTTCATCACCTAAATATTGGCATCGCGATTGTCATCACTAGGCCGTGGTAATCGGCGTTAAACAGCCGTAATGCGTTCTAGATAAGTGCGGTAGATAGGCTTTGTCCGCCGGGGCGGTCTGTCTCTCGCGTTGTCGTCGCGTTTGTCGGCGTCGTCGACGGATTCGCGATTTACGAGCGACTCGCGCCGGCGGCTGCGCGGGCGCTGCCCTGCAAACCCTGCACGCCTCGGGGCCTCTCTTTGTCTTCAGTTAGCTGATTTATATTGTTTTGGTGGAAACACAAACCGCGTTGACATTAAACCAGGGATGGTACCTAAATTACCTAATGATATTTTTCCATTCATGTCTCAATTTGTCCATTCCTGAATGATTTAACTATAGAATACTTTAATAATTGAGAAATCTACTGAAAAAGCTAAATATTTTGACTTCCAAATATTACCTCCTTGCATTTCTCTAGGCTCTAGAATCTTAAAGTCTTCACAAAATAAAAGGCCCGCTTTGACAGTTCAAGCCCATGAAGTTTTAACCCCTAATGCGTAGATAATAAAAGCCAACTGTTGCGTACAAGCAAAGCGTACAAGTTGCACCTAGGAAAATCACTTCTATTACCTACGCGTTAGGGGTTAAAATTTCATGGGCGTGAACTGTCAAAACGGGCCTTTTATTTTGTGAAGACTTTAGTATAGGGAATCCCGCAGTGGCAATCATGCAAAAATTACTGCGCCAAGTTTATAATTTTTTACCATTTATTAATGAGCTGAAGATAAAATTAAAACTGAAGGGGCGAACGGGAAAGAACCTCGCAACATGACCGGCGCCAGCGGCGCTACAAATGTGCGCGAAATTGATTCCCGCTCCTCCGCCAATAAACTCTACATTAAAACTCGTCAAGTCGCCTTTTTAATTTAGTTACTTCAACGACTTTATTTGAATAAAACTTTCAGTACCGAGCCGCGAGCATGGCTCCTCAATCATTGATTATGATCAATAAAAAAATCTCAATTTGTAGTCAGCACTTAAAATGTAAAGTTGATTGCGTCAATGTTTTTTTGATGCGCATATTTGCAATCGAGTAATACTTATATTGTGGTTTTTACCTATTTCTCTGGTTGACGAATGCACCCCCGCACGTTATTGTTCGAATACAATTTGTTGGGTTTTATGCAAAAGCAAATAGGCCAGTTGATACATTCCGTAATAAGTACTCAAAGGTTTCTTACATCCACGTTAGCGGCATCCACGTTAGCGCCAAACTTACATCCATCCACGTTAGCGGTAACTTACATCCACGTTAGCGGTAACTTTTTTGCGTATCACCATAAACTGCAGCAGCAAAATTAGAGGCCAAGTAATTTAATTTCCAATAATCACAATTTCAGGTTAAGGATATGTTTAGGTTGGGTTATAAATTTGGCGAGGAGTAGCACATAAACATGTCTTGGCAGGTGCGTGTGCGCAGCGGGGGTGCTTTGTGCTTGCTGCGATGGGGCTTTGACACCCCGCCCTGGGACGTTTGGGCTTGGGAACTTTTGTCTATGCGTAGATTTTATAGACAGTAGCTGGGCGTAAGTAAGAAAGAGACTAACTCTCAGAGACATGTTTTGTTCTTGTGGTAATAAAGATCTAGGAGTCCAGGACTCTTTGTTTTTATATATTCGAGTCGATTATTAATAAAATCACTGGTTAGATAGATTAGTATTTTACCACCACCAAGTACTCATACTTCTAAGTGTATATGTTGCAGTCAGAACTCTTAATCAGTCAAAACTAGTTTTGACCGTAAAAACTTGACAAAAGTACTTTTGTCTGAGCGGGTTGGTTAAAAGTACTCTTGACTAGTCATGAGTAGTTTTTACTGCTAATTTGTGGTCAAAAGTAGTTTTGACTGGCGCTCATGGTTTACAAAACCGAATTGATTGCTTTAGGTCACTTTCTGTGCCAATACTAAAGATAGGTTGTGTTAGGTCAAAAGTGCTATTGACCAGAGGCTGCAGTCAAAAGCAGTTTTAATTGATTTTCTTAGTTAAAAGTACTTTTGACTGATTAAGAGTTCTGACTGCAACGTATACATAGAAGTGTGTATTGGTATCTGGAGAATGATTCTCGCGCATTCGATATACGATATCTACGCCTATATCGAGTGATTTTGTAGGGGAATCTGTCAATATAGGTCTCGATATCCGTATAGCGAAGGCGCGAGAATATCCCTATATCGAAGGCGCAAGCAGTTAGTGACAATCAGCTTAATATCACAAAGCTACTAAAGTGCTAAAAACGACACTTCTGCTACTTCGCATTCTTTGATGTCCACTGTAGTCTGCACCCGTCGCTAAGCGAAATCATTCAGTTTTTTAAGAAGGATCGTTATGATTGAAGAAGCTGTCGCCGATTTTAGACAAAGGACGACAGATAGACGGAGCCCCATCAATATGCTAATACGGACCAAGCCTCGGCCCCCGGCCCCCGGCCCCCGGCCCCCGAGGACGCGGGCCTTTTTTGTACCCCGGCCCAAATTGGTTTATTTGTTTTGTTACAAACTTATTTCTATAAAAGCTAAGTTTGTTTGAGTTGCGGAGGCGAGCTCGTGAAGCATATGGAGTGGTTCGGGAATGTTGTCTTTGTGCCCTTGTAAATATGTGTCTTGAAAATATTTGTAACTTTTTCTCGCAGCCCTTTACATCCCTGGATTGATTCCCATCGAGAGGAGAATTGACATCCGAGTCACAATTGTTTCACGACCAGGGTTCCGTACGTTTAATTTATTCTGTATCCTCATCCGCCTTTAGTATGTCTGGCGTAGTAGGTTTTGTTTTATGCTTATTGCTGATTCATTGAGGTCTTAAGTTTTGTGCTAACGTCCCACTAAGTAAGAAAAACAATGATGGTGTTGTCGATAATCAGGTACGGCTGCAAGCGTGAATGATCAATTTGTGGTTTGGTTATGCAATTAAGACATCTCACATGAAACAAAGGTTTATCTTGTCTTATATTATAATTTATAAGTAAGGTACTTACAGTACCCGGCATTTGATTTGGCATGTCGGGGACGGGACCCGAGTCGGCAAAGTGCGATGAGTATTGATAATTTGATACTCGGCTTTTGACTTGGCGAGAGAGAGAGAGAGTGAGACGAGACCCGACGTGCTAAATCAAACGCCGGGTACTGTACCGATCGACAATGGTTACATTGTTCCAAACTTATCAACTTCACTCAAGTCATTTACAGCCATACCCAACCCATGTCTGTATTAGCTAACTATGATTACATCCTTATTCACATCTCTCGTTTACGTTTGTAATCAAGCAACGTACATAATTGTTCTCCAGTCGTCGAAATTAACCGGTCGACTTGAAAGCCTCGCTTCACACGGCTCTCACAGGACCGAGTGAACATTTTGACACTTCCAGGTGTCCCATTTTTTATCCACGCAGACAATGGCGGAGGAGTGTTTGCCCAGGCACATCTGGGCGGACGAAAAAACCTGCCGGACCTCTCATAGCGTCGCTAATGAGTACCGGCCACACATTGGGTGTAGGTGCCCGTTCTTTTCCCTTTACCACTCGAGGTTTTAGAGAGGCTGTTTATCATACAAGTAACAAGTTATATCCTGGCCTGTGTAAATGAAGCGCAGATGTCGTGGGAGGACAAGTGAACGATTGTCGCTTTACGATGGTCGAGTTGTGAGCCTAACATTGAACTTGAAGCCGTAAAACGGTCATGAAATTAACTGTAAAGATAACTTCTGTTTTGGAGGGTTAGGTTATGGTTCGGTCGTTAAAGGCTGTTAAAAGGCGTCATTAGGCGGTGATGATGGACATTAGGGGTCTACACAGTGATAATGACATAGCCAGCGTACTTAATATGCAAACGTGAATCAGCGTACGTACACATCCCTAAATGAAGAGGAGCCTCCTCACAGGAATTATCCTAAAGGACAGTATATCCATACCAGCTGCAGCGATGGGCTAGCCCCCTGTCACGTAAAATTAAGTATTGAATCACTGGCTGAAAGTGGGCACAGTGGTGCCTCTGCCACACAGTGTTTTAGAAATGCTTGGGTGCGGACATTTTTAGTTGATAGTGTACGACGATAGAGTTAGGCACACCCCGAATAGGCATCGATGATAACTCGGTAACTAAGAATAATTGACAGGGTTTCTTGGGCAATTTGGTTTGTTATTACTTACTCTATCGTCATACACTATCAACTAAAAATGTCCGCACCCAAGCATTTCTAAAACACTGTGTGCCACCCCGTATGGGAAAAGGCGTGACTCTATGTATGTATGTATTTATGTATGTATGTATGTATGTATGTATGTATGTATGTATGTATGTATGTATGTATGTATGTATGTATGTATGTATGTATGTATGTATGTATGTATGTATGTATGTATGTATGTATGTATGTATGTATGTATGTATGTATGTATGTATGTATGTATGTATGTATGTATGTATGTATGTATGTATGTATGTATGTATGTATGTATGTATGTATGTATGTATGTATGTATGTATGCATGCATGTATGTATGTATGTATGTATGTATGTATGTATGTAAAAATGAACTTGACCATCAAATTAAAGTGCATGATAGTTTGATATTTGCGTTCTTTCTGCGATCAAACGGTTCCGCCTTGCGAGTCCCGAATCGCTACATTTCGAGTGCGGATGCGAGGGCGGATGTTCCGTTTTTTCCCGCGTGTTAGCGCCTCCGTGTAGCAATTGGCGAGTTGTTACCGATTTACGATCCACTCTAAAATTTATTCGAGTCAGTTTTGGTGGTCCCATTGTGTGTGCCCTTCCCGACGTTACAGAGCTTAGTGGTCTCGGGAGGTTTATTTGTCTCGGCTCTATTCAATTTAATTTTATTCGGCGGGAGTTCATTGACTCACCTAGGAGTATTAAAGAGTCAATTAAGATAGCGAGTCGTCGATTGGTTTTTGCGTATAATTTGCGCAGCGATCGTCACCTCACTTTGTCGGCGCGCGCGCCGTTCTCAAACGAGTCTGATATGAGGCGAGGTGATAAGAGACGCGAACGGTAGCTGAGTGGACGGATTTGTCAATGTACGGTCAACAGCGGCGCAGGCGTCGATAACGAATGCACGCATCGAAAGCACATATTTGCCTCCACGTTACTCAAACTTTGTTACCTACCAGTGCAAACAATTGTCACGACGAGATGCCCAGATTTTTTGTTGATCCGACAGGCAGGATGTATTGTGACATTCTTGTCGTTTATTTATCGATTATGTCAATGTATCACAATGTTACGGATGTCTCAGCAAGTAAGTAGCTGGCTGGACGCACTATTTGAGCAATCACTTTTAATACACAACGCGTTTTATCGTTTTTTTCCCATTTTTTGTCTGTCAGCTCTACTGACGCTACATATCACATATCACGTAAGTCAGTAGCCGGCATCGTAAACTTTAAATGGGGCTAATTCAGAGCTTGTTAATTGAACCGCTGCCGTCGTCTCGCAGGTTTATCTCGGAGGCTGCATTAGCGGCCCTGGGCGGCCGTCCTCGGTGGCGTCGATAACGGATAGCGAAGGAATGTAATGAGCGATCGCTCTTTGATGTTCAGAGGAGCCGGGCCTTCGAGCTCTGATTGACTATTGAGTGATCGTGTGAGTGGTCTGCGACTTAGGTGCCGATAAACCTGTCGCACTGAAGCTGAAATGTAAAGATTTGGTATAACCAGTGTCTCTTCACGTTTACCCTACCTAATTGCACGTACAATTTCATATCCAACTTGCCCATACCTTGCTAGATTGACTGACGTCAATCAATTTGCTTGCTTGTTTGCCTAACGTATTTTTTGACGTGACAACGTCTTATAAATTGGTTTGCCGGGTGACACTTCAAGAAACTGCGTTACGCTCCGCTCACGTTATGCGCTCACAATGAGAGCGAGTGAGAGGCACGCGTCCCTTCCACTCGGGCATGGTTAGCCCGCCTAAGAGCGAGAGAGACAGACATAAAAAGTGAAAGGCAGTTAATATGAAATTCAGTGCGAGATTCTTTGTATAAATTAATGTTTTAAATATAATTCTTTGTATAAATAAATGTTTTAAATTGTTACTATTATTTCATCCTTCTTCCTACTATACGAATGAATATTCACATTAAAATTATTTTTTATCACACCTGCTCTGAAAATACATACTAATTATACCAATTAGAGGGAAGAAACGCCTTTATCCCGCCCTTCAAATCCTTTCATCCCAAGGTATGGAAGTTTGTATGAAAATCCTTCCGACCCAAGGGTGGGAAGTATGTATGAAATTCCATTACATACCCGGTTTTTTTATTTTTTTATTTGTCAGCAGTCATACTGCAAAGAGACTTTAACTGTCTACTAATTAAATTTCAAGTAAATTGTTACTGGCCACATACAGTTTTTTTTTACCAGTTACCAACCTCCTTGGTGCATACAAAAAATTAAAAACGAAATTATTTTTGTATATAAAATGCGCGGAATCACGGAAGAAGTGGCTGCATGACCTTATGATCTTAGCCTACTCCAGAAACGGGCGAATAAAAAAAGGAAAAGCCCGCGCATTTTCGCAAAAACTTCGAGCAATACATTTTCAGAAAATGAAGTCGTTTTCTTTTCCTTTTGCCAACGTATGAAATTTTCATAAGTACTGCAGATTTCTATGCATTTATGTCTATAATTTTCCTCGTAGGTGTAATAAAAAGCACTATACATACCTCAGGATAAAGTACAGTTCCATACCTCAAATGGTTTGCGCCCCTCGCAAGCTCGTGGCGCAAATGCCATAATCTCGGTATGGAACTGTCACTTTCTTCCCTCTGAAGTAATGTACTATTACCACTCAAAGTCGTTGTCACGTAAAACTTTCGCCCGTATACCGACTTTACAGGCAACCAATTTTTTTAGGTTGTATTTATATTATCTGCCTATGGTGATGTTTTCTTGGTATATAATTTTATGAGTATGCGGCAACTCAGATAATCTAGAATCTCAAAGGTTACCTTATCATATAAACGAATACCCGAAGGGCCGTGAGGTGGAAATGCATCCGATAAGCCCCGGCGCCAGATGTATCAGTTGTTTATGAGGCGATCTGTTTACAACCACGCGGGTGCCAAAAGCCCTCGTTGGTCGACACTTTTACCTCCATCACTGAGTTTTATAAGCATGATAAAACGTTCGATGTCGGTAGAAAAAAGGGTCATGCTTGGGGGGGAGCGATGAAGTTGCTGGGTTCCGACAGAAATGCCACGGTATTAACCATGTGGGAACTACAGTCCACGCGCAAGTTGAATGCAGAGCTGTACCAGAACGAAGTAACTATTTATCTAATCTGTGGCTTTAGTACGTATTACTCAATGAATCCACTGTACAAATATTAATAATAACTTTTAAAATAAATCAGTTGCTCTGATATCTTATCTAGCTAGAGAGATATTCATATGCAAATCGTGTCCTCTTTTAAAATTCGGCTTTAGTCTGACGGTGGTCCACCCAAAAGCCGAAAAACTAATCTTTAGTCGTTAAAACTTTGCCAAAACACTTAATCAAATAATTTCGAAAGTAGTTTGCGGTGTTTTGTGTTATATAAAGCTATTCTGCTAGTTTGCTTATTTTGCTATTTAGCTACCTTATCTTAAATATCATCTGATATACTTTTTGTCTATCCTTAAAGCTCTGCTACATAATTCCATTATGATATATCACACTCAAACACACTATTATTAGTTCCATAAAGAGCGTCTATATCTATGCGGCTTATATACTTCTTTTACGAACCCCTAAAACTAAAAAGTGTCGGAAATCTCTCCAAATGCCATTCATTGTCTTTGATTCGGTTCGGACAACATCACACGTCTCCGGAGATGTGATGTGGTTATCACCTTCTTTGTCCCGAGTTAGGGCTCTTCAGGAATGAAGCAGGGTTATCTTTTTATGGGCACCGTCTTTTGTTTGTTGGGAATTGATGAACTAAGCACGCATTTACACTTATTTGTAAGGCTGTTGGTGGTAACTTGGGTTTGTGGTTTGATCCCACGGTAATATTATTTTACTTTCAACATGAAGGGTTGGTCGTGACGCTATGTTATGTTTATTAATGTCTTATTAATATCGGAAACTTTTACGAAATGTAGATAATTGAAAAACTTTCACTAAGAGCTTTGATAATATAATGTCTATTACTAACTAACTATTCGAAACTAGTAAATAGTAAAGTAAATGTAGCCCATTATTGTTCCCACTGAGGGGCACAGGCTTTTACCAGGATACAAGTAAGATTGAGCCATACTCCACCACGCTGGCTCGTCGTAACTAACGATACTAATATTTTATTTATAACATTTAAACAAATTACTTACCCAATGAAGGTAATTAAAAACTGTAACAAGAAAGTAACTAGTCTAAACTAAATACAAAACGAAGTCTTACCTTCTTCGTCTGGTGTTCTCCGCCAAAAGAGAGACAATTATTGCTGGACCACCTCTGAAGCCTTACCTTTCTTATCACTGTACCATACGACTTACTAAAGCACAACTTTACGCCCACAGACGCATGTTCCCCTCCCTCCGCGTGTCCCTCTCCGCCCTGGACCCCCGTGAGGAGTACTGTGTCCTCCTCGAGATGTCGCTCGTAGGGCGGCGGCGCTGGCGCTGGGCGGGCGGGCA